>CABFPE010000008.1:3248222-3268275 GCA_900660155.1 Hofstenia miamia | reverse complement strand
CTTAAAATTATAACGAAGTTTTTCTTCCAACATTTGGCTTAATACTTTCTATTTCAAAATATTTGGGCTGGTCAAAAAGGTTTGCACTCCTACGTGTGCCGAACGATCAAACACGTTATAAACAAACATTTTTTCGAGTGTCCATGGACCCCAAAACGGCTTGATGTGGCTTGCAAGGAATTTGTTAAAATTCTCAATGAATGAATGTTGTGTAGCTCTTCTTGAATTGCTCCCCATAATTCAGGAATGGTTAGTTGGATACCTTTTCAAAACATTCATCTACAGCTTAGCACAAAAATTTTCAATTATATTTAAATCATGTGACTGAGCAAGCCAATTATACAAGTTTGGGAATCAATTTTGTTTTAGAAATTGCGGAGTTTGTCCAATTTGTAACATGGTGCGCCATCTTGTTGCATAATTTCTGTGTCTTCAAGTAATAGCAACATTGTCTTCATCTATATTTAGACGTCTGTCAGACAATCCATGTTGCCATCAACTTTGCCTATTCTTCATTGTCCACAGTATTTGATTTACCCCCAAACCATGAAACTACCGCTTCCAAATATCACTGTTTTTAAAGAGCATTACCTCGTCGTTGTACCTGGTTCTTTTTTGAATATATACTTAATTTTGGATTCGTCTGTTCAAAGGATTTTGTTCAATAATAACAAAATCACGACAGCTTGGGACATTCAGCTGCAACTCTGCCTACCAGAGCAGGATTGATATTCCGATTGCTGACTTCACTAACTTGGGTCCAATTCTGCTGAAACTCAGTGGCTGTGAAGCACGTGGCTGCCTTGGACATGCTATTCAACGTGCGTTTAAGGTGCTGCCCAACCGTTGACAGAAGTCCTGGATTTTTGTTGGACTAAGTATTTCCAGCTGCTTTAAAATAGTTGACAAAATCGTGAGCACTTAACTTTGGTTGTCCAAGCTCTTTAATAATCTGTCCAAGTGAAACACAATCAAGATGCTTTAAAATAATTAGCTTCCATATAATTTTGGGGTAGTTGATATTTGCGTGATTTAATTAAATGACCTATCGAAGACAATACTGATTTGCTGTGATCAGTGTGAAAAACAAGCAAATATAATTGCCAGAGAAATTATGCAATAAACCCTTATGTGCAAACCATTTTGTCCAGCAGTGTACATCTGTTGAAAACAAAATTAACCTAGAATACGCTTAATACTATTGTTAACACTTTATTGTTTAACTGAAAAGCAATTAGGCATGTGATATATCTAATGTTGCAAACATATTACGACATTCTGAAATATCCCTTTTTTACATTTCCTTCCATTTTAAATAGAATTTTATTTTAGTGACCAACACTAAAATTGTAATGATTGAGCAATATAATTCCCAATCTGTAACTGGTAACGTGTTTGTGACTGAATTTCCAGATTCAATGAAAATTTAAATTTTTTGTCTGTAATTTTAGCGCTTTGTACATAAATATATGATTACAGTAATTAATAAGACATGTAAATTGAAATTTATAAATTTCAAATAAATTCAATGTCTTCATTTTGATCAGAAGCCTTGTAATACGTGTGCGCACTCAGACAACCTAACTAATTTTGGGGAGCACTGTGGTGCATGGATTTAAATTTAGTTTATAATTGTACATCCATGCTATTTGAAATGTAAGCAATTCAATTCTATAATATAACTAGACGCCATCTAGCGAAAACGTATTAATTATTTTAGTTATTGAAAATAATTAGGACGCATAAAAGTAAATAAAGTCAATCTTTATTGTGGTCAGAATAAGAGGAAAGTCGTTTACAAATTTTACAATTGATTTAAGGAACAAGCTCCATTGAGATATAAAAGATAAACCAAATTTCAATAAATTCAAAGAATCTGTTAAAATTTCATGAAGGAAAAATAGATCCAATTATTTGACAAATCATAGAACAAACTCAATAAAATATAGCAAAGCTAATGAAAAATCAAAAACCAATAACTTAAGTCCTCAAGAACATTAAACTTTCGAAAACAATATAATAATAAAGTTAATTTGTATATTTTTATATATTTACTTCTTTAGAAGTGTCAATCACTATATATTTGTAAAAACAAAAGAATTAATAAATAATAATAAAAATAAAAAAGCAATAAAAAATTCAAATAAAAAATAGAAGAAAGATTAGGTAAAATGAAAGACATTAATTAAATAGTTTGTCCCAACCCTCAAAGCAGTCCAGCTATCACGGCTAACTTTCAAATGGTCCAATATTCTAATACCATTTTTGAATGAAGTTTTTTTTGAAGCTCCAGAACTTTTTAGCCAAGTATTGTGATTTTTATGTAGAAAACCTTAAACAATATATTCTGCAAAATGCAAACATTACTATACAAAAAGCTTTAACCAATAAATACTAAGTCAATATACTGTCAAAATTTTCGTAGTCAAAGCAGTTAGTTCTTTGGTAAAAAATGTAATCGCTCTAATAATAACAGTGAATTTATATCCCGCTATTCGCCAAATGGCCTGAAGCTTGTAAAAACTTCTCAATGTCTCAGTTAAAAGCTACAATAACCATATGAATATTCAGCCTTGCTTTAAAGGTTTCACGTGTCCGTTTATTACGAACTAAAATTAAGAAGTTCTATATGCAACGATAGGTTATTGCTAAGCTCGAGTTCAATTTTCAGTACTTGAGATGCATTCATAAAGTATTGAAAATGGGTGAATTTTCTTAATATTTTCTAATTCAATTAAAATAACAACGATATTGATAAAACCCTGTAAACTTTAGAATGAATTAGTAAAATTTGCTAACATCTCAGGCTTTTTCTTTGTAGGAATGGACTAAAATGTTCATATTTTTATCAAATGCAAATTGTGATATTTTTTGATTTCATAGTTATAAATATTTCTACTTTGCTAAGCATTCAGTCAGATCACTATCACTTATATTTATTACATTACTATACGTTTAGAAATTAAAAGAACTCAATTTCTAAAACTATTTTTGAAAGATACTTATAAATAATGTGTCCCTTGAAATATGAAAAATTTAAACACATATACTTACAATACTTTTGATATTCTCTGAAAATAAGCTTAGTAGAAATCCCTTTGAAAATCTTCGAAACTAAGTTTTTTAAATCAAGTTTCGGGTATTTTCTTCAACTTCATAGATATATCTTTTAATTAATCAATTGTGTTTTGAAGACAGCATTCTTAAAACGGAAATAGAATTATTTAGTCAAGTTATTACAGCATTAAGTTTTGCATATTATGTCTAAAGAGTAATAACAGGGGTGTACTCTAGGGCTAGGAACTCAACCTTTCTTGTTAAATATTATTATGGTTTGGGATGTTGTATCTTACTTGTGTAGAAATTGAATTTGGTCAATATGTAATATAAAAATATAGTTCTCAAACTTAGAGCACCCTTGTCAATTATCTAGGAGTACAGCCCTGAGTAAATAATATAATCCTCTAAACCTTGTTTGCAGAAATCAAAAAAATTGCGAAAGAGATTCACGAATACATCATAAATTTGAAACGATGTCACCACTAGAATCTTATTGTTACAAAAATATGTTTTTGATCTCCAATTTAAGATTTTACAAGTTTTCAACAATATGAAAATATAAATCTAACAATAAATAATGAAACTTGTATTCATCAGCGATCAATAAGCAATTGATGATTCAAGTTGAAATTTACAAAATCCCTTTCAAATATTTTAAATCAAATTTATTACCCAAGTTTAATGGTATCGATGGAAGAATTCGAATTTGAAATGGTAATTTGTGTTCGGAAAGATTATCCTTTAAATATTTTAAGATGCCTTTTGCACTAGAATGCTTATCTAAAAGCACCACGAATGCTATGGGTATTTCTCCATGTTGTTCGTGTTTTTTCCCGACAACTGCTGCTTCTTTAATAGCAGGATGCCTGTGAAGGACTTCCTCAATTTCAGAGGGATGTAGTCGAAAGGACCGAAAATTTATGATTGAGCTGATACGCCCTGTTATAAAGAGGTTATGGTTTTCATCAATATGTCCAATGTCTCCGGTTTTGAAATAACCATCCTCCGTAAAGTCAGTTTCGCCACTGTTTTGAAAATAACCCTTCATGACAACAGGTGATTTAATAAGTATTTCGCCATCTTCATAAAAGTTGCAAACATTTTGATTTTCCTGATCAATTATTTTCATGGAAAAGTTAGGAAGAAGTTTACCTACAGAACTGCTATAGTTTTCCAATCGAGTTGCAGAAACGGTTGAACCACCAACTTCTGAAGACCCATATCCGTTGATGTACAAAACATAGTCACTCAAAGTTGAATTACACTTAAACAATTTAATATTTTCTGTGTCGATCATCGATCCACCTACAACAAGTACTTTTACGCTTGATAAATCGTAAGTCTTCAAGTCTGAAAGCTTTACCAATGACTGTAGCATTGCTGGGGTGGTTATAAGTATGGTGACTCTAAATTTTTCTACTGCATAAAGAAATGTTTTCGGGTCGAACCCTTCCATCATGTACAAGTTTTTACCTGTATAGATAGCGTTAATGAAAGTCATAATTCCTCCAATATTAGGAAAAGGTTTGTTACAAATAACAACAGATGAAGTTTTGCTTGATTTAGAAATTGAGAACAAACAACTTCTTAGTAAGCTTCTATGTTCATATTTTATGGCTTTGTGTTTCCCGGAAGTTCCTGAGGTACAAAGCATTAAAGCTACATTCGTCAAATCTTCGGATTTTAGGTCAGGGTGCTGAGAGGGAAGAGTAAATATTTCAGTTGCTACACAAAACTTTGTTGAATTTTTGGGAACCTCCATAACGATTACTGTGTGAATTGATGCAAGATCCTTTATGGGACCGAAGTTTTCAAAAATCGATTTTGAAACAATTAAGACAGAGGAGCATGTGTTAATGATATTACATCTTAGTTCATTAAGAGGACTTAAAGAATTGGACCCAACTGTAATGACATTTAGAAAAGTGCATGCGCAGAATGCTGCACACAATTCTAAGCTGTTCTCGGAAATAAAGTGTACAATTTCACCTGGCTTCAGGGATGCTCAAAAATTAATTTTAATTTAATTTTTTTTCTTTTCCCAAGAAAATTAATTAATTTTAATTCCGTGACTCAAAAATTAATGTTGGAATTAATTCCGGAATTAATTCTCTTGCGAAAAAGAGTATACGAAATCAAACGTTTATTTTCACAAACAATCGTTTACTAACTCAGAATCCCATAAGTCACAGTTAAGCTTCAAGAACAGCTGCATCTCTAGATTCAGCGGCAAAATTCGCTGTCGTAAATCGCCGTAAGCAAAACCAGCAGTGCTGAAGAATCTCTCGACGACGTTGGAAGTTGGTAGCAAAAATCTACAATCCATGTAGGCGGAATTAGATGTGTTCTTCTCGAGTCTTCGTTTCTTCATGATTCCGGCTGCGTAACTTGTAGTAGCTTCCTCGTCAACCACTGGTGCAGACGTGTCTTTCAAGATAGAAGACATAAGGACTTTCTGGGATTCAGAAAGTTGGCGCTCTTTGCCTTCCAAAACCGTGACTACCGCTTTTTCAAATTCAGGAGAATGAACAATTCTGGCATTCGGGTTGCAATATTCTCCGACTATCGGGAACTCTTCGGAAATACTATCGAATAAAAAACGCACATCTGAGAGGTCAATGGCGTTAGCTTGAAGTTGCAAGGTTACGGAATTAAGCTTTTGCAATTTCTCTTGCAAAATAAGAAGATCCGCTTCTTCCCGAGCGGAGGGAATGTAATCCAGAACTGCTGGGTCCCTAGAGATTGAGGGGTCGGATATAAATACCTTTAATTCCAGATACCTCTTCAACATATCTCCCGTGCTTGACCATCTTGTGTCGTTTTTCTGAATAGGCTTCAGTTCTGTCAATTTACGCAACTGGCCGGCAAGTTTTAAATTTTTCAATTTTCCCATCAGCGCGTTGACTTTTTTCACACCTTCTTCCTCTGCTTTGATAAGTTGCATAACAGACAAATTAAATCTATGTGATGCACAGCCAATTAATGGAACATTCATTAAATTCGAAAGAGCTTTCATTGTTTCGCAGTTGTCAGCGGTAAGGGCAACAACATTGCAAAGATTTTTTTGATACAGACACAAAACATACGTAATAAAATCAAAGTGATCACGCGCAGTGAACGAAGTCTCGGAATGCAAAGGGGAAAATGCTAGTAAAACTGTTTTATACCCATTTTCGTTGTCATAAGGAATGCTGGCGAATAGTCCAATAAAATGAGTGGAAGTCTTTGTCCACCCGTCGATAATCAATGCGAAACGATCGGGTAACAATGATGATATCTTCTCCTCGACTTTCTTCGTAACAAGATCCATGTATTTTTTCAATGTATTCACGGTAATAGGGTCTAATTTAGTGAACTCCCTCGTGAGTGGCTGTTCGACAAATTCAAATGGTTTTAAATCCAAGCAAACCCAACGTAACCAGCTGTAAATATTTGTCGCTTTCTTGGAAGGGTTGCTAAAGGCAATTGATAACTGTTCAGTAGGAAGTTTAGCATAATCTGGATGCTGCGATTTAATATGGCTTACAAGATTAGAGTATCCCTTCGCCGCAGTTAACACTTTCCCACATGAACACGTCCATTTGTGGGTTGATGAGTCCGTAAGTTTGAAATAACGGGCCGCAAGAGCCTTCCCTTTGTCCATGTTTATGCCTCAGTAGCACCCGCGGTAGCGCACACAGTGGCTTTGTGGTTTATACACATTGGTTGTTGTGTACACAGCGGATTATGCAAAGGCGCTGCAACCGCTGACTCATAAAGACCTCATCGACATAGCGACGAACTGTGCTGTCAACTGATTCGGAATTAATTCCGGAATTAATTCTATGGCAGAAATTAATTAATTTTAATTCCAAACTGGAGAAATGAATTAATTTTTGGAATTAATTTAAATTAATTTTCGATAAATTAATTTTTGAGCATCCCTGGTCGAAATATGTCCTAGTTGTATGTGAAAATCGTCGAGTTC
Organism: Hofstenia miamia; assembly: GCA_900660155.1. Taxonomy (NCBI): domain Eukaryota; kingdom Metazoa; phylum Xenacoelomorpha; order Acoela; family Hofsteniidae; genus Hofstenia; species Hofstenia miamia. The sequence goes on along the minus strand of CABFPE010000008.1, from coordinate 3,261,248 downwards.
AGCTGTGCAGACCCTGTTCGTCCAACAAGTAGGGACTAAAAACTATCATAAACTTTGTGTTTCTTCATCAGTTTTATCAATTTTGAGCTTTTTGTTTATGGTAAAATTAAAAACGTATAAATTCAATTTGCTTTCTGTACTATTTTNACCCAACTGTAATGAAATTTAGAAAAGTGCATGCGCAGAATGCTGCACACAATTCTAAGCTGTTCTCGGAAATAAAGTGTACAATTTCATTGCCTGGCTTTATGGCAGCAGATACCATTACTTCTCTAATTTTTAAAGCTTCTTGCAAAAAATCAGGATAAAGAACTTTTGAATACTTTTCATCGGCTAGCCAGCATTGATCAAAAAGTTTCAATTTTTCGAAAATGCACTCCCCAAGCAGCACATTATCAACTGTTGTGAAATCAATACTAGGTAGATCACTGCAGAGATCGGCGGCCATGTTTTTGTGTTCTCACTAAATGTAATGAACCTGATTACGAATTAATCTAAATCGGCATAGACTAAATGCCAATTACTACACGTGATGTTAATTGTATCAAATCAGCAAAGCAGTTGTTAGTTAACTAGCGGTAGAGAGAAATATTTCTTTAGCGTACTAGACAATTTTGTCAAATTGAGTCAACATTCTCTAAATTGTTTACACTTTAGCGTACTAGACAATTTTGTCAAATTGAGTCAACATTCTCTAAATTGTTTACACTGTCGTTGTGTACTATAATAATATAATAGATATAGTGGCGGTTCTGGGAGCAATAGAGATAGAGAGTGACATGGGGTACCCGATTTCTGGTCGGGTTGGGGTGTCAAATTGTCGGGTCAGTTCGGGCTCGGGTACAAAGATTAGATTGATTATTAAAAAATCGATAAACTTTTTACTCATCGCACTTTAATAAATTTCAAAGATGCTTTGTGATGTGCTGAAGTTGAATCCACTCAAGCTTTCCTAAATTTAGCTAATTTTTGAAATATAGTTCAATGCATAAAATAAACACAGAATTGTTTGATTTCTAAATGTTAAATGTGAAACTCTGTGCATTTGATTAAAGTTTTAATATTACAAATCAGTTCCTGGAAATAGGGCTTTAATAATTCAATTGCACTAAATGTAGAAATATCAGTTTCTTTCAGAGAAAAGGATAAATATGCTATCAGATTCATTTGATATAAAATCGACCAAATTTAATTTAAATATTTTGAAAAAATTGCTCTAACCTGACTCAGTAAACGTTTTAAAAAAACATTTCATTAATGTACAATATTTTTACAATTGTAATTATTCTTTAAAAGTAGAATTATAATAATGCTTTTACTTAATGTAATGGATAGGATAAAATACAAGTTTATATTATTCAGCATTAAATAATTTTTGAAAAATTTTTTCAATCTCAGTATGTTCTTAGGCGTTTTTAGTCTGGTGCTATGCTAGGTAAGGGGGAGAGATTCAAACACAATGATACAGTTTATTACAAACTGCAAAGAAAGTGCCACAATACATTTGTGATTGTTTAATTTTTGGAAATTCCTATAATCTAAAACATAATTGGTAATTCTATATCCAATTTATCAGAGTATACATGTAGAGTAGAGCCTACGGTAAAGGGATTCCCTCATAAGATTTGTTCCATCACTATATAAACTTTAGTGTTTCAAGTCGTCGCTTCAGGGCAAAAAATAGCACAAACGGATTTAGGCTAAAATCATTATTGATCGTTTGCTCAAATGCGATCTTTTGCCTTATGTTATTGAAAATTAATATTTGCTTATATACATTTACTTAGCGTGGGGCAATTATTGGTACCATTTGAAAATTTGCAAAATCTCTGTCATAAATAATGTTTCAAAATATTATCAATGATATCATGTATTATGTATCTGACATTTCCCTGAAAACAACAAATGCAAAGCAGTGATTTCCACTAGATTCTAAACCAAGATTTGACTGCTTCTCAAAATCAAAAATTGTCGAATTTTATCATAAGAACAAAGTTGATGTAGACTGTCTTGATGCTATGCTTTTATTAAGCACTAAATCAAGAACGTAGCCTCATTGTTACATCTTTGATCTTTTAGATAAATAAGTCTCCACCTAACAAATACAGGTCCTTTCGTCTTAGGAGAAATCTAAAAAACTTCCTCACACTTTTGCAAAAATTACTGAATATGTCTACACCTATGTATGAGAGTAACTAAAATCCTAGTAAAACCATTGATTGCTACATATGAGCTATTTCAATTCCCCGCATCCCTGTTTTTATTGAAGTCAGCACAATTTGGATGTTTCTCAAATACTACATCGTACACAATTAAAGTGTTCGATGAAGCTGGCCTTTTGTATGAATTACCAAAGCGGTAAACTGGATCAATTTAAAACTGCTAAGTACATTAATGACTGAACATTTCAGATGTTCTGTACATCTAAGGTATTCGTTAGAGGCCCTGTAGAATCATCAAGATTCAATCCTGCTACACCTCAATCTCAACAGTAATCAAGCATCATCCAAGCACCATGGCGTGGGTGGCCATAGTAATCGTTGTTGCTAAGATGAACACAGACAAGTATATCAGCATTCTGAATGAAAAACTCAATATATTTTGAAAATAATTCAAATTTTCTTATTCAGAAACTGGCAATCTAGGAGAGGGGGACTTCTGAAGTCCCTTCATCTACTAATTTTTCTTCAACATTTTGAATTCGCCACATCACATATGTCAAATGATGTTTAAAATCCATTCACAATGTTATACATATGTTTGAAATTTTAGGATTTTTGTGACAAATTTTTAAGAATTTCGTAAATTTTGAACGCTATTTTAAATTTTTCGAATTTTATTTTACAAAATAATTACTCATTTCATATAAGAACCTAGTAATATTAGGGATTCATCATCTTCTTTTTAGTGTTTTGTTTTACATGGTAGAAGCTTCGATCCGGAACCTACAAAAATGCAACTTCATTTCTACATAGAACTTCAATAATCAGCTAAGATCATTCAATTCTCAAATTACCGATTTGCTAAGAATAACGAGTTTAAAAATTATTGATAGTACACCCCTATTTCTAGACTTCTTTTTCTGTACTCGAATAATTTGAAATTGAAAATTACTTAATGTTACAGAAAATCTCAATTCTAAAGACTCAACAACTGCCAATGCAAATTAAAAGTAATTCAGTAAAATTATTAGTCTATGTATTAATGTCTTCTTCTGTCGCCAGATTTCACAGAAATGATGGTGGTATATTCAGTAGAGTCCTGAAGAAATTGTTCCATTACTGGTCCTGATCCTGATTCGGGACCCACTAGCCAGGTGACGGTACTGGGAACAAAAAAAATGACTTGAGATGGGATCGGTATGAAACCGGGAGTAATTTTAAGTAATATTTGCGATTATATTTACCTGCTAAACTAATATGTCTGTAATATCTCCATTCAATATTCTGTTTTGTTATAATGCAAATTTTAGCAAATTCAATTTTAGTACAGGCCAGAGATAGATATATTTATGTATAAATATAAATTAAAATGTAATAGTAGAAGGTCCGAACTAGAACGTCAGCGAGAATTTTTTAATTGTTATCATAACATGTAGAGAAATGTATGAAAATTCAAAAAATATTATGGAAAATCGAGTTTTAAAGCTTCAGTATCCCCCATCAGAAATGTCTAGACCCGCTCCTGCAATCACTACATTTTAGAAAGCGCAAAAATTCAAGCTGAACATCATCAACATACTTGTCAAAAAAGACTAGTCAACAAATTCAAATGTCTAGCGAAGATAACATAGTATCATTCGTCATCATGATAACACACCATTCCATTATATTATGGAAATTAATTGGTTCGACTCCGATCTGTGCGATTAGGTTAATCTTTGAATAAAACCTAGTTTAAAATTATGAAAGTCGCTTAACTGATATTTGTAGAAACTTGACGATTTGGTTTTTTGACGATGGTAGTGAAGTGTTATCTGTTCGTGATATTTCCTAATTCTTTGCATTGGTTGAAAATAATTTATAAAGCAAATGAGCAAATATAGCAATTTTGGAAAAGACTCAGTGAAATTTGAACTAACAAACTTCAGTTCAATAAAAGTAAAAGTAGCGGCTGTGTATCTTCAACCACGAATCTTTGCTGATTGCAAATATATATTCCGGATATATTTTTGAATGAATTGAATTTTAGTAATACCAATTACAGTACAGTATTTATGTTAAATAGCAAAATTTAAATTATAATGTCAAAGCGTTACTGCTACAGTGCTTGCAATTTACATGTTTTCAACCAACTGATAATTCAAATATATGATATTTGGGATCAACATTTGAGACAAAAATGCTTAAAACTCATGAGACAAAAGAATTTTAAATTTGAGACAATATAACATAGATGGCAAAATAGTAATACATTGCTATAAAAAAATATTTAGCCGTCAAATAATAGGGGAATAATTTTGACAAAATTTTACCAGGATTATGGCTATTAATATTTGTTTTTGTTTTGGGTTTGTGTGATAGAATATTCAATGTTTTTTTCCAATGATCTCAAAAACTCTGCTTTAACCGTAAAAATCAGCTAAGCAGAACCAATGTATGCGTTGGTAAGACTGTTGAATACTCTCTCAAAAAAAGAAGCAGGGATTGAATCAGACCCAATGCTGACAGATTTAAAATTTTGAAAGAGTTGTAGAACAATATCAAGCAGTGGTGTCACATCTTTAAGCCTCTTGGGGCCGGGCCCCACTAGAGATTCTTATAAAAATATATCTAAAACTGAATATTTGAAGAGAATACAAATTTCCATAGCTTAGCAGTCATTGAACTTAAATATTACCATTTAATATATATAGTTTCATATTAGTTTAAAAAAACTGCTACCGACGGCTAAAAAGCACAATATCTATTTAATACCTATAAACGACCGAGCTAGATTTAATAATGTTATCTAGATTTGCTACGCATTCGCTTAATAGCCAATCAAGAAAGGGCAATGTCCGGTCGATGCTGGGTCCGCTTATAATATGAATTTTGTTAACTATATATATATATATAAACTGTTATCAAGTTAATTTTTCAATCTCTTTCGAGGTTTTTAGAAGTGTCATTAATATTAAAAATTATTAGTTTGTTTTTTTGAAGCATAACATTGAAACTGATCTCTTCAAAATAACATGAAATTATTGAAGATCGGCCATTAAATATTTATTTTTTCTATAATTTAAGTTGAGTAATTTTAAACTTTCAAGAATACAATGCAATGTATTAATGGAAAACAGAAATTATTTTGATTTTGAAAATAAAGTTACCACACCATATGCTCTAATGGAATTCTTTAATATAATGACAATTCTTATAAGAACTTGAAAAAAACTGGAAAAATCTTTAAAGCTTAATTTCGTAACAGTTCCATGTCTAAGCAATTGCATTACGTAAATTTCAAACAATTGTTTGCATTATGTTTATTATATATGTAAAATAATTGAATAATTGTAAAAGTATTTTTTCCCTCTAGACCAACAATTACGGTCCCACTTACTATCTTGACTTCGTACACATTTTGAAAGTTTTTATGCTCTAAACAAAGGTTCTATTAATTATAATTTATTGCTTGACACTGTACATTATATACTTAAAGAGGGTTTTGCTGTACTTTTGGTTGTAATAATGTTCATTTCTATGTTTATGTTCAAAAAACGGACTTGTTTTTTTTAAATATTATAAGATTGAAGCAGTGGCGTACAGACGGGGAGGCCAGGGGGGCCAAAGCCCCCGCTGGAGATATAATGGCCACCCCTCACAAAAAAATTGGTCGAATGAATTTTGATTGACTCTGAATCAATTATGTGCATTTAATATATCCGAGGTCTTTGAAGGAATTTAGTGATTGACATGTTGTTCATCCTTATAACCTAGGGTAAAGCCCGTATAGGGCATGAACAAAGGCGTACAGGTACGGGCTTCTCTAGTACAGGCACGGACCCGGTATACGGGCTTTAAATGAAGCATGATCGCTTGTCGTTTGTTGAAGATGCTAATTTTTTAATCCATTTGTTTGAATTACATTAAGTCTATTAAGTAATAGGAATTTTCTATCTATTCTATATATCGATTTCTGAATATATATTTCATGAAACACTAAACTAAATGTAGATTTTCTGCAGAAATTACAAAATAACAAATAAAATACTGCACTAAACCCTCAATACCATTGACCTCTTTTGATACTGTGATGATAAAATATCGTACTTATGTACATTATTTTTTAACGTAAAAATCGTAAGTTGTGAACTTCAGAAGACATTCCATATTGTTTAAATTGAATTAATCTAAGGTACCTGTTAATGTGTATAATTGCCTTGGTGTTAGTGCCTGTTATGTCATACCTGGAACTTGTTGTCAGGCATCGGTAAAATAGAATGATTTATGTTTAGCTTTACACGGCTGTGTTTTTTTGAAAGGTCTTACAAACAGGGTGGTATCCTCATTTGATAACCAGGACTTCGTTTTTAGTAAAAGATTAAATAAGTAGGATATGAATTGTTCAAATTAAATGTAATAAAATACACCATAACGACAGATACACATGGAAATTATAAAATTCAAGATTTCATAAATTCTTATTAATTAAATCTCTGTCTTGATTTTTTCTCTCAAAACTTCAATGACTGGGGTTTAAACATTTTCTCTAAAAATGTTGTCCCAAAAGTAATAGTCAACATGTAAAAATCTAGAAAACCTGGAGTAAAAGAAGTCCAAATCCACGCCAAATAACACGATCTTCATGAAAATTATTTGAAAACAATTATGAAAAGAGAGGTGGCAACACCATCATTTTGAAAAGTTGTATTTGATATCATTTTATTTGGTCGAAGTTGTTGTATGGTGTGTAGTTAAGCTGGGGCTCTATTTGTTTTTTTCTGCTAAACTGTGTCAGTTGGGCATATCATATCAAAATTCTCATGCAACTATGGCGAAAACCATCCATACCCAAAGCAGAGCTCCAATAAATAAATATTGATGAAGTTCACCTTCGATTGTGATGTTATTTTAGAGCAGAATGGTTCACGTATTCGGCATTTACTTTAGAAATTTGATAATACCGATGTTTATTAGTCTTTATTTTGTATTTTGTTTCTCTTAAATTGAAAAAATTATATATATATATATATATAAGTCTAGCAAGTTTATTTTGCAGTTTGTAATATTCAATATAAGTTATATGCAAGGAACATATTTACAAATATAAACTTATTTACAAAACTACAAACTACACTATGTACAATAAATTAAAAAGAACATATAAAAATTATTAATATAAATCAACACCTTAAAATATTGTTTAAAAAAGAAATTCTACGATAAGCTGTTTTGCCATGTATTTGGACGCTTACTACTACCTAGAATTTTTTGATGTGAAAGTAGATTTAGTTTTAGCTTCTTTTTAAATAGTCTTTTGGCAGTTCTAATTTTATCAGGTAGTGAGTTCCAGCTGTTGCATGTGACTACTGAGAAGGACTTACTCCATGGCAAGCACTTAATTTTGCTGTTATTTATGTATTTATTTGCACTCTTACTTATTATTTAAAAGGTATTAAGAAAATCGAGTGAATTGGTTAACTTGTAATTGTGTTTGTACAAGGTGACAAGACTGGCAAACTGAATGTAGTATTTTGGCGACAGGATTTGTGTTTCTTGCAATTTCTCTCCAATCATCTGTTTACTAATATTAAATAATGTTGTCACTGACCAGTTAAATACCTTGTTCAACCTTTCATGCTCAGCTATACATAATATTTTGACTTTCATCCAAAGAACCATTTTGGGGAAAATCTCTTCTCGTAGCTTGCATGTAATGGTATATCGTCTATAATACATTGTATTGCAATAATATTTTATCAAAAAATATATTATTTAAATTGTTTCCAATACGAAATAAAGTATTAAAATTTGTTTCAACATATTGCTAATTTGAAAAAAATCATTTCTTAGTGAAATTTTAATTTCTTATTAATATCAGCTGTAATAAGATCAGTATTCTTCATATTTGGAAGAATATCTGCCTATTCAGAATTATTGGGAGTAAGTTCTCCTGGTAAGACGAATGTGCATTTGCAACATTTATCTTAGTATAACAAAATTTTATCGAAATATTGGCTGGTATTGTTTTGACAATCATGCATCACGCACGCCTGCTTGCACGCTGCACTCTTGAATACGTATAAACGTACTGCTAACCAAAGACTTCATTGTCTATGATTATCGCTTGCTGATTCTATAAATATCTTCAGCACTATACTTAAGTTTTCGCTGTGATTTATACAAACAGATTGTAAACTTTGTAGTTCTAATACGTTAATCTTTTGGCGAAAAGTGTTATGGCACAGCTTCATCACTCTAAAATGTTTGGAAATCAATGCGCAAACATTTTTGCCTGTAAACACATAAAAATCGAATTAAGGATATTATTATATATGAGATAATTTCTTTGTTAGCATATACTAGAGCATAGAGCTACAACACTTTTACCAAAAAACACCACCATAACTTTTAGATATCACAACGATTTAAATTTAATAATGCCTAACATGATCCACTAGTGGCAGTGTAGAAAATGAAATTGTGCATGTTGCATAACCATCTTGTTCTCACATTGCAAAATATTGATGTGTACATAAAGTAATGTTGAATTATCAAGAAATTAATGTTGTATTTAAAAATCTACTCTGTAAATTTTAATGTTGCGTGGCCCCATGTCCAAAATTTTCTAAGCTACGTCACTGATATCAAGATTAATTTCAACAATATGTGTTGGATTGTCACAAAATTAATAAACTGCAGTGTCAAGTTTAGTTGGGAAATATTGTAGGAGCAGAAACCGTTACCTTGTTCAATGATAGAAAAAGATTTTATATATTTTATAATCTTGACAATCGCAATCAGTGCTTTTCTAGTTTAAGTGCTCCTCAAAAGATTTATTTGCAAGGATTTCCAAAATTACAAATTGTCTAATTCAATGGAATTTTGAAGATCGGTGGAAATATTCTTAAAACTATAATTTGAGAAACTACTTTGCTATTGCGTATTGCTTCTTGGGTGAAGCAAGCTGGTCCCATTACCTGTTTTTATCTAAATTAAAGAAAAAACAGTAATTTTGATAGAAAAAGTGGTGAATTACTGTGAAAAGATTGCTTGATGTCAATGCTTTATCTACTGTATGGTGAATATTTTTTTATAGAAGTTAAGCATCAAGCTGGAATTCAAAACAAACAATTCAGAAAAGTATCTGAGACTCAAGCAAAAGTGGTGTGAGTATGGGGCTTGAGTAGACCCAATCCCAACTCCACAAGTTATTAGTTGAAAACCTACGACCCACTCCCAAAGAAAACCTATCCCAAGGCAATCAGTGTAACTAAAGTAGGGAATAGAATTAACTACATATTTCTAAGATTCGAGGTATTGCGGCAACTGATGTAATCATTATCCTTATCGATCCCATTGTAAGAAATATAATGTACTATAGATAGTATTAACCATTTTCAAGTTGATATTTATTATAAATTTAATGCTATATGTGTTGGATTATCAGATATTAGGGCACTAATAATCAAACAGATGCCTGCATTTATTTTATACTTTCACGATTTATTGCTAATGCCAATTGATGCTACCGAGCCTACACTAATTCTAAGTCAAGCATAATAGTTACAAACAAATCTTAACGGTTGGAAAGTAGACATGCAAATTTTTTGAATTTGAATTACATAATTGTTGTATTACTCGGATTAATGTACATACAATGTTTCAATATTTTTATTGATTCACATTCATCAACTATAGAAAAGTAGTTGCTTTGCTAGGCCAAATGTACGCCAATCTATTAGAAATAGCACAAAGTGGAGGAGTGATATATCAGCATTAGTTATTGTAATTGTTCCAACTAAATAACTAACGCATGTTTATAATAGCATAACTGACTTGAACAGTGCATTCATTCAATTGAACTGCTACAATTTTCAATATTTGGTTCTACTAGAAAACAAAACAAGGTAATTTAAGTAATTTTTTTAATGTAATTCCAATTAATTAACTAACTTCTCAATCGAATTTTCCACACTGGGGCAACCATGTCTCAGTTTTGGGAGGAGAATGAGCAAGTACCATACAGAGGAATTGTGATAATGGCTTTGTTCTTAGAGCAATATTTCCCTGTTGTATGTACGTCATCCTGTTTCAGTGAATATTTAGCCTTGCCAGAATTTAAAACTATGCAACCGGGACCGGACAACTATTTGAGCGAAGTGAGCCAAATCTATCGTGTTCCAAGATGTATGTCTCCCGGAAATGTCTCGAAATCTTAATAGTAAATGGTGCAATCTGAAGCATTCTTGAATGCGTTTTGGTTCCCATTTGAAATGGAATATAATTTTAATCAAAAACAATTTACTACTTAGTTATTTTAGAAATTTTCATAAATTTTTGACATTATTTTGCTAAATGTTGTTCAGTAATCGAATGATTTAAATATCTGTTTGAGTCGCATTAGAAATTCATATGATCTTTAAAATTTAATGGGAATGCTAGGTGAAGATTATTTTCAAAATAAAAATTATAGTAATGACAAAAGTGGCAAATAATAGTTGCTTCAATGTTAAACATATTTGAATTTTGTTTTCATTGATAGTTGCCTTCCAATGCTATTTCGAAAAATATATTCTGACACGTACAGGTTATTAAATTCAGCTATCTTATATTTGTTATTTAGTGGTGGGATTTGTCCATAAAATAAGTTCGGTTTCAGTTTCAATTTTTTACACCCCAAAACCGCGGTTTCGGTTTTGTAGTTTACACCCCAAAACCGCGGTTTCGGTTTTGTAGCTAACTACTATAAGTATTCGAAAACAGTCTACAAGAATAAATACCTTTCTAAAGTATATTTTTATAACACTAAGAACCAAGAACTCGGTTTTCATTTTCTCTCTGTTCGGTTTCGTGGAAACCGTGGTTTCGGATATTTTTCTGCATTCCACAGAGCTCTATTTGTTACAACTATCAAAAAAGCCTAAAATACCAAATAATTTGAACTTAGTATATTCAAAACTAATATTGCTGTTGTATAGCAGTATTTGAGAAGAATATCAAATTTGAATTTTATATTGCAAAGAGCTCCTGAGATAGACCCCATTTATTTTTAAACATATGGGGATAATTTTTCAAACGTTAGAAACTTTTGCCTTTCTTTTTTCGAGATCCTTTAGAGAAAGATCAAGTGAAGAAAGAGTATCGAAAGAAAACAAGAACATTTCCATTGAGTTCTTATCCCAAAAACCTCAGCATGATTTTGATGTGGAATACGATTAGATTTCACTTTCGCACTTACATTCATTTTCAGAATTAATGTTTCTGTAACATATTCACATTACTTCAACCTTCTTGAACTTCAGAATCAGAAAGGGTAATAAGGAACTTCAAGGATTCTAAAGGTCTTGACAAAAATTTTTTAAATAAATTTTAATTATTTTTGTGCTGAGTACTATCATGCTTTGAACTTAACACCTATGAATTAACTTAAGCATACCTACAGCTTACTGATTGATTGGCCACACTGCTGTGCATCTTTAATTACTGATTAACAAGCAAATCGTGATAAATATAAAACATAAATTGATTTCATACATATCTGGAATATAGGCAATGTTAGCTTACAGCTGCAAAGCAGTAGATGTATAGAAATATACATATAATATATATGAGCCCCAAAATTGAAAAATCACGTTGCATACTAAGACTGCCAAGACACTTAAGCCATTCAGTCGGAAGTGTTTCAGATAGTTAACTTGCAGACATGACATTTCAATAAAAGTATTTAATTACACTCTCTCACATTTATCAATTCAAAATTAAAAAAACAAATGAATTTATCAAGCTCTGAAATGATTTTGCATACAATTCTAAAATATTGGTTTTTATATGTAAAATTTCTTCTTGTTTAAAAAATATTGCATTTTTTATTACAGTAATTTAAAAAAGTTTACATTTTTAGATGACAAATTTGGATATCAGTGGAATTGATTTTTTAACATGTGCTATATGTTTGGATCAATATGACGACCCATATATGATGGAATGTCAACATTCTTTCTGCAAAAAATGTTTGGAAGAATATGGAAGAAATTCTGCTAAAGTGAACTGTCCTGTGTGTTGCATTTCAACAGATTTTGCATCACGGAAAAAAGACTTCCGCTGTCAGCAATTTCTAAATTATATAAATGAAAACAAAAGAGGTGATTCCCATTGCTTAAATGTGAAATTTGCATAGACTTAGAGAACGTATTTTTATGTAAAGATTGCTCAAAAGTAATGTGCATTGAATGCTTTGTACACCATAAAAAGATGAAGAAAACGAAAGCACATTCTGTTGTTCCATTGAACAATGATATTGAACAATGATAATTTTTCATATTGTAAAAATTTAAGCTGATTTTCAGGAAAAATTTAAGCTTTTTTGCAATGAGTCTTTTTATATTTTTTGCAATGAGTCTGATTGTAGTTCTTTTGAATGTAGTGTTCACTCAATGTGCTCAATTAAGGAGCATGCTAAGATTTGTATAAATGATATTACTAATTTTGCTGAGGAAAATAAAGTTTTGATCAATAATTTGGAAAAATATTCTGAAAAACTTCTTAATGTTATGCAGGACTTAGAACATAGATTTGAAGAAATGATATCAAATATTATCAAAAGAAGAGAAATCAATAAAAAAAAAGTTAAAGAAGCATGTGAAGATGAAATTTCAAAGCTGTCTACCAGCAAAAATGATATTTTAGAAAAAGTTGATTTCAATTTACAAATTTTAAGTCAATCCATTCAACGATTTAAGCGACTAACGCAGTTAAAATCATATTTCTTAAATAAAAAAACCTCACAATACGTGTTCAGAATGCATGATACCATTTCAAGCGTTCCAGATAATGTTAAATTTAACAGCATTAAATTCCAAGAAGTGACAATACCACCCACAAT
>CABFPE010000008.1:3201432-3216432 GCA_900660155.1 Hofstenia miamia | reverse complement strand
TTTATATATATATATATATATATATATATATATGTAAATGGAAATTCATATTTCAAAAATTGACGTGAATATTGAACAGGATCATTTGCCATAAGTAAGTATACGTATAGAAAAAAGTGAAATAATGTTGTATGAATCGTATCTTTTTTCAAGACAAGAAGTTACTTTAACCCTAAGTCTACTAGTATGTCTTCAAATGTATTTTAAAAACTTAAATCATCGTAGATGGTTTTACAGATTGAAATGTCTTATTGGACAGTATGTTTGAAATAAATGCATTTAATTAGTTATTAAGAAATCAATGTTGGGAGTAGATTTATTAAACTCTCGGGAAGTTTTTTAGCAGGTCAATCACATATGTAATAGTAAGTTGTCCGACAGCACCTTCCCAAGTGTAATTGATCATAGATGCTTTTGTAGGTGATAACAAAACGTCATAATTTGACATTTGATATTCTCACTCATTTATTAACATAGCGAAAATTTTGATACGAAAGAAATTAAAGATATTTCTCAGATTACTATATGAACCTAATTTTTTCCCATGCTACCAGTTGCAAAAGCAATTTTTAAAATTTAGAATGGTTTATAAACGTGTACTTTATTGTGTAAAATATTATATTTTAGGAAATGCATTGAAATCTCTTCAATTAGCACAAGCAACTTGTCCGCTGCTGTTAAGTGTTATGTTGAATTCAAACATGGTGCAATTAGAATTACTGTTGAATGGGAACCCAAAGGATAATCCACCCAAACAGTTCTAGTAAAGCAGCCTCCACGCGTCGGTTCCTGGGTAATGCCCATACCTTAAAGGGCGCGTCACTGGATGCAGACCCGCACCTACTGAATAGTGCAAATGAATGTGCTGCAAAAAGGGCGGATCAGGATGCACATATCAAAGATAACTTTATTCTGTCCTATGGGAAAGGACAAGGGCCTGCATTTGTTGTGGCAATGGGGCAGCTTTGCTGTGTCACAGAAGTTTTATTGCAACAGACCCTAACTAAGTGACAACCAGTAGTAGCCTTGGTTGGGCAAAGCGAGAGAGGCACAAGCCGCAAATTAGACTCAAAGCATATCAGCGATCTGTTTGGCAGTGGTCGCCAAAGGATTCTCATGATTAAACCAGCCTTAGTAATCATGCTTCTAAACGATGGAGTCCGGATCCGCATCATGCTTTTACTAATAGTTCAATCTGTTGATTGTTATAGTAACCCCGACTGTTAGATTATTAAGGTTAATACTTCAACTACATATAATAATGTTAAAAAAACTTATTAATTTTTATGCATACATGATCGAGTTTTTAAAAGTGTACCTTTAAAGGTACTGCAGGCGCGTTAACGGTTAAGGTATAAATCAACAGTCAAATTTACTTAATGGTTTAGAAAAACATGTACTTTAACAAAAAATTCATATTTATTTATTAAGGTTTGCTCATTGCATGCAGTTTAGCCTGAAGAAATCCTAGAAATGTGTTTGAAAAACAATAATTGCTGATCACTATAGTAAAAAGATCGTCTCAATTACCAAATTTAAATTTTTGTTTTAAATTTGTCTAAAAATGAAAAGGAAGTTCTCTCTTTTGCTATTCCTTTAATCGGAATGAGTTTGATAGAATGGGTCATTCTGCGTGTGATCGTTAGGCCGTTGTGGAAAATGTAAAATGAAGCTTTGTCACAGTCGAATCAAAAAAATGCAGAGAATGCATATTGCATCATTGCGAAACAATAAAAAATCATTTTTCAAGGATTGATATAGCGTAAGGGTACATTTCATTGAGTATATAACTTTAAAATTTCAATTCATTTTTTCACAATAATAGCATTGTGATTGCAACCAGCTGCTTAGTAATAGTCATCTATAGCCATGTGCAAAAGTTCTCGTACACCTTTCAAATGAACAAAAATATTGCTATGCCAATACTTACATTTGTAGTAATTCTGTCCAAAATGAAATATATTAGAACTTAAGTTTACGATGCTACTTATTCCAATTTGATTGCAAAGAAATTCATCTAGATTAGGAAAATATTGAGGTTTAATGCAGTACAATACCTTTTTGTTGATTAAAAGTTCTCGGACTCTACCAGTCTTTAATGAATAACGAAAGTAAATTTAAAATCAACTAAGATTTGTAAATTATAAAAAAAGTAAATTTAAGTACAATAAAAAGGTAAAGTTAGCAACTTAAAAGGTGTCCTTTGCACTTGATTATTCTAGAAATTCTAGTAGGGATTTTTGATGCAAATATATGGAATTTCCTAAAAACCTTCATGAAATGCTTCCCAATGTTCATCAAATGTGCTAAATTCCTTTTGAGAAACTCTTTATTTCACAAATTTCCACATGTTTTCAAATATATTGTGCTCGGCAGTGTGTGAGCACAGCAATACATTGTTTTTCAAAAACTGTTTTGTTTGCTGAGCAGTGTGGCATAGAGCAACATCTTGTTGAAAAATTCATTGATTTTATTAAGGTTTTTCTTGATTATACTGATATATTTTTTGCTGTTGATGTTTACATCTACTTTCAACTTCTTGACCACGGGCCAAACTCGCTACCCCCACCATGATCGATCTGTATACTTTTTTAAATGTTTTGCAGTCTACTTTAGGTTATAGCACAAATTAGTTCCATCCGGAGGGACGTCAAACATATAATCTTCTCTTCTGAGAAGCCCAAAGTCTACTCTCATCAGAAAAAGCAATTTCCTCAGTCCCTAGCTGATAATATGGCCGTTTAACATAACCCCATTTAATTCTTCTTAGATGCTGCTTTTTCATAAGAAATAATTTGTAGTGTATATGAAGGCATTCTATGCAAGATAGGTGAGGTGCAACAGTCAACTGAAAGTGAAAAAATTAAAGTGAAAGAGGCTTCCCGGGTTCCAATTCTGATAATTACTATTACTAGGGCCATATTACTATTACCTAATCTGCAAAATTGTTGGACAAAAAAATTAATTTGAAAAATATTTAGGTTTGAACTACATATCAGAAAGCTTCAATCAAAAATTCCTTTCGAAGCAAAATTGTAATCAGAAGTATTTTAAATACTTACTACAAAGCATAATTTTCATTAAATTACTTTGACATTTCATGGGGTGAATGGCGGCAAATAATCTTTAGTCATTTTTTTTCAATTATCTATTTCATTATACTATTAAAGGATTTTGCAGATGAGTGCTTGTCTCATCTATTGTTGCTGATATAAGCAGGGGCCTAGCTAACCGGGGGTGCTGGGGGTGATGCACCCCCCCCCCGAATATTTTTCTCAGGGGGCAGCAAAATAAGAATATAGCACATGTTGTATTAGATTCATTTTATTTTCCATTCATTTTCTAACTTGCACTAGTTAACAAGTCCATACCTTTCTACATTTTTTGCAATGAAAAAATGAATTACTGATTTATTTTTTTGTAAATATAGTAATTGAATTTCAGGGTGACATGCTTTATTTATATTTTCACGGTACTGGTTTGTTTTATTCTTCTAAACGAAATATTAGCTTTAAGCTCGCCTAATTTGACTTTGAAGGAAGTCTTTCATTACTTCTAAATAATTTTATACAACTTTTTTTCCTTTTCAATTCAGAAAGTTAACATCTACATTATTTATATTTTGTATTTCTAATCTTAGGTATTTCTACTTATAGCCTTGAGAATAGCATTAACGTCGGATGGGTCTAACTTATCTTTATCCAATACCATAAACAATCACCCAAGTGGAGTATAACACCAGGTGTTATATCATAATCTTTGCCTAGTCAATCTCAATTTACTATTCTATGTTTCAGGGCGTATGCAGGATTTTCTGACAGGGGAAATCTCAGTCGTAATCAGTGAGTATGATCAAAAGTGTGGTGAAGATCCACGAAGCTTTCTAAATTTCCAAAATACACACTGAAAATGCATTTCATGACTTTAGTTTTTAAAATATTTTAGTTTTGGCCGAAATTCATTTGATTTAAAGAGTAAAGTGAATTTTTAAAACAGGCGGGGATGGGAAGCATTACACATTGTCTCCCCCTTGCATACGCCACTGCTATGTTTTATAAAGTATCAATCTTATCTTCGTATTTTCTTCATTTTACATATATAATATTGTTTTCAAATACTTTTAGTTAATCAATTATTGTTTTGATATGCCACTAAAACCAGTAAAAAATTAGGTTCAGCTTAGTGGAAATCAGGATAGAATACAATGCGTCACTTATTTCCTTTTCTTGTGAAACATATGCATCCTGATGGCCGTTGCTTCCAATGAAAGATCACTTAGTAAGCTCAGAACTAGCAAGGACTGCTAGAGAATAGTAATAGGCGAAACTGACTGGAAGAACTTATGCTCTTATATTGTGAAAAAATTTGAAAGAAAATTTGGAAATTGATATTGCAATAATACGAGGGCTACAATTGAAACTGCAACAATTGGCTTATTACATATTTGTATTTCAGTTCTATTTCAATTCATTTTGATTAGTTTACGTTATTGGTAAGGCATTCAAAAGTCCACTAAGTTTTTGTACATGATCGACTTTTTAGCAGAAACAGTTTTACCATTAAACTAGGGTAGACAAACATTAAGAAGCTTCAAATTTTAAAAGATTCATTTGAATAGAATTGCTTGAGATAGTACTTTTTGGTGAAGCTGAGATTGCTATTTTACCAATACACAATGCCTTTGCACGTGGCCCCAAAAGCACAGAAATCTATTTGTTCACTTTTAGAGCAAGTTCACCAGAATATTTGTTTATCCTCCAGTTTGTCTCCTCGTCGTAAAGCAAGACTTTTCTCTTGTTCCATACCAGGAAGTGGGGATTGGTTGGCTGCCCTGCCATTCCCTAGAAAGCACTTCGTCTTTTCTTTGCTCATGCAGAATTCAAAATTTTGCTTTGTTATTCAGCTTGGCATCCCCTTAATTAATGATGACAAAAAATGTCCAAAATGATTTAAGCCTTTGGATTTATTCAGTGATCATCCTATATTATGCGCGGTTGATGGTGAAGGAATTGCGTGCCATGATCAACTCAGGGAGCTATTTTTGCAACTGCTTTGAAATGTGCTTTGTCTCCTGTGCTTGAAAAGTGTAACCTCACTGAGTCTCGTGCTCGTCCTGGGGACATCTTTTGCCATGCTGGTCTTCTGGCCGACCAACCGTTCTAGACGTGACTGTAATTAGTTCACTGCAGCATTCGATTGTTTCTTTTGCGGGTACTAATGCTGGTCATGCTCTGGAAGTTTCAGACAACCGAAAGCTTACTAAATACGCAAAATCTTGTTCAGCTGCTGGTATATCCTTCATACCACTATCAGTGGAAGCACTAGGAGGATGGTCACCAATTGCTATCAAAGTATTCTCCAAGATGTCTTTGTATGTCTTCTGCCAGAAGTGCCTTTTGCGATCTGAATACGAATTCTACATATTTTTTCCAGCAATTGTCAGTAAATTTACAGCGGAGAAATGCTACACTTCTTTGATCAAGATATGGTCGTTAGGGTTCAAGCAATTAATGTCTAATCTGTGACATTTGGAACACAAACTCATTAAATAATGTTATCCTCCGCATCTCAATCATTGTACAAGTTTTTTCAGTATCGATCACGCAAAAAATAATCTTTGTAATGTTAATTTTATATGTATTGAATTTCATTCTTTTTAAAAAAAATTATTTTATATTTGGTGATTCTTAAATATTCTATTTTGTAATGTTAATTTTGTAAAATGGGTATAATTTAAAATAAATCTTTATTTGTTTGCGAGAAATTTGGCCTATTTTTTCATCATTATAATAAGAATTTAGGGACATTTATAATTAGAACAGGAAAAAATCAATGGCAAAAATTTACTGTGAAAAAAGCAAAAATTTGGATAATGATTGTTTTCTCAAGTAATCTTAGCAATTTAATATACACTTGTGATCATACATACACATACATATTATATATGTAATTTTTGAATATTTTGATAATTATAATAATGGGCTATCAAGATTATACTATAGATGCTGTAGGTGTAGGGAATTAAACTGAGAAATTGCTAATTACAGTTTTTGCAGGGGCAGCAATTTGGCTAATGCACCCCCTCAAATATATTTTCTCGCTGGGCCTCTGGATATAAAACATGGTTGAGCTCTTAAATTTATTATAAATTGGTTTTAATTTAATGAAAAACGGAAGCCACAAAACCATGTAAAGAAAAATCAAGTAACCTAAATGCGTTAGTTTTGATTAAAGATTTTGAAACTTAACCTTGAACTCATCTTTATGAAAGTAATAGTAAGAAGGTTTAATAACCACAGCTTAAAAATTTTTAGTTAAGGTGGTACTATACTAAAATCAATTATTTTTTCCAAAAAATGAAAATATTTCAATATGCTCTGTTGGAGTGATATATTCCTTGCCAAGAGGAGTAACAGCATACATTGATGATGTATTATTAGGCACAACTGAAAAAGAACATACAGAAGAACTGAAAGAAGTACTAAACCTAGTATACTATGCAGGACTGTGAATAAATGAAAAAAAGTTCTGAATTTTTAAAAAACAAGTAATTGTCCTATGAAGAACAATCTAACACAGACAAATACAAATTAAAGACAGTGCAAAATCAGTAATCAAAAAAATCAAGCACTGAGAAATAAAAATATCTTCAACACATCCTAGGCTTCATCAATTACTACCAGATCTTCTTGCCAATCTTGGTCAAAAAAATCAAACATGTCTAACTTACTAAGGAAAAACAAAGAATTCATTTGGACTTGGAAAAAACAGAACTTGATCAATTGAAGCCTTGAGCTCACCAACCCTGCATGATAAATTTATTCTGGACTCTGATGTCAGTACCATCACAATAGGTGCAATGCTAAGCCAAATACAAAATGGAAAGGAGGGACCAATAAAATGGTTCTTAAGAAAATTAAAGCAAGCAAAAGAACATCATGACGCAACAAAATTGGAAATGCTTGCACTCTTCAAATCAATAAAAAATTCTGCACTTTCTCATTTGAGAAGAAGCATTCCATGTAAAAACAGACAACAGCTGTCTCTGCTGGCTGAAAATGTATGCAGGAGACAGATCATCAATTATAGCACACTGGATAGAATACTTCACCAACTTCAATTTTAGAATAGAGCATTGGAAAGGTAAACTACATAACAATGTGGACTTATGGACTGATACTGCCACTACTATCTATAATAATAAAAGAAGAAATAACAATAGGAGAAATAGCCAAAGCACAGCAAAATTATTCAGCCAAATCATTAAGCATGTCCAAAACATCAATGAATTAATCAACATCATGGTAATGCATTACTTCAAAAAACACAAATGGAAACTAACTCAAAGCAGTATACAGTAAAACTTGAAAAAAATATTGCCCAAAAGAAAAAACCAGATTGTGAATTGCAACATCAAACAATTATCAAAAGATGATCAAAGATATACATATGTGCTGATAATGGTGGATAACTTCACAAAGTACTGTAAGATGATACCAGTATGAAACATACAAGCTCAAACATTAGCAGAAGCAGTAATCAATAATTAGATATGTGTATTTGGTCAGATGGAGAAACTAATCACATACCAAGGAAAACAGTTTGGAAACACTCTATTCCAAACACTTGCAAAGCAGTTAAAAATCTTACACTGCCACACCTCATGGAATCACCATCAAGCTAATGGAGAATTAGAAAGATTCAACCAAACATTACTTAAACCATCACCTTGTATGTAGGTGGAAAGAAATGGCAAGAAGTACTCCCATTGTAGAATACTTCTACAATACATCCTAAAAATGTTAGAGGATACAAGAATGCTTATGCAACAACCTTCTCACTAACAATGTCAATGGTGTATTGGGAGGGCATGTGGAATCAGGACCATAAAAAGTCTGAATCAAACTTTATTTTACAAACTGTTCTTGATTCAACAGCAAATCACACTTCATTTGCAATTCATTCAATTCCTTCAATTTTGATTGGTTATTTTTGTCATCATGCTTAGTGATGTAGTTAATTTTTGAAATTCAATTTTGTCAGCATTGCTGTTACCCAGCTTTGTTGTTTATTAGTTATTATTAATTGTATAAATAGAGCAAAATTGTGTGCATTTGCTTAAAAAAAGTTTTAGTTTCAATTAGCTCTATCACTTTATTTAATCATTTTTTGCAGAGATAACTATGTCACACTAAATTCTCAAAGTAAGAAGATCGTTAAATTATAGTGGTTAATGTTTACCTTAACTTCTATAATACAGTGTATTATATATATATAGTGTATTATTCTCTCATGTGGTTTACTCAAAATTGCCTGCTCAAATGCTAACAAATACTTCTACCAGTGATTGCTGGCATGTCATAAGGATTAAATTACACTTGTTTATTTTGCTCTGATACACTGGTGATGCTGGAATATATATATATATATATATATATATATAAGAGGCACTTTGTTGAGTTTACAAATTATTTGAGGCACTTTGTGGATATAATAATATGGATTTTTTATTAATTTTTGTAAAATTTTTTTATGAATATTTACATTATTTACAAATAAAATTAATATAGTATTTAACTTTTTATATATTTATATCATTATTTATTAAACATTTTAGAAAAAATAACTAAAAACATTAATTAAATATTTGCACATTTACAAATTTTGGCTGTTTGCTCTCTTTGCTTTCCATGGAAATGATTAATTAATTAAGTAACTATAATTAATAGTCAAAGTGGCATATGCTTCATCATTAGAGCTTGCAGGTTAGTACTTACTAGTATATATACTGACTAGTAAATTACTAGTAATGTTTCTAGAAACTAATTTGAGATTACCTCTTCAGGTTACTTAGGATTAGTAATATCACCTCTTTTCAAGTGAATCATGAGTTCATGAGTCAATATTACTATGTAGTTGTATGCAATCAAACAATATTATATTGTTTCTTTGCTTTTGCAGTCATACAATGAGCTACTAACAGGGCATATGCTTGCAAAGGCAAATCTCCCAGCAATTATGGGATATGTATGACATCAAAGTATTTTAGTAGGTTACTAGTCACTGGTAACCATTTTCTAGGTTACCATGATTTGCAAACTATATTTATCATGCTTAAACTCTAGGGTTGAGAAGTACTTTGTTGAGAAAATATATTTATAAGAGGCATTATGTAGCACCCCATATATAAAGTCATATAATTGATATAATAATTTTAAAATGTGTTTATATATGATCCATTTAGTGTAATATAGTATTTTGAGGCCATTCAGTTGAACCTACCAGTGAGCTGCTGGAATTTATTGTAGAATCATGGGGCACATCTAGCAGCTAAAGCAGCACTGGGTAACACATAGTAGTGACTGAAGGTTGCAAAGATTTACCATCACTGAGAGTGACCCATATTCCAAGAAAACAAATGAACATTGGTAGTTCGCCAATTTCACTATAGAAAGAACCAAAACCATTCCACAAGAAAGCATTCCAGATAGTGACCAATTCACATGGCATCATGCCAAAGCCAAATCATGAAAAACCATCCTTACTGGCCAAGGTGCAAATTGTGTGTCTCTAGTATTAATTTCTAGCTCAATAAAACAAATTTAGCTCAGTGTTCTTCTTATCTCAGCTCATTTAATAAACTATAATAACATGTAATTGCCATGTATTCTCATATGCCAATAGCATATTATATTTGCATTGTGTTGTTTTAAGTGCATGTATGAATCAATAGATGTTAGCAGTTGTTATTCCCTATATGTAGGCCTAGCCCTACCATCTGTCAAGGAGCAAGTTATCACCCATAGCACAGCAGAGTAGCACAGCAGAGTTCCTCCCACATTATCACCAGATTTTACAGATTCATTATTATAAAACCAATATCATATCTAAAAAGGTTAGAGATATAGTAAATAATAAAAAAGAAAATGATATCCAGTAAGACAAAATTTATTTGGCATTTGCTACAATTCTTTCCCTACTTTTATACAGAAAAAAGGTGAAAAAAATTTACCATTTACAAATTCACTTAATTTCCCTCACAATTCAAATGAACAATTACATGTCCAACTTGATTGAGGGGACATTTATTAACAAATTCAAAACCTAATTTCAAAAACACTAAAAAATCATAAAAATCACTAAATTAATCAAAGATTAGCACCAAATTAATGAAAGAAGAGTGCCATTAATTTAATAAAAGTAAAAATAAGGGCCCTGGGTGACTCTACATTATTCATTGGAACCATTATTTTGAGTTTCTAAAGTTAGAAGGTATTTACTTATTGTTTGACAAAGAAATATCATTTTAAAACAAATTATTTTTAGTAAATTTGTTGAGTTTTCTCAAATTCAATTTTGTTAATTCTTTCAAATTTGAGTTTTTTAAGCCATTGGGAACAAAATATAATTTTCTCAAAATTTAAGTACCAAATCAGGTTCAGAGGTTTTTAGCAATATTTTTTATTTTTGATGTAGTACCCTTAAATATCAATAATCCATCCATGTGATTTAATTAAAAATGATTTAGGCAACTATATTTAGAGAATCCAGCTAGTATGATTAAGCTCTGCTAATGCAGTTTATTGAAGTAATAAACAATTAATAAACCAAGATGTTCTGGAATAGTTGCACCTATTTCTCAATTGAATTTCAGTTTTTATTCAGAAAATATTTATTTAATGTTAATTATTTCAATTTCACATTACCTAGTTTGAAAACTAAATTACTACAATATTATTGCAAACAAAACTACCTTCATTTAATATTATAGAAATTGAATTAGTAAATGTGCAATTTCACAAACTTCTGTGACTCCTTGCCTTATCTTGTTCAGTAGGTAATACATTGAATTGTGTTAATCATACTGTGGCATAAAGACATTCAAAACTTTCTATTTCTCATTAATTTATTCTGACATGGCAATTATTAATTTAAATGTTGGGAATTATGAAATTATTGTAATTAACAATGGGATGATATGAAATGGTGCTATATATTTTTTGAATATTTCAGATAATTTAACCCAGTAAATTTAACCATTGCAGACTACTAATTATTGTAGCAGTTGGATATTTTATCATATTTACAACAGTAATTATGTTTTTGATACTAGTTCTTGTTCCTATATATTGGTGTGTATTATTCATTTTGTTTCCTTTTTCAATAAACTCATTTCAGTTTCTATTTTGACTTTGCTTTAATCTAAATTATGCTTTTCTAAAAAATGTATGCATAGTTAAAGGTAGCCTAGATGTTGTACAGCAGCTCTAGCACTACCCTTAACTTAGGGCTAGGTATACAGTTAGGTGCTTTTATTTGTTATGCATTTCATTTGTTTTCTAAAATTGTTATTAAGATTAGATGAGAAATGCACTGAGCTTAGATTTTTTAATTAGCATGTAAGTTTCACCCACTGCATCCAAAAATATTAGAGCCTCTCTTTTCTTTATTAGGGCTCTAGCTGTTAACCAGGTTATCTGTTTCAGGTCACCTGAGTGTGGTCACTCTTCCCTCTCACAATCTCCTGCTTAAACTGTAGCTTTGGTAATTGCAAGCTTTGACATAAATCCCTCTGATGGTAGCAACTTGGGACTGCTAACTAATTTCATACCAATGCCACAATACATCCACTTAAGATAGGAGCAGGATTTTTGAGTACATAGAAACTTGAAATTTTGAATAAATTTACAAAACTTTATTAAAAAACTATAGAAAGAAATTATTAATACTCAAACTAAATATAAAATTCACATGAAAATATTGTAAAAAAGTATATTAATAGAAAATAAACATATTTTAGAATTTAAAACTTCTAATTATGTTAAAGTCAATTCAATACTTGAACTTGAACTCAAGACATAAAAATGAATCTCAGATGGACTAAAAACACTTGATAAAATTTGAAAAATTGTTACAAATTATAATGGCAATTTGCTTGATTAGTTTAATAAATTACTGGAATAAATTGTCAATATATAATATCATATTAATTCAATTTTGCACAATAAGAGGGAGCATTGCAACAAAATAGATTGGGGATAAATATCCCTTAAATTTCCCTTTGTACAATTGGTTCAGTTTCATTCCATCTGCACCAAATTTATCTTGCCAAAGCTGAATCCAGAGATGTGAAAGAAGACCATTTTCAAAATGCCACTTTTAGTGTCTCAATTATTAATTTCTATCCCACTTATAAAAATTTTGTTATCTGCTTATTCACACATAAATAAATGATTAAAAACACATTAAATTATAGGCATAGCATTCTCAAAGTTTTTATGATAAACACATGAAAATAATGTAGCATTTTAAGATTTTCATTTCAATCATCTTAATCACATGAGCAACCTAAGATTGTATAAAAATTTCTTCTAGTAAATCTCAAGTTACATAGAGGGAATGTGAATATTTACATTTCAAGATTGAGTTTAAGTATTATTTAATAAAAATTCAAATGGTTAACTTAGATTTTCAAATACTACAATTTCTAAACCTAAAAAATATTTATGTGTGATTGAAAGAAAATTTATAATAAAATATAATTCATTACTTATAAATATTTTCATGTGGCTATTCAATTGAGTTCAAGTTTTAGTATTAATGATTTTCACAAAATTATGCAATTATTGGAATTATTACTATGGCAGAGTGTACCTTACTTACAAACTTTTCCCAATAGTACTTAGTGTTAATTGAACTTTTTTTAGGGTAAAAATTTTCAAAGTGAGTTTTTTTTAATAAATATGTTGTTTGGCATGCAAAAGACACATCCTTCCAAAGTTTTGGAAATCTTTGTTTTTTTTGTCATATAGAAAAATTTTTTTAAGAAAAATTGTTTTCACATGAAAAAAGTATCAATATTTTTAGTGATGATCATAACATATTCCAAATACTTGTGCTTGCAATGTTTTTTAGAAATGATGATTTTTTTCAGATTGATTTTTTATGGAAAAAGTGTACTTACAGTTAATATATGTGACAGTTTACTAAGTGGTAATATATGGTGGAGAGTGGGTGTACTTAGAATTTATATATATTTATTTATTTAATTATTTATATTTATACAGGTGCAAAGTACTTTGGGATTTATTCTGAGCACCTGTGACCACCAATTTCCCCATACTTAGAACATGCAAGCAACAATGAGCATAAAAACATGCAAATTTAACAAAAATTTAAAAATCTAATATTAAGAACAATTTTGAAATAGTACTTTCTTAAGTCATAAAAAATCTCTTCTGCTCAATTGTCCAAATATTCATGAATAAATTATTTTGAAAATTCAAATATATGGTATATTATAATTTTTCACAAATTAAAAATTTCAAAAAAGGTTTTGCAATTCCTTTTTTATATAAAAGGATCTAATAATAAAAATTACAAAGTGTGTTTTATTTGCAAGCATCTGCTCACAGATTATTTTTTACTAAAGTTGTTATCATGATGTTAGTGGTTGCTGCAACAACCAAAAGTATGAAACAACTATAAACAAGATAAAAACAACAAAAATTGTTATCTGTGTATGTGAGGTCATCTTCAATCTGAAATATATTGTCATGTACATGCACTTAAGAAGAAAAACATTACCATTTTAATGAAAACCAATCATATAAAATTGCAGAAACTATATTCTTAAGAGAATCTATTAATTAAACAAGAAGTCAAAGACTAACTATTGTATAAGATCTACAAATTACAATTTCTATATTATCCCAGATAACAATTTTGGTTGTTTTTACATTGTTTATAGTTGTTTCATACTTTTGGTTGTTGCAGCAACCACTAACATCATAATAACAACTTTAGTAAAAAATAATCAATGAGCAGATGCTTGCAAATAAAACTCATTTTGTTATTTTTATTACTAGATCCTTTTATAAAAAAAGGATTTGCAAAACCTTTTTTGAACTCTTTAATCATTGAAAAATTATAATATACCAGATAAGTGAATTTTCAAAATAATTTATTCATGAATATTTGGACACCCTGATATTGACTGTTAAATAACATAAGTTACAATTGAGCTGAAGAGATTTTGGCAGATTTTTATGATCATTGTTATCATTTATATACAAGACATTCATTTAAATCTTTAACAAATGTTTGTATTGAATATACTTGACAGTATCTCAAAGTGTTTGTTTAAATGCAATGTTTGAACAGCTTAGCAATATAAAATTTTATTTTGCATATAAAGTAATGCTAAAACAATCGTGTGACAACATAAAACAACATTGTTACAACCTCAAAATGTTGCTGTTTCATTCATTAAAAACAACCAAAAAGCAACCTAATGTGATGATGAAACAACATTGTTTTGACCAATGAAATGGTACCATTTCAACATTAAAACAATATTGTTTTTGACACATAAAATGTTTAGCAGTTAAATTGTTATCTGGGATAAAATTTGTAGTTACCACCATATTGTTTTAGTTAGTACTGACAATGAGTGGAGATGCTTAAAGAATGTATACATAAAATATTGTTTTCATTGTTTTCTACAATGAATAGTTTAAGCACACTTTGTACACAATATATATATATAGTTAATTATATTGCTATGTGTACCTACAAAATACTCATCCCTAGAGATATATCAAGGCATCCATAGCAACATTTGAAAAATATGAGTTGAATTATGATGAAAAAATTGCTGTATGACTTGGGGAGTTGTGAGTTGCTATATATATTAAAATTCTAACTATGTTTGTGTAATATACTCTAAGTTTGCCAACTTCCTGCTGAATTACTTACTACATTGCTAAGTAGTTATAAAGATATAATTAGGCTGCCAATCTTCAATAAAATTTATCTTTCTTTTAAAACAGTGTTTCAAATAGTAGTCTGTATATCCATTGCCACCACAACAGGCATGATTACCATGCCATCATTACATTTTCTTAACACCAAAAAATCTTACTTGTACATAGCAACATATATAATTTGCTAAGTATACATAATGACATAGTTTAACTATATATATATATATATATATAT
>CABFPE010000008.1:3145386-3193886 GCA_900660155.1 Hofstenia miamia | reverse complement strand
GAATGATTTCTTTTCTCCGACACCGAGCTTCAAGAAATCTTTGTTGGCTTTCCTCTTTGCTGAACCCTTCTCCAACTTCGCCTACTCTTCCATTTGCTCCTATTTCATCTCCGGTGACTGTCCTCGCTGCCGTAATACTCCACTTGTTTTTATTTTTTTTGTTTTGTATGCCTTCGGCGGCTAAATAAAGTCATTCATTATTATTATGTATTATTATACGTCGGTCCAAACGATTCTTTCGACGATGTTGGCTGGTTGTTTCAGAATCCATTGACAACAGTTTCTTCTCTGCACTTTGTGGGCCTCAGTTAGTGGTTGGACTGTAGTGTGATTATAGAAGCGAAGATGAAGATCATGCCTGACTATCCTTCATACTGTGGTTTTTGTGGGAGAGATGTTTTGGCAAGCTTTCGTAGAGAACTGCTTTTGTTTCAGCCATGTAGCGCCTGACTTCTTCAAAACTTCTTCAGTCCTTTTTGGTTTTATTGCAGCCAAAGACGCTCTGCTGAAATTCTCCACTCTCTCGCTGTCACTCTACTTCCATGCCTGTGATCTCCTCCTGTTAAATCGACTACTGACTCGTAAATTGGATCTTGATCCTTTTGATTTCATTATATTCTCTAATTCCTGCTGCACTCGCTCTGATGATGTTGTCACCTTCTCCATTCGTCGTACGAAGAAACATCGCACCCTTCACTCGTTTTTCAATCGTGCTTGTAGTGCTGCTAATTACATCTTGACTCTCAACTCTCCAACAGCGAATGATTTCTTTTCTCCGACACCGAGATTCAAGAAATCTTTGTTGGCTTTCCTCTTTGCTGAACCCTTCTCCAACTTCGCCTACTCTTCCATTTGCTCCTATTTCATCTCCGGTGACTGTCCTCGCTGCCGTAATACTCCACTTGTTTTTATTTTTTTTGTTTTGTATGCCTTCGGCGGCTAAATAAAGTCATTCATTATTATTATGTATTATTATACGTCGGTCCAAACGATTCTTTCGACGATGTTGGCTGGTTGTTTCAGAATCCATTGACAACAGTTTCTTCTCTGCACTTTGTGGGCCTCAGTTAGTGGTTGGACTGTAGTGTGATTATAGAAGCGAAGATGAAGATCATGCCTGACTATCCTTCATACTGTGGTTTTTGTGGGAGAGATGTTTTGGCAAGCTTTCGTAGAGAACTGCTTTTGTTTCAGCCATGTAGCGCCTGACTTCTTCAAAACTTCTTCAGTCCTTTTTGGTTTTATTGCAGCCCTTTTTTGTTTGTGGATAGTACCAGATTCTTCAAAAAGATCGCGAACTCTTGTAAATTTATTCAGTTGATATTTGTTCTTTGCTGATCCATTGATTTTGAATTCATGCAAGAAGGCTCGACGAACTTTTGTTGGAGAAGGTGTTCTTCCAAACTGCTGAACTATCCATTTTTTCTCGTTGTCTGAAAACATCTTAGTTTTGATTTTGAAGCTCTGACAGGATTCTTAAATCAAGTGTCTCACTTTTAGCTACAAAATCCTGTATCTTTGATACCTTTTTATGCAATGAAAATACACATAAAAATGAATTTAAAAATTACGTTTGAGATAAAACACACTGTAATTCACAGATTCTTTGCCGATGCTTACAATCATTCATTTTTCTAATTAACCCTATTAATGTTGATGCTAGAATATGGTTTTTTGACATATCAAGGTTCTATGGAATTGCATGCAGCTCTTCTTGAGAAATTTGTCAACCAACACCATCAAATTTTAAACCGGTTTTGAACAATTAATGAATCGATTTTTGGAAAATTTGTTCAATGTCCTAGCCACATAAAACCTTATTGAAGGTGCGAATTCTATTTTTGCAATCGGGCAGTGGTAAGTAGAATATATTTCTTCAATAATCTCATACTATTTGCTTGCCTACTGAAGGAAAACCTTTGATAAGTATGTAGAAATTCAAATACAAATTCCTACGAAAGTATACACTAATTTAATTAAAAAAATTACGTATTTCCGACTTGACACAGGTTTCACAAATAATTGAATAATATGTACAAACCATTCCAAACGTATGCGTGTGTCTCGGAGTTAGCGATGAAAAGTTATTTAGAACTATAAGCACAAATGCATGTTTGTTTGTCAGTACCGTATTCAGGAGTTTCTGGTGGGGGCATCTTTTTCGTGACAAAGTTTAGTCAATTCCATGGTGTATGTCTTCGTGCTGTCTAAATATTCTAAATGAGCTTTTAAAATGCATTTACCATTTTAGGTTTTAATTTTTTTAAATATTTGTAAAATATTTGATTTTTAAAAGAAGGAATTTAATGTTAGAAACATAACAGAGCGGCCTTTCCAAACGCAGAAATTTTTTATTCAAAATCAAAAATTTTACTTGCAGTTCACTCTGCTTACTGTTTAACTGTGTTCACAAGTATAACTTGATTTTGTAATGAAATATACAAGAGCAAATTCCATTGAAAACCTGGGTTATGACGAATGAAGTGTCTGTAAAACAGTTCTAGTGATTTAAAAAACATTTGTAACTTTTGATTGGATGGTATTTTCTAGCCTTCCGGGTATTTATTTTGAGTCAGCAAAGGAACTGGAACAAAATGTCTTAATCATAACACAAAAAATGTTTCGTGATGCATTCAAAGATTTTCAGACGGAATGCTAACGATGGTTAGATGTGACTGGTAGACATTTGAATTTATAATATTTATGTTTATAATTTCACAGCTGTAGATCCTTCAAAAAATATGAACTAAGTTAATATATAATGAATACTCTTTGCACATCAAGCAAATTAATCAATGTTTATAGGCGCGCAAGTACAATAAATGGCATCGATTTAGCTAGTTAGGCATTAGAAATTTAAATTTTATAGTACATAACACTTCAAAACCTATTGCATTTGATACACACTCTTTACTCAGAAGACAGTAAAACCCCGATATGGTACTGCACCAGTGTATATTAAGTTCAATTAATTGCTCAGTTTTTCACTCTTATTGATAATTTATTCTGCCAAATCGCTAGTCAGGTCTAAGTTTCTTATATCGGTTGAAAGTTGCTGTTGGTAGGTAAAAAAACAAATTGTTATGAAGGTAAAAAAGAGGCAAGCAGTACTTTAAGTTGTGCAAATGATAATATCAAATATGAAAATTCAGGAGTGCAAAATTTTAGTAAGTGATTATGCAAATTTAGTGAATTCCTGTTAATGAAATGAATACAGAATTGTTTAACAGCAGTTCTTAAACACACAAATTTATATCAAAAAATATTTTAAAAAAGAAACTGAGAGTAAATTCTTGCACCTGGTTTACTAGTAAATGAAAAAAATATGCTTTAAAAATTTTTTTCCAAAGTAATTCAAGCTTTATCGCGTTTGTTAAGTTAGAGTTTGTAACATAATTGCTGATTGTTAAATAATTTTTTTGCTAAAATGTATTTGTACAAATCGCAAGTACGCGTGTATTTGGTGTGCTAACCTATTTTTCAAGTTTTTGTTTCTGCTCGAAGAAATCAATATACATCATTATACTAATTATAATTACATTACCATAATTTAAAAGTTACAAAAGTGCATAGTTTTCCAAGAAATTTTATCTGAAAGTTAATATGGTGTACAAAGCGCAAGTGCGCGTGGGAATTGTAAAATGTACAAAGCGCAAGCATGAGTTATATATATATATATATATATATATATGTGTATATATATATATATATATATATTTGTAGATATGTATATACAAGGACATCTGAGGGTCATCTTAACCGCTGTTTACACCAACGTACTAGGAGCAATTAATTTTGATTTACATTGTGTACGATCCGTGTATATTGGGGTATTTTAATTTGGTTTCTAACACTTAACTCTGTGTAGACTTTGTCCCGAATCAATTTTGTTACACATCATGCCATGCTTGTTAGAAGGCAGTATTTGCCTTTGCACAGAGGATCGTTTGCCAAATTTTAATGATAATAAACATTAGTGATGAAATGTGCTGCATATTCAGGCTACTGTGGATGTCTGTACATATGAGGTTTAGGTGCGAAAATCCGCGTTCCGCCTCGGCCGAACTAATTGGAATTACATTAATGAGGTTGGAGAAGAGCCTGTTTTTTAGCAGGTGAGAGATCGACTTTGGATTTTCAAAGTGTTGGCGAAATGCAGGAACAATGCCCTCTGTGTCGAAGCTAAACCGTGTACAGAGTGCAGTTAAATTTGATTCAACTTCAAGCCAAGGGACGTCCGTGCTTGGTCATTTACTAGGAATGAGGGTGTCTAGTTGTTTCAGTATAGACTCAATTGAATGTTATCAATCAAAGCTTGAATGAATCTATTCTTATCAAATGATTTGTACCCGGTGCGTGAAGCAAAATTTGAAAGTGGTAAGTGTCTGAATATAGGTTTTGATGATAAAATGGCAGCGAATTCGTGCATTCCATTTTCAACCTGCAGTTTCAGCTTCTTCAGAGCATTGACTGTGTACTTAACGTGCTTATTGACATCAGAATATGATATGTCTTTATTTTATAATTCAAAATATTTTTACACTCACCTGAAAGAAATAAATATCTTTGAGATATGACAAAACGAAAATAGCACATAATAATATATAATTTATATTTTAAGAGTTATTTTTGATTATTTGCCTGCACAGTTCATTAATAAGTATATATAATACTTGTTAAATATAAATGTTCTTTGGGAACCGAACAGTATTCATTGGTATTTATATTAACTAATAAATTTCAAATTCTTGCGATTTGAGATAAGATAGTAAATATACCTCAATCTCACTAACACTATAAAATCTGAAACGTTTCTGCTCAGTGGATTTTGTGGAGAGCATGGGATTGATTTGGAGATATAACTCTAACCTCTACTCTTTCGGTACAGGACTTTATGGAAAGTATATAATGTGTTGGGTTGCCTGGGCACTTTTCATAAGCATTAATAAATAATTCAATATCTGACGTAGTTACTGGCCATTGGTGTGCTACTCCTTTGGTTTTCAAAAGCCTAAATGGGCTTAATTGCAGCTCTTTTAATGCGAATTGTCTACATTTTAATGGGATGATGATTATATTATGAAAGATTACAGTGTTGTTGAGAGAAAAAATTACTATTCTCTAATTTTTTATGTTCCGGCCAACTTTTGTTTATATATTAGCTTAACGTATGAATTTCATCATCATTGATATGCTCTTGAAGATTCTTTGGAATACGTTTTGAAGTCTGAATAGTTAAATGGTGAATGGCTAAAGTAATTTTTTAACGGCTGGTGATCGGATTTCACTGTCAAATTGCACCCGTAAACATATTGATCAATATGTTTACAACCATATACTCTGGCTAAAAGTTCTTTTCTCATTTGAGAGAAATTTTTGTCACCAGTTTGCTGCATAAGCACATTGATGTTCATCTTGAATTAAGCAAGCTTTGCTAATTCACATTGTTCATGCGAATTGTTAATCAGCATCTTTAGAATTACTAGATTAACTACAGCTAAGAGTTTTCGTTAAAAAATGAATACATCTGTGTTAAATCCGGTGAGTGATACTCGCATCGAATAGTCGTTATTAAAAACTTCGCATCCAATGTTATTTGCAGAAAAACCATCCTGCTAACCTTTTTCTTTGGTTGTTACACATTTGTAAGAATGTCATTATATTTCATATTTCCCGGTTTATTCTTCAATCTTGATTATATGTTTAATGCTGTTTCAAGGTGAATGAATGACGGGTTTGCAAACTTTATTTATCGTATATGGTATTTTTTCAATAAATCCATGTCATTTGAAAGCATTTTCATATTTGGTAAGAAATTTGCTTATAGTGCGATTGGTTTTACGCATGGAATTTTTTTTAAATGTTGTCATACGATTTTCAAAAAGATACTTGTTTTTTGGATGCAAAAGTATGTATTTCAATAAATCAACTTCCACGAACTCCCGCAACAATAGTTATAACGATTCACCACAAACATTTCTTCTCCATATGCAATAATTTATTAATTATATTTCTTCATGCACGCAGCAGTTGTAATTTAAATTTTTCGAACAATGAATTTGAAATCATTACATTAGACCTCAGAGGCAAATTTCATTGACATATTTTTCACATTCGTATTTAAGGATGGAAAATTTTGTTTTGCATTACCCAAGATTGCCTTTTTGTTTGACGTTGCATTCATGTTCAGATTCAGACTGTTTCTTTTGCTTCTTCAGTAAGTTCATTTACCACACGTTTCCTTTTTATATATGCCCGCACTCGGTGTTGATTTCTTGCGGAGTTTGTCGTTCTCTTGTTCTAATAAGATCAATTTCAGAGTTACTATTGTCATTGTTTAGCTGAGAGGAATAGATTAAAAATGACATCTTTAATGAATATTGTCTTGATCTGAAGCACGGCATATATCAAACTTCCCTGACGCTATTGAATTCTAAATGTTCCTATTTTTAACAAAAACTTGTTCCTTTAAATAAAGCAATATTGGTTTTTCACCAGTTATGCTGCTGAATTGTCAATATATTTTGCATGCGTGTATAACTTATTGAAATCACTTATAAACATGTATTGAAATTTAATGATATTGTTCAATTATATAATTTTAAGTAATTTCGTTTGCTCGAACAATCAGCAATTAACTACTTGGTCTTGGCAATATTATATAACAATATCTAATGATTTAAACATCCAATCAAATTCGTTATTAATTTTAATGTTTTGAATCAGTAATTGAGGTTTTGATGTTATAATCTTCCCAGTGATAGAAAAACACAATTCCTATTAACCTAATTGATGAATAAACAAGAAGTGGCTGTGCATAAAAATAATGCTTGTCTGAACGCAATTTCATAAAATTGGTGTGCATCAAAAAGACGCTTGTATGAACGCTTCCAAATTTTGGTAGATGCATACATCAAAAGATGCTCGTCTGAACGCACCTTAACGTGGTTTTTCGTGTATGTTATTTTTTCTGAAATTCCAAAGTATTCCCGTTTAAAAGTTTCGAGTTGAATAAGAATCAGTATTTAGAACAAAAAGGCAAACATTGACCGTTATAATGATCAAGTATAAAGAAACTATTTGTGTGTGTGTGTGTTTTATCGTTATTTTTCGTTTCGTGATTTATCTTGGTTCGTGTTTCGTAGAAATTAATGCACGTTGCACATATAAATCTAAGTTACTTTCCGTTATTGCGAAGTAGCAATTCATTTCAAGTGTTTCGCTTTGGTATTACATAGTCACCCAAATATTTTTAACATAATACTTAATGAAATGGTTATATACATTTTTCAAACCATTGTTGCACCAAAAAGCAGGAAAAAATCCAATTTTTTGAATAAAAGGAATAACATCGGATTTTTTTCGATTTAAATCGGGTTTTTTATTTAAATCTGATATATTATGAAAAATTTGCTCGAAGTTAAAATTAAATATTTTTAAGTAAAATTGTATTAACCCTTTAAATACCAGACCAATAATTACAATGGGGTTCCTAGTCACCCCTAATATAAAACTCAGTTTTTCTTACTTCCTTAAATTACAAGATGTACATGACTAATATATAAAGAAGAAGAATGGCAAAACAATTGTAACTATAATAAATACATGAATTTACAAAATATTGTGTGGGGTCGCTCATTGTATTTATAACGTTAAAAGTTACTAGAAATCTATTCGCTTGTTTATCACTCGTATTTACAAAGGCACTCTATGGATTATTAAGACCCTCAATGCAAAATCGTTTTATCAAAATATAATCAATGGACTTGTAATCTGCCAAGGAATAATTTTAATTCATTTAGATTTTTAATACTTAGATCCATAATTATTATGAAGTTAACCAAACTGGCCTCGCTTAGAAATCCATGACTTAGTACAAAATTTTCAGTGCTTTTTTCCTGTTTTTTATTTGCATAGTCTGTGCTAAGCAAAATGAGCCAGCTTTGTGAATGAAAGAAATAAAGTCTAAAAAAGCAACTTTTGAAAAGTTTAAGTCAGAAAAATCAAAAAAATCTTGTCGTATGTCATTTATGTAAGTATTAAATATAAAGCTGTTGCCTTATGTGTAATTGCCTTAGAGCATATAGTGGCCATATCAGTTATGGTTTATTTCCCTACCTTGCACTTGGAATATTCAAAAATTAAATTACTCTCAAGAGTTTAAATGTATAATAGCCTATTTTGATTTGCATCGAAATAATTTCATATTCTTTTAAATATTTACTGTCAATCACTATCTTCACAATGGACTTTTAAATTATTTGATTGTACGACAATATTGTTTTTTAGTTCTGTTGAAATATTGAAGTTATTTTTTAATATTGTGAACGTGTTTAGAATATTGATGCTTACCATTCTTCTGACGATGGGCTTGCCACTCTTGATCGAATAATGCGCACATTATCTGCGGATTACACCGAAACTGGTTTGGGTGACATAACTACAATTGATCCAGAGATGCCAATTTCTCCGGCCGTTTTATCAATGCCAAACATCAAATTTGAAGAAGAATCTTCCTATTTCGAAATATTGCATGAGGTGCTCACACAAGCAGAAGAATTTTCTGTACAGACTTTAGCCGACACTTCGTCTGTTCCTGGTCCTAAAGTATGTCCCCTTTGTTCATTTGGTCCGCGCACTCATAGTGAACTTAAAAGACATGTGCGTTCTGCTCACTGTTCTTTGCATCCATATAGATGTGGTCTATGTAAGCGCCGTTACAAACTTCCTCATGGACTCCGAGCACATTTAAAATCTGCTCATCCAGTGTTTATGCCAGCTTAGCATTTTATCCAATAATGCGATTTGAAAATAATTTTAAGACACTGCATCTCTTAATAATATGACTCCAAGAGTGAGCTCCCTGTTTTATCCAACTGCAAGTATTCTTCATTTAATTCTTAATAGGTAGCAGGCCAACACTTGAAATTCTTAATTTAATTGTAGTGATGGATAAAGTGTTGGTTTAATTTGCTTAGTTTGTATTTAGTTTTTTCGAAATGCAACGTGTTTTTTGTAAGAATCAATATAAATCAAACCACTATTGCCTCATAAGTTTTATGTTGTAATTTATAGTCATTACCATCGTGAATTTTTCACTCTGTTGCAATTCAAAGAACTCCAAAAAATTTTGTTAATTATTGTCCAGTTTACAATGCATAAAATTTTGTAAAAACGCATGATGCATAGAGTTTATGTGTACCAATGCTTGTTCATATATGTAGTATGCGCATTAATCGTGCAATGAATCTGTGCAGTTGGACGCTTAATTTAGTTCTTGTTAAATATGTAAATATATATATTTGCTAGAATATGTTGATTTGTTTCAATCGTTTATAATCTTGTATTAGATACAATTATGATTTAATAATTATCTTCTTTTAGTGAAATCTTTTTTTTTTGCTTTCTTTAAGAATGACTGTGTAGTATTTACTATAGCGTTGAATTCTCGAAATCACTAGTTTTTTGGTGTAGATCGTATATTTTATTGTCGAAACAAATTTGAAATAAGTTGAGAAAGAAATATGTTCGAAATCTAAATGGAGTAGTAAAGTAAATTTATTTACAATTTTTCAGCTAAAGAGTGACTTAGGGACCCCTGAATACATTTATGACACCTTATGCGCAACCCGAAATGAATTTCCAAATAGTTACACGACAGAATGATTGTAAAGTTTTTACAGAGAACGTGAAACTATTTTAAAAATTGTTCAAATAATTTGGTGACATTTTTCTGCCGTCCTTATTTTGTCAATGCTTTTACTAGTTAAAGGTATCTCCCTTTTTGTATATAATTCAATAATGCTTTGAAATCTAGTTTATAACTAGTAGAGTTGGCATGTTTTAGACAGGACCTCTTTAAAACATGTTTTAAACACTGTTTAAAACAACTATTTTTTTTAATGTTTTTTTTTCAAATTTATATAGAACTTTATGGAAAGCTTGGAAAATAATTTTTTGATTTTGTCCAATCGTATTTTCATAACCGATTTTTAGTGTATGAAACTAAAAATGAATATTGCTGTCTCTCATAGTTCAATGGTTGCTATTATACGTGTTTTCAGCAAAATTTTATTACCTTGATGTGGGCCTCTCTAAGAGCAAAAAACATTGTTTTCAACGTTTAAAACGATTTTTTGAAAAAAAATACACTTTTGCCAACCCTGATAACTAGGTACAAGTAGATATAAATGTAAATCTGTGTTATTTTAATGTGTTAACATCAATTAAAGTTAATTACATTTTTAATTGTATCGCATCGCGAACTTTGGCAGAAGCAAAATGCAATTAATGAACATCGGGCAAAACAAAGTTCTAAAATAGTTTTTTTCAATACAAAATGATGGAATCCACCATGCTTTTGTTCATCTAAATAAATGCTAGCTATCATTATTTTCGTGTATCTTAACTAGTTCATTTACACCGTAGGCTAGAATCACGGCTATTGCACCACAAAGGTTATTAGTTGAATTACCCTAAAGGAAATATTTTGTTGGACCGTATTTAGAAATTGATTCAAAATTCTTCTGATAAATGTATTAAATTCTGTTGGTTCTTCGCATGAATGAAAACAATGTGCAGCTGCATTTTTAAAGTTGGTACCGATGTTATGCTATGTAAATT
The DNA here is from genome assembly GCA_900660155.1 of Hofstenia miamia. Classification (NCBI taxonomy): domain Eukaryota; kingdom Metazoa; phylum Xenacoelomorpha; order Acoela; family Hofsteniidae; genus Hofstenia; species Hofstenia miamia. The sequence continues at coordinate 3,183,263 of CABFPE010000008.1, read as the reverse complement.
GGAAACATTTCGCAGTTCGGAATAAATTGCCATAGTTTATAAGGGGACAAGATTCTTCAAAATTCAAAGTCTTTTATAACATCAATTTGGAAATATTTGTCAAGGGCTCTAGATATTCATTTTCTCAATGTTTTTGTGAGCTTTTTTATATATTTTTTATTATATTTTTTATTTGCAATTTTAAAAGTTTAAAAAAATTTTCCTTGGATCCATCATCAAAGTTTCTCATTGATTCCAATTAAACAGGGATTTTCAATTTTGATTGTCTGTAAATTGGTGATTTATTGAAACGAAGCACCACAAAGATCAATTCATGTTAAATTTGGGTTCTTAGTCTTGATTTGCCGATTCACCTCTGTATCATTTGTCAAAATCTCATTCACACCCTCATTTCCAAAATTTCAATATCCTCCTAGAGGTGGCTGCAACGGATTTTTTATATTAAGCCTGTGGAATCTCCGGTAGACCAGGATCATATTCAATTCTTAAATACCGAAGTACACCCCTGGGGTTTCACACACATTGTGAACCCTCTAGTTAAATTAATTTAACACTATTATACTAGCAGTTTTGCAATACTTAGGTGTTAATTGAGCAATATCTAATACATGCATGTTTGCATATCTGAATTTGAGACTTCTGAATTCTACAATAGCCTACAAATTCTACGTAAATCAAAAAAGATTGCACAGTACTCGGTACTCATTAATGAATTCCACAATATTTCTATTGAGTTCAGATACATGAGCAAATATAATCATGTAATTTTTTGAAATGATTTTCCATGAACAGCATCGGATTGTCTGTTCATTTCATAATATATACAAAACTAAAAAAGTTCTTTCTTAAACCAGCTGAACCTGCAACGGGTAGCTCGACAATACAGTTCATCTAGGAAGACGAAAAGACTTCACAGCCGTTCATTAAGTAAATATCCGCATGCTCTGAAGAAATTTTTCAAGGCAAAAGCCTTGAAATTTTTTAACAATTTTTTATGTGTGGCAAAACGTTCAGTAAAAAAAATTATAAGCGCCAAATCGCGATTGTGTTGTTGCAAAGATGTTAAATGTTTTAACCCTTTCCCCGGCAATTAAAAACATTTCTTTCTCAGATTAATCTTTTTTATTTTGGTTCTATAAAGTATGTGTATGAAAAAAAGTTTTTCATTATTTTTTCTTCCCATTTTTGTGGTTAACTCTTTAATTTGAAAATATCTTTGTTAGCAAAAACGAGTCAATTCGTTTTCAAATAAACCATATTTTCTCAATTTTTCTCAAAATATTATTACCAAATGTAAAGAGAAATGAAAACCTATTTTATTTTTAATTTTTATTACAATTGTTACCAAATATCTAGCTGTAATTATACGCATAAAAGATAAAATTCTTTTTTCCGGCATTTTATTATGAACAAAATTAATTGAAAACTAAGTTGTAAGTAAAACAATCATACGAATGATTCTTATTTCCACACATAAAAGAAAAGTATTTCCTCAGTTTCTAGCTGAAACTGTTTAGAATGATACTTTGCAAAGCATGGCACAACATAGAGTTATTTTGCAAGCTTTACTCGTGTAGCGTGACTCTTTTCTGACTGGTTTCCCTCTATAGACATGCTTCAGGCTGCATATAACACATCTTCTTTTTGGATTTTTCTTTTTTTTCTGTAGGTGAAACTTCCATTGGAAAATGTCCTCGTGACGTATGCCGCAAACTTCCTGGTGATCTTGTTGGTAAAGCAGGTCCATACTTGACAAATATGTATCGTATAACTTCCAAACGAAACTTCAGGTGTGTTAGGCTTTTTTCTTGCTTCATACAGGAGAAAAGCATTTCATCAAGTGGAAGACCACTCTCTTGTAATATTCCCTACCACGTTTCCTTGGAATGGGATAATATACCAGTTGTTGGTCCACCTTGACAACTCCTCCCATTCAATGATTGTATTCATATACAACTTAGGGTTTCTTCACAGGGCCTTGTCTTGTCTCAATGTCATGTATGGCTGGATTCTGAATGATTGATAGCACTCTTTCCAACAAATAATCATTACGTTGCCTCTCTGAAATTCTGTAACATCTCGTTTCTTCAGTTGTTTTCTTTTTAGATCTTCTGTTCGATTCATACGTAGAGTTCTATACGTGTCAGTCTGATTCATAACTAGAGCATCAGCTAATTGTGGACTAGTGTAATAGTTATCCACAGTAACACAAATAAGGGCTTTATCAAAGATAAAACAAAACGCGAACTCACAGGATATGAATCGAACTGTGTCCATTTGCCAACGTAAATGGTCATTTTGTACACATATCTTGGATTCACACAACATGAAATATTTCTCACCAAACCTTCTCTTTTTCAGTGGAATGTGCAGTACCCATCCTAACCTTCATTTGAACAACATAAGGCTCTCATTTATACGTACATCTAGCCTAGGGGTGAACTATTCCCAAACTTCTCACACAATGGTAGGAATATATCATAAATCTTATGCAATTTTGTGTTGGGTTTAGTTTCATTATCTACAAAATTAAGATGTTGTTGTATCTTACTGTATCGTTTCATAGTCATTAGCTTCCGAAAAAGTTGGTCTTTCAAGAAGTTCTTTTCTTCGGCTGGCATTTTTACAATGCCCTCAAGCATTTTCATGGCAAAAATGCAAAACGTTCAGCCTCTGTTACAGAGCTCCAAAATCAATCATTTTGCCCAGTTTGTTCAGCAAAACGATTAGTCTACCAGTACATAGGCAATAATCCTTTTATCAATGAAAAGACCGAATAATTCAAATACACTCAGTTTTGCTGGGTTGTCATCAATCTTTATTCCAGGATTTAATGTGAAATGGGGTGATGTATTCATACGCTCCTCTGACAACTCGAGACTTTTACAACTCTCTCCTCACCCCCCCCCCCCCTCGGCCTGCTCACTTGTCGAGAAATAGTCATCGTCTGATAAACTGGCAGAATTATCAGAAGTATTCAAACTACTAAGGGAAGGTTCATGTTCACCATATTCCGTTTAACTAAACATTTCGGGTGTGCGATTTAAGAATGCTACAAAAAACGAATGCACATATGGATGCCAGGCGTACGATTTTACGAGAATACTCCTTTCACATGTAAAATGGCTTAAAATCGACGAGTTTTTGAAGGTATAGTTTTAGACGAGGATGCTCGTCAACGACTAAAAAAGAACATTTTTTGAAAACGTGTATACACGGTTCTGCCTATTAAGGGGTTAATATAGTTATTTTTAGACATCTAGATGTAATGCAAATCTTTTGGAGTAGAATTTTTTGCATTTATCAAAAATGTATGCTATGCTCAGGTACGACTGTCGGGAAAATAAATTATTTACAAATTAAGAAATCATATATTTTGGTATCGAGTTATCCGTATTCAGCATACATTTCTGCGAGAAAAAACAGCTCTATACATTTCAACTCAAAAAGTATAAATTCTATTTGCATTCCAACTGTTTATTTAAAATTTCGAATAGAATCAGCAATTTTTACATATAATTTTGCTCTAAGAAATTCAGTAAAATTGATTTTTATCTATTCTAGCATGCATTTAATTTCAGTGTAGATTTTTCATTTTCTGGCCCATGGTATTGATAGCAGTGATAAACATATGATGCATACTTTTGGGAAGCTGATTATTTCTTGATGCTGTTGTAAGCCATCAGTATTCACTTTCATGGTCCGCACTGTCATTCGAAACTTTCATTATCACTACTATTTTCTATGTTTTTTTCATCTTCAGAAGTGGTTTATGTTAAATTTTGGTAATGAGTCAAAACATCGTCACCCTCTAAAGCTTCGTAATGCTCTTCTGCAATGTATTCAGAATGTGTTGTTTGTTGATAACACGTGCGTTAGGGTTCCGCTAATGATATTTTTGGTAATGCGCAATTGGGTGTTCCAAGTTTTCCGTAAGGAATTTCCATTAAAATTGCCTGTTTCTTTTCCATTAATCGTTGAAATAAATAGTTAAACTCTTCTTTACATTGATCAATTTACTTATTTATCATAAATATTAGATTCTGTTCAATTGATATATGAATTGATACTAATTTTGTGCCCGGTTTTGTGCATTGATGTTTTAAATGTTCTATTTCGCTTTTATTTCTTCAAAGTTTACAAGGGTTAGGCTAAGAATAGAACCAGCTCTTACATTTAATTTCGATTGTAATACAACAAAATTTATGAATTGCCTGTAATTTAAGATGAATTTTTTAACATTCTAACATATGAGTTGGGAAATTTTTTGATAATATAAATTTTTGTCTTTGAAGATTCTTTCGCTGCAATTTTGCTTTAATTCATTAACAACATGCTCTCACAAACTGAATTCCAGAAATTTGTACTCAGTTTTATGAAATTGTTTAATGGAATTCACAATATATGTATTGTATCTTTCTATTTTTAAATTTCTTTGAGATTTTTAGCAACGTCTTGATGCATTCGTACAATAGACATTTCTAACATTGTTGAGACGGAAGTGGTGTATTACGATCGTTGCCATCAATATCTTTTCAATATTTGATAAAATCATTGACAATGGCAACTTCATTGCACAGGGATTTTCAAAATGATTCTGCTTAATAGTTGCTCGCACTTCATAATGTAATTCACTTACGCCTTTAAAAGAGTTCTAAAAGAGGGGTGGAAGCCGCCAACCCCCCTTAGTTACGGTCTTTAGCCATATGTTTAGTAAAAATTCGAATTCCCGCTTTTGTAATGCTATTCAAGTGTGCGATGCTCAAAACAGCTTATCATTAACACAACTTGAGTAGTGGGCGGTTTATCAAAGAGCATTTCGTAATCCGTAATTAATTCCATTGTTCCGCTAATAAATGATGAAATTTTCTGTCCTTTATCATCATGGTCGTTGTCATAGATTTCGTTTGAATTTCTATTGGCTCTCATATTGATTGCGATTAATATTATCATTTGACGAATTGTTTATTGCATTTCAGTGTGTGATTGGTGTATATGCTAAAGAAATCACACTGGAAATTAGTTCCGGTTAACTATAATGCCATGAAGGCTTTGGCATCTTTCGTCCGCTGTCTATCCAGTGATGCTTCCCAGACTGCTAAGCAGTATTCGGAACACACGGCAAATAATCTGGGGTTTTTCTTCAACCAAACAAGCATTGACCAAGCAGCAGATCAGGTATTTTCTCCAATTTAAATATATTATTATTATTATTATTATTATTATTATTATTATTATTATTATTATTATTATTATTATTTATGTGTCATTATTTAATTTTGATAACAATATCTTTCATTCTCGTATTAAATTCTGCGTTTCTCTTTAAGAATTATATAGAACTTAGATATGGAGTTTGAAGTCTGATCGCAATCGACATTTTTTTGTATCGGGTTTTTTTTCGCAATGATTTTTCTAAGTTCATATTTTTTATTTTAAACTGAATTATTCGGTTGTTATCTCGGCAGTGGATTTGTTGAATAATATGGCAAGATGTGTCCCATCTGTTTTTGTGGTTTTCCTCAAATAGTGTATACTTTATTATAAACGTCTTGAAACCTACGCTATTAATTACGAAATAAATAGCTATTTGTGTTGTATTTCTGTAGCTTATTTCGTTTAGTCATTGAGAAAGCATGTCCGTGGTGTTTATTGAACGTGCTATTTTAATAACGTAGATTTTATTGCGTAGTAATTTTATATAAATAAACAACGCCTTTGTGATCGCTTATCCTTTGAATTTGAAATTAATGCGTTATATATATTTAGTATATATAGTATTTATTATATTTAGTCATTTGAGTTTTATAAATTTAGCGTTTATGTCAGGGTTGGTAATGTAAAACAGCCGAGGTGTTTTAAAGTGTTTTAAACAGCCCATTTGTTTTAAGTATAATTTCCCCTTTTAATTTGGAAAATGTGTATGTTTGACTTGTAAATAGTAATGTACGGTTTTACATTTTACATGTACTAAAGTGGAACCACCTAATAGTTCAATTTAAAAAAATATGAAAATTCAGATTTGGACATAGATATATTGGTAATGTATCTCTTTTCTTAATATAATTGATTTTAGTGAAAAAATTGAGTTTTGGAAGTCAGTCAATAAATTTTGAATAGCTACAAAGTTACCTTTTGTTTTTTCATTCATTACCTCTCAAATAGATGCCAGAAAAACCAACCCCGAAGTGTTTGTAGTAGTTGATATCCTTTTATAAAAATGCGATTTTCTCAAATATAGTTTTTCGAATTTTGAAAGTTTCAAAAAATAATTACTCTAAAGATTTCCAATGGATTAGGTTAGTTTTTTCAAGGTATGTTTCCAGATGTAATACCTAGGTCCTGAATTAGGATCTAAGCAAAATAATTAGGGTAAACCGAAGCGAGTCGGACAGGTTTCTTGCGAAATTAAATTTCCTCTAATACCTATATATTTGGAATTTCCAAAGTGTTCAGGTAATATACACCTATTATCAGCCCAAAAGGCAGTAATAAAGTTTGTATGCCAAAACATAACTTAAGGGTGTTTTTTCTCAGTTGTACTCCGTCACACCCCTGGGGCGAGTCGGACAGGACCGGGGCGAGTTGGACAAAAACATGTAACATACAAAATCCTTTATTTTTCATGAATTATTGGTACAGTCTGCACATAATCAATTCCAAAGCAGTTTTCGCACACGTAGACACTGCAAAAGCTGCATCGATAGAAATCTTCGTGTCTCTTACCTCCATACTCATCGCCGCAAATTGCACAGAAATTTTCAATATTGGGCGGTTGATTTTCTTGATTATTAGTTTCCAACCGCCTTTTGTGCTTCCCTTTGGTTGTCTTTGCACTATTTCCAGCAGATGCGGGCCGTTTCTTACTCTTTCTTGTCTCCATGAACGCTGGCGAAGTGACTGATGCGACATGAGGTGCTTCGTGAGTCGGATTTTTCATCTTCTTTGGAGATGGCATCATGACTCTAATTGCGACTACTTCCTCTATGGCTTCGGTTGAATGGCTTTGAGTCGTGGATAGAGTATCAGAATAGTTTGCCAGTCAATTTATATTTCAATTGGTTGTTTTGGAAATATAAACTCATAAAAGTGTAGATGTACATACCTTACTCTTACAGAATGGCCTCCGTGCACGTAAAACTGCTTGTGGTTAACGCTAATCACGGACTACGCAACGTAAATTAGTGACGGCGCTTTAAAAGTGATGGAGTTAAAATTCGTATCGTTTTGAAACCCTCTGATTGGCTTAANGGCATCATGGCTCTTGCGACAACTTCCTCTATGGCTTCGGTTGAATGGCTTTGAGTCGTGGATAGAGTATCAGAATAGTTTTCTGCTAGCAAAACTGGCAAACACGGGTTTCCCAAAGGATAAAGACCACAATGCTGAAACGCACTAAGGATATGCGCCTGATTTTTGGTGACCTCGGCCCACACAGGTGAAAATACTTTGCCGAACTGGTACTTTGTGAGTACCAACCTTTCCTCGTTCTTTAAAAATTCGGCCACATTTTTTGACCAAACTTTCTTCAGTGGGCCATTGAAGTTCGTGTCAAGAGGCTGAAGCCGATGACTCACATGTGGAGGCAAACAAAGAAGCTCGATTTGTTCTTTTACGCAATAATCTAGAACATCATATTGAAGATGCGAGGAGTAGCATCGTTGTACGTGGGATACGATATTCTTTGACGGCATCAGAGATCCGTATTTTATCAGTTTTTATATCCAGGACAGCTTGCCGAAGTAGCTCCGGGTCGTATGATGCTCTATTTGACTTCCGTTTATAGCTGCGAACCATCTAAACACAATATTTATTTGAAGGTTTACTTTGAAAAATAATAAAACTCATTTTTTAATAACTTTAAAAAAATATCCGACTCGCCCCCACTCAAAACCGGGCAAGAAATGTCACGAAAAATTGTTGATGAAGTGAAGTTGACGAACTGCCAGTCAATTTATATTTCAATTGGTTGTTTTGGAACTATAAAGTCATAAAAGTATAGATGTACATACCTTACTCTGACAGAATGGCCTGCGTGCACGTAAAACGCTAATCACAGACTACGCAACGTAAATTAGCGACNGCGACAACTTTTTTCCCTTTTGACGGAACTGTCGAAAGTCCAGTTTCATCACAATTGTACACGGTGATTGGACTGTCATGGTAGCCATGCAGATCGTATAACTCATTTGCCTCTGCGTAGAAACTTTCGATCCTCTTTTTATTGAGAGATGTTCTCTACTATTCTCAGCGAAATGTCACTGTGAAGGCTTTTAAAAGATGCCCACCAGTCTTCACTAGCACATTCCAATTGCCTCCACCCTTCTGGAACTGGCCTTGCAAGCTTCTTTCTACGCCATAATTTGCACGCGAATTCATATACTCTTTTTCTCAATTCAAGAATTGTTAGAGGAAAACCTCTTTTCGCCATGTATAGGATTCTTTCCTTGACACCGTTACTTTTGAGGTTTGGGCACTGAATATGTCGTAGCAACGTTGTACGTGGGATACCATATTCCTTGACGGCATCAGAGTTCCGTATTTTATCAGTTTTTACATCAAGGACAGCTTGCCGAAGTCGTATGATGCTCTATTTGACTTCCGTTTATAGCTGCGAACCATCTAAACACAATATTTATTTGAAGGTTTACTTTGAAAAATAATAAAACTCATTTTTTAATAACTTTAAAAAAACATCCGACTCGCCCCCACTCAAAACCGGGCAAGAAATGTCACGAAAAATTGTTGATGAAGTGAAGTTGACGAACTGCCAGTCAATTTATATTTCAATTGGTTGATTTGGAACTATAAAGTCATAAAAGTATAGATGTACATACCTTACTCTGACAGAATTGCCTGCGTGCACGTAAAACTGCTTGTGGTTAACGTTAATCACAGACTACGCAACGTAAATTAGCGACAGCGCTATAAAAGTGATGGAGTTAAAATTCGTATCGTTTTGAAGGCCTCTGATTGGCTTAAAAGTTTGTCGCATTAAGATTCTGCAACGCGCTGCGCGATACGCTGGAATTCGCATTTAATTGAATTCCAACACACTGTCCGACTCGCCCCGTGTCAGACTCACCCCGGTTCACTATATATCCAAGATCACAGTGAAGGTCAATGACACAAGAAATAGAACATTTTTGCGAAAGAATAATAGCAACTAGTAATAATGACAATAAATATATAACCAAACATTATTTTACTTAGATCCTAGTTCAGGAAGTAGAGGAAAGTTTATGGATTCAAGTGCACACATTTTGTTGATATTTTTTGAAAATAGCGGTTTTCTCTTATCATTTTTGCGCAAAATGGTTAGAGGTCATGTCATGTTACATCAAAATTTATCTTAGATGAAGACCTATCTAACTATGACATAAGCAAACTTATTAAGCAATAGTTTAAAAAATGGCTTGATTAGGGGTTCCCACCTTAAGAAACCGACTAGATCGAGACAGTGTTTTCTGCCATTGAGAGTCGAAATAGGCACTGATCTGGGAGACGATTGTCAAAGCAGCAGGAACTGTCGACCTTCTAATTGGTTAAGGTTATGAATGGTTTTCGGCGAATCATTTGGTTAGTTTTAGTTTTTGGTACTTTAATGTAAGCTCAGCTGCCATCAAACAAATCTTTAGTACCGTGGAATAAAGTAGAAAGCAATCATCAGAACAACCTCAATAGTGTAAAAACTGATAGGTTTGCATTTTTGATGAAAACATGCTTCAAAAGTTGCAAGCTTTTTTAAGTTGATTTGTTTCCAATTCTAGTTTATGTTATGTAAGCTAAGATTTCAGCAGCTGTATATTTGATGGTAACTTCTGGTAAGTATACGGTTATCTAACGTTGTATGCGGATTAGTTGTTCAGCAGCTGAAAGCCGAATGGCATTCATGTAAATATGGGACAAGGCGAGAGGAAGCGTCTAAACACAAAGCAAAAATGTTTAATTTTAATAAAAAAAACAAGTAATCTCAAAAATTTATTAACAAAAACAGTTCCTTTATTAAGAAGAGGATTTGTTTTAGACACGGACATATGCAATTTTGCACGAATTTTGACCTGGATCACAAATATTCTTACTTTTGTTGACGGCGTTAAAAAATATTTCTCACTCAGATCTCGCCCACTCCCTCCAATAATTTTCGTCGTTTTTCGCCGAATGTTTCACTCGAAATTACGTTTCTTCACGGCCAGTCGTCAGATTTTGTTTGCATGGTCGATTAACTTTGAAAATCATTTCTAACGAAACTTATTATTATTCAATAGTCATAATTAATGCAATTTCCTTTTGGAGTAGTAATCGACTCACCATTGCAAACGTTCTTCAGAAGATCCAATAGTGTAGAGTTGCCATTTTTTCAAATTTCTGTCAAACAAAAGTTATACTGACCATCTGGAAAGATTTTTTATGTTAATTTTGTCTTCAGACCTCTCGCCTCCGAGGTAAAAACGACATTTTGTAGCGAGTAGAAACACTGTAAGAGTAATTTTAAGAGCATTTTATTGTTGTGTTGACAGATTGGCCGTGCTCTGTTCCTGATCTCCTTGGAATCGGACATGTTTGAGTTGATCTCAAACGCAGTGTGGGTGTCACTACTAAGAAATGAAGAGCTGTGAATTGCGTCAGAAAATTCATTGAAATTCATTGAATTATTTTCCAGATTTCTAAAATATTTCTAACCATGATTTAACAGTCACCGTGTTGTATTTATTTCAGAGCCGTTGCCAAAAAAAATATAAGATTGAGGCTCCATAAAAAATGTTGTTTTGAATTCAAGCGAATACGTGTAGATTAGACTAAAGTGTATAATTATGGGAGATATAGGTTCTTAAATAAACCTTGAGTTTTGTGCATTTTCAGGCCTGCCTTAGATAAAATGTATGAATGGCATGCGCCCCACACTCCCTTTCTAACGTTCCTGATATATGTGAATTGTAAGCATGAACTAGAAAATTGTTTTTCGCAATGTTACTACACGGGACGTAATGAACCATTTTGCAATTGTTTATTTGTAAAGTATATATTTAGAAGTCTGTTCGTCTTACGCCAAGCAGTATGATGTTTTCAGCGCAAAATCCACACTCAAATCGTGATGAATCTGTTCAGGTAATGTTTTTCTATACTTTAAAAAATGTACAGTTTTAAATTCATTCTCTGTTATTTGGGTCAAATTAAAATCAGGCAAATTAAATAAAATCTCAAGGTGAGCAGTGGACCGCGTTTATAACGACCTTCATTTTTGTCACTTTCTTTATCGCTGTAAAGATGTTCGGAATAATTATAGGTTAATACGCAAAAATTGGGTCCATTTTTCAGTCTTTTTTAATGCCAAGGGAATCAAGGCTGCCCACCACATGAGTCTGTTGCCTCGATCACTAGGGCACGTAAGCGTTTGCTGCTCACCGATGATGTAGCTCGTCTTATGATATCCTCTGATTCCATTATCATCTAATTCTTTTTTTGAGTAGTCCATTCGTTTGGAAATATTCTGCCAAAGCTCTTTTCCAGAAATTTTGTGAATGCGTTGTTTTCTAGTTTTTTCATAGGAATATTGGCCTTTAGAAATACTTTGTTAATCCCAGAATATAACGGATTTGTAGTATTATCCCTAATTCATAAAGTGAAATTTGACTAACATGCTACCGTAAATTCAAAGTGTTTTTCATGTTTTTTTAACTCCAAGGGTAACATTAGAAGCGGAATAATCAACGCAGCATAATGCACATCACATGTGATCCTTAATTGAGTTGTCTCCATACGTTTATCCCGCAGTTTGTAGCCAACGTAAATCCAACAATTTTCACTTTTCGCATAATACAGCGCAACTACAATAAGTATGCGGCTAAGCATAAAGAGTAACTATGAAATCCCTAGACATTTTGCGAATAATTCCAGACTGTGATCGAAAGTTACGTTTTCGACAAATGTGCACAAAAATCAGTGCTTTGTTGGCTAACAAGGAAACTATTTTTATTATTTACATGGAATTGCAAATGACATTCATCATAATTGGCCTGCTCTCCCTCTTCCGTCTTTGAAATTTTATCAAATGTGTTCGAATTTCTTCTATAAGAATAATGTAATTTCCATTGAAGTCTTTTCTTTAGTTCATTGGAAGATCTGAGCTCGATTTGTAGGATAACCTCCTCATCATGGGAGCTTCCGCTTTTGATAATTTATGCTGCTGCATATTTCTCGTTAATTTGCTGGCTTTCACATTTTAAAGTATGCGCTTTCCTGCATGATGTTTAAATCTGAAGCGATATTACAGCTGTATATACGCAAATCAAAATTTACCTTTGTCGGTCTATAAATTCTGGTGTATAATTCTCTATAGCACATTGGATTAAACAAAGATAGAGTAGAATCAATTATAATGCATTTATTGACTATAATTTTCAATGATGTCACATTCTATCAACTGGCATGCTCTTTCTGTTTTCATTATTTTTTTATTATAGAATGTTTTTATTTGTGTTTCGTAAAATTATTCAAAACTTCTAAATTGTAACGAAAGTTCTCGAATTTTTGCAAAAAAATCACTAATGCCATAAATCCGTAGTGAATAAGCGACTTGCAATGTTTGTCTAGCATTTGTCACACAGAGATAGTGTCTATTACCTCTCATGTCACGTAATTATACATCCAAAGACAGTGATCCGCACAGAAAACACACTTTTTAGCAAATTGAATGAATTTTTTCTTACACACCCATAGCGTGGCTAACAAGATTTCTCTAACCTAAATAATTAAGTTGTTTGGTTTAATTGCACAGGTTAGATTTCGAACAATAAATATGCATTGTGACGAAGGCTTCTGACTTATGTGACAACTTCTAGGCTATCTTTTTTTAGTGACTGCCTACATGTGTATGCCATTAGTTCGCATGTTTATTTAATACAAGTTATTGTACTTTATTACGTATTATTTTAGAAAAGTGCAGTTTATTTACATAAAGAACTTCCTGTGAGAGTGGCTCATCGTATAGCTGCATTCAGAACCCTTCCGTTCATAGTTGGATGTAACCAAACTTTATTGGATGTGCACTCTCTCTACATTCGTTCATTTCACACTCTGAAAAATTTTCCTTACATTCACAATATGGAGAGAGTTGATCGTTTCACCGACCTTGTCAAACAGCTTCTTGATGATCATCAAGACGTTATCAATTTGTTAGCATTGGGATTCAAAGAGAGTTCTAGACACTTTAGTGTACATGCTTTATCTTAAATTAAACGAAAAACTTAATATGTAAAAACTAAATAGTGAAATTATGAGATAGGCATAGACCTGAACCTGAACGGAACATTTACCACTCTAGCCCCATCCGACTGGCCTGAACATTCACTGCCCTACCCGACTCAAAATGTTTAACGGTATTGATGTCTTTAATTAAATGATGATGAACATCAATCATTTTCTAATAAGGTAAACAGTAATTCATTGGTAGTCTTGGATCTATCTTAAAGCAAGTGGTAATTAAGATCAGTAACTTTTTGACCATTCAATCTAAGCTTTGCCATCCAAATCCAATCTTACCTGACCCGACAATGTCATACCCAACCTCAAATCAGGTTGGGTTTGATCGGGCACCTGATGTTACTCTCTTGTACAAACCCCGCTTATATATTGATCTCAATTGTTTCCTGTAGAGTAAAACGTTATAAGATGATATAGTAAGTCAATAATGTATATTTGATTTTCTTTGAGGTACACATCAAATATGAATGTACTTTGCTTTATTAATAAACATTTTTAGGAAATGGCGTATATAGTCAAGTAATGAATTATTATGTGATAAATAATGTATGAGCCAAAAATTTAAAGAATTTCACTTGCATTTTATTGATATTAATATATTGATGTAAAATACGTTCCTTTCACATGTGATGCAAAGTTATAATTCCTAAATATCACAATCACATTAAGAGGCAATTTGATAGATTTTGCGTTTATCAAAGTGATTATAAAACTGCCAGAATAATTTACTCGACAATTAATTTCTTTTGTGATTTATCAAAATGCATATAGTTAATTATTCAGAACGCTGTCGTAAATAAACTCCCGAAGTTCCTTGTCTTTATAGAAAGTTTTCTTTGTTCTGTTTTTATGACAAGCGTTTAGAGAGGATTGCTTGGAACTCTTTTACTTTCTCAATTTTTATCTGAAAACACTTCTTCTATTCAAGAAACGAATAAATTAATGTATACTTTTATTAAACTTTGTATCACATGTGCGCGGCTAAATGCCTTCAATTACAGTGCACGCTGCTGTTTTGAGGTCAAGTTTCTTAGAAGGTTTCTTTGTGTCAATCCAAGTATTATTTGAATGTCATTAAGCACTCATTTTTAGTCATCAGATGATATAAAAAAGTTTTTGGATAAAATGTTGACAAGTCGGTTGGGCATTCGTATGCTGGCTACGCATCACATTGCAATCTACGAAAGTCAGGTGAGGTATATCGTTGTTGTGACATTTAGTATCTTTTATTCTAGCCCAACCTCATTGGTATCATAAATCCACAGTTTCCCTTAGCGTCATTTATTCAACGATGTTCAGATACCTGCAGGTAACTTGCCTTAATTTAAGTGTCATTAAAGATAAATATAAAAACCAAATCTGCTGTTATTAATTATATATTCCTGAAAATAAAAGTCTTTGCAAGTCCACCATCATGGTGATTGCTTTTTTTGACCCCATTACTCTGAAGTACCAAATAGTTTTTTTTCACAATGTTACAGGCAGATAAACAGTGTGTATGTACAGATTGTAAGTAGATATGTATAGTGCTTTAGTGGAACATCCGATGTCTAAACTTTTATCAATAAATTTGTGGGAAATACATTACCTATTTTATCAATATCAGTAAAATCGATTTCCGTATGTCTTTCCAATTTGATTAAATTTCAAATGCGTTATTTTAAAGGTGACACATTAAATATACATTTCCATATTTGTTAATTGCTTAGTAACATTCATTCACTGTAGGTAGATGGTAAGTCGTTTATATTTAAGAATTTTCATTTATTTATGTAATGCACTTTTGCAAAATTCATTGTTTCAAATATTCCCGAATAAAGCAATACAAGTGAATTCTCGATCTTATTTAATTGCTTTATTTTGAAATGTCATTGTCATTCATTACTGAAAACATGCGAGTTGCCGTGTCGATATGAGATTGCATTCAATGGGAGTACTTCGTATTTAGACGCCTCTGTGAATTCAACTATGGTGTTTCTCCTCAGATAAACATCAATGGCCATGTGAATGCGATGTTTCCTTACATTCAGATGCCACTGGATTACATTATTCCTGAACTTATTAAAAATGCGCTCAGGTAAATTGTCTATATAAAATTTTCGTTATCATTTATCTAACTACAAATTACCGTTGGGTCTCTAATCGAGAGTGATAATATGAGATTAGCATATACGCTAACCAGACCCGATAGGAATATTTACTACCCGAACCCGGTGCCGACTCGAAAATTTACTACTCGAAGCCAGTTCGAAACATATACTTTGATATTTTAATCTTGGATCTCTCTTATCAAATGATGCTTAACATCAGTTATTTTCAAATAAGATAAACATAGCCATTCATTCGTGTTCTTTAATGTTTTGAATCTTTCTCACATCGATTAGTAATTAACATTTGTAACTTTTTGATTAATGAATCTAATTTGATACCCGATCCGAAACCCAAAATCGGGTACCCGATGTCACTCTCTAGTCTCTACTTATTAACCACATTCGCCACTACAAATAATTATTAATATCAAAGTCAATGTCTGAAACCTTTGCAAGGTAGCACCTACTAGTTGTGGATGCGAGCTCTCGTCAATTTTGGTAGATTTCAAGAATATACCATTTTCATTGCACGTCGATGGTAGCTATTGTTACTCCAGTACAAAATGTAGGTTCCACATTCTGATTTTAGAAATAATCTTTAAAGGCCGTGTGATACTTGTATGCAAAAGAATTGAGGAACTTCTCCGAGATTTTGATCAGCTTCTCGTCGACAGTAAGGCAGTTTTTGCGACTTTCAAAGATCTGGAACAAGTGTTTGAGTTTAAATTTTATCATTCTCCTCTTAAGCAAAACCATTCTTCATTTTTTGTGATATCGAGTGCATATTTTAATACATAATTTTTAAAAGTGGTGCATTGTTCAACTAAAATCTAAACATTTTTTCCAGTTCTTACAATTTGCTCAGTTGATTTCCGACATCTGTTCCTGTTTGGTGGGCGTTTATTTTCGTTAGGAATATCTCATTTGATGTGTTCTCTCGTCAACCTTTATCAGTGCCTCAAGAACGAATTGGAAGATACTATTTCAAGTAGTGATTTGCGCAATCTAATAAAACATATACATGATACATTTTATCAAGTTTTTGTATTCGAAATTTTCGAGTTCACAAGATTCTAGCCCCTAAAACTGTACACTAAATGATTCCATTAATATTAATATGTGGTAAGAATTACTATAAAAGCTTGATTGTCGTTTTTAAGCCAAATAATATGCAGTAAAAGGAAAATTGAATTGAACATAATTTTTTAATATTTTAAAATATGTATATGATTTATAAAAATATTTCTCTGATGGCCGCTGAATAACATCGACGGCGTTGTTTAAATCCGTCTTCATTGGCACCTTGACATGGCAGCATACATGGCTCTACTCAGCATTCAAATTTAACTTTTGGCGTTCTTTCTGTTTCTAAAAGTGAGAAAATGTTCATTTAAATAATTCTTACATTTTCAAGTCATTTTTGGTTTGTGAATATCTTTTTTAGAGATACGGTAGGAATGTTTAAATTTAGATGAAAATTTTTTCTTTTACTCTTCAAATTCTTATCTTTCATAGTATTGTATAAACTGGAGAACAGTACAAATTCTATTTGATGTGTCATTAACAATTCATCCAATTTATTTTAGGGCTACTGTTGAAAATCATCGACCTAATCTTAAGTCTGAATCTGTAATGCCGGATGTTACAATCACTATTGCTAATAATCCCGATCACGTCACAATTAGGTAATATTTTTGTATGATTTCAATAACAGTTGTTGATTTTATGTTGCTTTGACTAACATCGAGCGTTTGAGTGTTTCAGTCTTTGATGTAGTAATAGAAAATTTTAATGTATTTCTCTTCAAAGAAATGTTCAGACAATAATATTTTCAATCTTGTGTGGGAGTACAAGGTAAGTGCTGAAAAGACATCATAAAGGTATTTCAGTATATAGTACTAGGCAGTTTCTCATGAGTGAACTATCTGCAAGAAATGGTCAAGAATGTGAGAAATTCAGGATTATGTGGTTTAGTTTGACTAATTTTCTTTCTTGCCATTAATATAACTTTGTTTTGAGAAGATTTTCTATTGTTGTGAATGAACAGTAATGATTAATGATGTAATTTTAGAGTTTCTGATCGTGGTGGTGGAATTCCAGATCATCTACTGGATAAGGTGTTTGATTACAACGTATCTACAATCAATGATAGTGATATAGACGATATTGACGTTGATCCATTCAATACACTTTTAACCAACGCAAACAAGGGCAGTGGACAAATGTTCGGGTAATCTACTATTATTTTATTTTCAAATGCGTGCCAGCACATAACATTATAAAAAATGCGGACATATCGGTTTGTTACATAAAAGTAACACTAGTAGAATTTTTTATAGTATAAGCATTTCTTTATCGCATCGCTGAGAAGATCGCAACCTTCACCAACAGCCATATATCGGTGCCTGATTTCAAGTGTTTCTTTCAATATCTTAATTTTTTTAGTCTTGCAGGAAGTTTTTTTACTTGAGAGTATTAGAGGTTAAATTGAGTTTGTTTCCATATTTGTTAGTTTGTATGATGTGTGCAACTGTTTATTTCGATTAAATTGAGCCAACGTGTAAGAGTTTTTGTGTGAACTCCAAAAATGTGTTTGTTAAATACCATTTTGAATGCCAAACATCATGCTGTTTATTACGAAATTAATTACCTGTTAATGAAAGCGCCAGTGATGGATACAAATCAGATCAAGTATTTAAGAGACTTTACTCTCTAGAACATTCCATTTTTTATAGCAATTTTCGTTACAAATTATTGTTAAGTTCATTCTTATTTTAGTACCGTTTTAATATCAAACTGTTCTTTCTTGCGAAGCAACTAGGCCAAGTATATAAGCATTATTCTTTATGAAACCATATGGAAAAAATCTATTTGTGAAAGTGTAATATTGGTGAGAATTAGATCCAGTGATCTCGAATTCGATTTTTGGTAGAGTCAGTTGTGTATTTGTTAGGGAGCCTTTTTTCTCCCACTCTGGGATATGCATGTTACCTTTTACAGTTTGTAAAATCACCCCATCAGGAAATGCCTGTCACTAGTAAAAATGACAGAATACATAGTGTCTAGCCTTCTTAGAAGTATCCATTTAAAATAAAATTGAATTTGTGAGAATTTCTACTTATTACTGTTTACAATTCTCAAAACTAATTCTTAGTTCCCTCCAAAATCTATAGGTGTAGTTTTTGTAAATTGTGTTATTTTTGTGTTGATTGTTAATTATTGTTTCTTTGCATCAAAGTTGATATAGTAAATATTAGGTTATTTTAACTTATTGACAATCGGTTTGCTATAGCAAAAGGTACATTGCGGCGCTCCAATCCAATTTCACTTTTTCAGTTTTTCTTCTCTAGTAGCCGCAATAGGCCTTCCACTTCGGTACAAGTTATTAATGAACCAGTTTACTTAGGCGATTTATATCTATCCAAATAAATGGCTCTCTTTAAATTTAAGTTGAATCTGACTTTTCCTTATTAGGTAGGGTCGGAGGGAGGCTTGACGTAAATCTTCCATTATTTTTTAAGTTTTTTAAGGTTCAGACGACCCTGAAGATGTGCAGCTATTTGAAACTATATACACATGTATATTAACTAATTTGAAGCAATTTTACATCAACGGTTTCCTTTTTTCTTTCATTTGTTGTGCTGTATCTTTGTGAATTTTTTAAGTTGGTCTATTGCTACAGCAAAGTTTCTTGCAAATTTTGTCAAATGTTGTAATTACAGTATTTATAGAGAAACAACGAGATGCAAATTTGGCGTACAAACCTAAAGTGCTAAGTAAACATATCGTTTTTTATGCTTCGTTTATTTGATTGTTTTTAAAAATTGGTTGTTGTTTAGTCGTGGATTCTGTAACAAATGTTTATGAACGTGTATTTAGATATGGGTTTGGATTACCTACTTCCAGAGCCTACGCTGAATACCTCGGGGGATCTTTACACTTAGAAAGTCTATTTGGCATTGGATGTGATGTTTATTTGAAGTTGCCACACATCGACGGACGTAACGAAAGTTTCAGAATTTAGTTCAGTGTATGCTACTAAAGTTATTCACAGAAATGATGTTGGCATCATTCATTTTGAAACAATTGTTTAACATTAAGCAATATATATTTTCTTTTGAATAACAACTTGTTAAAAATTTTCTCTGTTAATATAGAGCTTGAAAGTTCAACATGCTTAATAACTGCTCGATTTTTCGCAAATATACACCTCAAAGTATTCACCAAATGCCGTTATGGAGATATTTATTTTATTCAATTAATTTTTTTTTAATATAAAAGTTATGAAACATTGTTTTTTATAATTATTTTATAATACATATAATACACTGCAATTATACATTATGGATATAGTTTAACCCTAAACAAATCCATTTTTCTATACTGCTATAATTTAGTTTATTTGTATTTTGCAGGACTAACCTTTTATAATGGAAGGATGTTTATATGGTTTCAGCCAAATTGCTAATTGCTCCTCAAACTTTTTGGCTTTTCTACTTGAGCATGATATTCCTGTTTGATCAATCTGATCACTGGGAATAAATATAATTCAACAAATCATATGGTTAAAAAGAGCGTTTGTCAACCAATGTGTGAAAAATATTACATTGGTTATAGTTTTTTGTCATTTATATTTTGGCAAACGTTAATTGACTCCCTTAAGGACTGTAGGTACATATGTATACCACTCTAGCGTAGCTTCACAATTAAATTTTAGCGATAGGTTGCTTCTTACCATCTGCTTAATTCAAGTCATACATTTTGGACATCAAACGGTTAATAAAAAAATTCATTTCTTTCACTGGAGTGTTGGAAGCGTCATGTGAAAGCGATACACAGAACATAGTTTAAATCCATGTAGTTCTTTATGTTCAAGGTACAGTTCAATTCACTTACATTGAATTATTAAAAATTGAATGTTTCGAAAAATTTTAATTTATAACAATTACGCTTGGTAAGTCAAAGTATAATAGAAAGTTATTTTCTAAATGGACTCAAATTAATCTGTATCGCTATAGAACAAATTGTGCTACAATGAAAAATGCATAAAATTGCAATTCAAGAAACAACTGATTCTAAACATGCTGGATCTTCATTCTGATTGCTCTAATTTTTCCAAAAATGCTCGGTTTGTGTTGATAAGAAAAAACTCGCTTTTATAGCAGGATGCAGTTGTTTTTCAATCATTTTATTATCGAAATTGAACTTTTCAGTAGCAGTTTAGTTGCAAAATTAGGAAAAATCTCTGGCCTCTGCTAATAAAAATGTTATTTGTAGATCGTGTTTGAGTTGAAATATGTTAAGCCTTTTTAATAGTATGAATAAAACATAATATAATATATTTCATTAATAATTAGCATCGGCAGAAAATTTATTATATTTTTATGTTCTGTAATTGTATGTTTTGTATATATTATGATGCTATTCAGAAAAATTACCAGTTTCTAAATGTTAATATTTATCTGAATAACAAATGTCTTAATTTTTGCAAAATTGATGTATTTTTTGTAAAATTAATAAAAATATTGTCTTAAAATAGTCTTATTTTTATTTAAAGTTGATCTTAACGATATTAAATTATACCATTCAATTGCTTTCGATGTAAATTAATCTTGAGCTGCATAATATTTCATAATTGAATTGATAGTCCCAGATCTTTAGTGATTCGATATTTTTAAGATAGAAAATCTTTAATAAGAGATTTTTTGTGCTTAATTCTTCTACTTAATTCTATCAAAGTAGCACTAAATATTAATAGCCTTAATAACAATAAATCAATTAAATACTTTACTCACGTAACCTTGTACGCGCAAATGGAAAATTTTATTTGCAAATTACTTGAAAGTATTCATACATAATTTGGATAACTTATTAACGAAAAACCGAAAAGCTGCTGGGACCACGGTATTTCAATATACAGTAGAAAATGTCTTGAAGAAGTTAATGATAGATGCTTGCGCATGCTGGTATAGCGGATGAAAATAATATTCGGCGATACAATGCACGGCTTAGATCTTCTTAAAGGACTCATTTACTAGGGCTCCACGCCGCCGTCACCAGAAAAATTTGCTTACACCGCGGCTACAAAAAATCGAACAGAATATATTTTTTCACAAATATTAATCTAATCATTCAATAATAGAATTACGATTTTGAATGTTGTTTAAAAACTGTTTTTAAGCACATGTATATTTGAACTAGGACCTAGACGCCGTTACAACCTGATAATTTTAGGCTAGGTCACGTCCCTATTACGAAAACTACCAAATAACTAACAACAATATGGCCGTTTACACGAGGCAGATGATTTGGTAAAAGAGAATGATGCGGCTAGCCGCATTAAGGGCATCTACACGAGCTTCGCCTTAGTAGCAGCATTATCTCGATAAAATTGCTACGGAGGAGCACAATTCACTCCTCCGCATCAAGCCGTATTAGTGATGGAAAAACAAATTTTCAGTCATTTTGTTTGCCGTTTTCAATTGTGATTGACTTTCTACCCTTTATGTAAGCAATTAGAATAGAATTCACCAAAATTATTTGTATTTTAATTAAGGCGAACACATGTAAACCCGGATTAATAAAATCTATAAACAATTTTGATCAACAAATGGTGTCGTATTGACTACTACGCCAAATTTAGCTGCTCTGCATTCCGTGTAAACGGGGGTAATGTATAAATAATTAACAACACAACTGACGTAGTTATGAAGCTTTTTAGATCTGACTAAAGCATTATGTCTATCAAAATTTTTGAAAAACTATTCTCGGATCAAATCAATGAACATTTATATAGTATCTTATCCAAAATACGGTAATGGTTTCGGAAAGGAATATCTGCTAATGATGCACTGATTTACGCCACTGAAAAGTGAAGGAAAGATATTAATGACAATAAGTACTGTGCTATAGCATGTCTTGATTCAGCAACAGCATTTGACTCTCTAAGCCGTAAAATTCTTATTTCTAAAATTAAATAGTTGAATTTTTCAGCTAGTAGCATCGACTTACTTTCAAGTTATTTACACAAAGAAAAGCAAAGGGTAACATTCTATAACCATTTCTCAGATTGGATTTCATTAGAAAAAGGTGTTTCACAAGGGACAATGTTGGGCCCACTTCTATTTAATATTTCCGTAAGTGATTTAAACAAGAACATTACATGTGAAATTTTACAATACGCCAATTTCTCAATAATATTTCACTCATGTAACTCTGGGAAAGATTCAATGGATATCATTAAAAATAATTGTGCAACATTAACACATTTTTATGCATCACACAAACTAACAATTAATACTTCAAAGACACAATTTTGCATAAGATAAGATAAGATAATAAAAAGTAAACAGTAAAACAAACACATCTAAAATCGAAGAAAAAACTAATGCAAATTTCTTTTATAAATACCTTGATCCGTTTTTGGAATGAACTGCCTACAGACATTTTGAAAGCCAAGTCTCAAAACCTTTAAAGCCAAAATAACACAATTATATAAATCGCATATGCCTGAATTGTTCGAATATGAGTGAACCACTAAAAACCATTAAAAATTAAATTACAAATTTTTTCGTTGAAATGTATTCTAGTGTCATTGGTTGTCTTTGAATTAACTAAATATAAACTATTTTTAAACATAATTTATATCTTTTGACAAAAAATATGCAAAAGAGTAATTTATATCTATGTATTTCAAATATCAATTGCAAATATGTCTATTAGTTTTCGTCTATGTTTAGTAAAATAAGTAAGTAGTAAGCATAGCAACTGATTTCTCATAATTTCTATACCCAAATATCATTAAAAAAATAGTTTTTTGTCATTTAAATGGCTTTGATACAATAATGTTCAGGTTTCTTAGACAAGTGTTAATTGAATCATTCCGTTATTTTATAAATGTTTTTATGTGGCTGTGTATAAACTTCGGTAAATTTCCCCACGTAAATCAAGGGCATTATAATAATTATGTCTTGATATTGGATATGTTCATGGAGCATATGACATTCTAATTATAACAAAATTATTTACATCATTTCGTTACAAAATTACTAATTATGTTGCTTTTGTTTGAAATGGGTAGAACTCGTTTTTATCATAATGCTGCAGAAAAACAGAAAGCATATCGACAAAGACACTCTGGTGGAGTGAACGCGGCAGATCGAATCAGGAAATCTATCCCTTTATCAGCATTCAATTCCGAAGTATTCAAGTATCATGCTCCATGCCAAATTTTAAAATGGCACATATGTCCAACAGTAGCTATAGAAGATGAAGCACTTCAGGATGTTGTAAGTGAACTTAATGTTACTTTACCTATGCTGAAATTTCACTGTTTTGTTCAGTGGCAACATTCTAGTCTGATTACTTTGATCAATTGAAGCTTGATACTAGAAAAGGATTAATATGCTTACTGCAGGTTGATTTTGCTGAAAATTTTCGAGTAATTGAACAGGATGAAATTTAGACGTTTCATTTCGGAAATGGTAAGCAAATAACCATTTTTACAGCCTGTGTCTGGTTCATTTCAATGAAAATACCATTTCCAATTGTGTCAAATGGAGCATTCCAAGTACTCATTTTAAGCATCTAACCCAAATTCGCCATAGCCCAAGCTAGTAATAGTAATTATTTTTGTAAATATTATCTTTGCATGTGTTTTGTTCCATTATTTCCATTGTGTGACGCTATTTAGAGTTGTAAACAGTATTTTATATTGTAAAAAGCAACTCTAAATATAGATATTTCATTTCATATATCAAAGTCATTTTTGTCAAAATTATGAATCCCTTCATTTACAATCTTTAGTGAAGGTGCACTTGGGCCATTTAAGCAAAAGTACTTTTGGAAAATGATGTCGCACTTGAAAGATGAGCTTAATATGAATTAAAGTGGCATTTCTCGTGAGTTCCCATGGAAAAGAAATTGCGGATGACATTGGGGGTGTAATATAATCCACTCCATCAAGACTTGTTTTGTCAAGAGAAAAGGTTGTACGAGAGCCAAAAGACTTTTTTGCAATTGTTAAATAAAACGTCTAAAATTAATGTTATACTGTCGTCTGAAAATAACATTGATGTAGTAAACACATAATTGACAGTCTTCAAGATACACATTCAGTTTATTCACTTAAAAACTGCATTTAGTTGAATTCATTAAGATGTATTTAATTAAGACACAAACGTATACTAAATCAGAATCAACTGTTGTTGCCTTGGGGAAATTTTGTCAAAATGAAGCTTCAACAAGCAATGCAATTGAAGGTACTTCAGAAGTTTTGCATATTGGGGACTGGGTTGCGGTTGGATTTGAAAGAACCAAACTAAACTAGTTTTTAAGATGAGATAATGTAGTCCTTTTGCATTAATCTTCAGTTACAAAATAAAATCATTCCGTTACGATTAACCTTTTCTTCATATAAACCTTAGAATAAAATTATTTTGAAATTGATGTTTTGTGTGCAATTAGTCAATCTATATATGATGAAAAAATATTGATTGTAATAGTCAGAGAAACTAAAATTCGCAGATTTTCTGATTTGAATGTAGTTTGATTTTATTGCGGCTTCATTTTTATCATTCCGTTACTTTTATGACACACAAAAAACTGGGGGTTACCGCAATGAAATATTTTAATCGAATAAGCATAGCTTTGTTCATGCTCTATTCTACAGTTGCAATAGCTTTTAAGCTAATTCATATAAAACATACAGAGTAATACTTAGTAAAGTATTTGAAGTATATATATAGATATGTATTGATTTGATGATACTTACTTAGTTGAAAATTATCAATTACCTTAAATAAATCTTTATTTGTAAATTAGAGACGTCAAGAAATTTTCACACGAAAATTAGAGAGCACAAAAATCAGTCAAATATCTCTGATCACCTAAAAAACTGTGATATGATTTTTAAATACAACGTTTTATCGGAGGCAATTGATAATTTTCAAACAAGCATCATGGAATCAATTTATATAGAATTAATAGAGCAAAGCTTATAGAAATCGGATGAATATGTGTTAATATTTTATTAAAATTAAGCTTTGTACAAATTTTTTTATCGGATTACAGGGAAATGGTATAGCCTGATTTGTCCAAGCGCTATGATATTATTGTACTGAAATAAAATTTTATTTTGCGCTCACGCCGATTCACATCAATAGTATACACGTCTGGTGACATACACAACATCTAGTTGGCTGTTTGAGGAAAAGAATCTTAATATTAATAATGAATACAGAAAAGTTTATATATATACTGTATATATATATATATATATATATATATATATATATATATATATATATATATATATATATNTATTAAAGAGTTGTATATTATCTGTTATAACCATTGGATCCTGATGTTGGTGGCCAAAAAGATATCAATTTGAAAAATGTGATCGATTTCAAAAGAAGTGATTGCATTGGTATTTAATTTTTAAAAGAGGAAATATCCTATATGAATTTGTTAAGCCTTAATATACTTCCAATTGCTGTTCAATTTCAAATTTATGATTTGTGTTTTTCAATAATATATATATATATATATATATATATATATATAAATATATATATACATATACATATATATATATAAATATCCTAACGACGTTCTTTAAAATAATTAACAATACTTTCCCATATAACAAACATGATGCTCTTTCTGCAAAATCCACTGAATTTAGTAGGTCACCTAAAATCTCAATTTTGTTGGCAAAATCAAATATATCACTGAAGCATTAAATTTTATCTTCACGAATGTATGAAATTAAATATTTTTTCCGATTGTTTGAATCAAGTCTACACCGATTTTTAGAAAAGGATTATCCAAGATATCCAAAAATTACAAAGTTACCAATTACTTCAACAAGTAAAAAATAGAGATCTTTTGGATGAACAAAATGGCCTTCATTTTAGAACATAGATTATTGTGAAAGCGAAAGAAATTCATAATATCAAATGAACTTTTGCATTCGACTGAAAAAATTATTATAATTTCTACATTTTTATACATAGAGTGGTCCAAAATTCACGCAACATCTGAATTATCATTGAAAAGTGAAATAAATTGACTGAGAAAGTTTGTTCAATCATGAAATAATGAAAACATAAAATTCCAATTCGCAGATTCAGAAAGTTTCGAAATATAGTCAATTATGGTCAATACACTTCTTAATTTCTCGATGTAACCGAGGGGAAAGACTTTGTCTTTTAGCACTCCCCACAGAAAGAAATTTGGAGGAGTCATGTCCGGGGACTGGGCAGACCAATTCAATGGTCCTTGAATCCCAATGGATGAGGCAGTAAAATTTTGATCTAACCAGTTTGTTAACAAAGTGGAGGCACATGCGTCATTATGCTGCAACCATTGATTTTATAAGTATTGTTGAGTTAATAAAGAAATCATTTTGTAACATATCTGAGTAAGAGATGCCATCCATCGTCTTCGGAAAAATAAGACAAATTATTTATGTGGCAAAAAAGGATGCAGCTCCGGGGAGACTTAGTTCAAGCTTAATTTTGTACCAAGCAATCTGTGAATTAATATATGTTCCTGATCAAATTTTTTCAACATCACCTGGCAGTAGGGGCCTAATGTAGAATAGATTGCTAAGTGCATAATTGGGTAATAGGGAGGGAGCAAGCTATTGAATTTTTAAATCTTAAAATTCATCACTATGCACGGACTTCACCATCATCTACTGACTCTAAATTGGAAACATAGAATTCGTGAAATTTTTCAATTTTTTTTACGCTTTAACAATGTTGATAAAATTCAAGAATGTCAACCAATTCAAAAATATAAAACTTGCTATAAAAATATTGCTGAATTTTGATATGTCACTCAAATTTGTTTTTTAGATTTTGGGAATAAGGGCATGGTGTTGAATTTGAATACAAAAAAAATCTATTTAGTATCGTCAAACGGGGTATGTAGAAAGACTGTGGTAAATAGAAATGGTTGACAATGAAAAACTTTTATTTAATTATTACTCATGACATGCTTAATATTTAACATCGTTCCTTTGCATATAAATTTATCACTATAGGTTAATGTGCCATAGGTCAACCTAGCTGTGTACATCTAATTTCATTATTATTTTTTAAAAATAAAATTATTAAAAATTTTATACTAAAATTGAAATAACCACACAAAAGAAAGGAATGTTAACTAAAAGAGTTCATAAATTTCTAAAAGTAAATATATACATGTCTATAAATTATATTTTAAGATAATTAAATAATATTTAACATTAAATATATATGAGATTGTGAATTTAAAAAACGAAATATTTTGTGAGGTGCGAAAAGTTAAGCAGAAAGATACAAATGAATGACTCTGAAGAAGATATTGAGGAGAGTAAATTTAATTCTTTTGATGATGAAAATGAGGAACAAGAATTATTCTTGCAAGAAAATTCCAATCACTGGCGAAATTAAAAATTGAAAATGTGATTTGTGTTAATTTTGAATGATATCGTTATAAGATAAGATAAGATAATCTATATTCATTTGAATTTTTTACAATATTTTACTGATATTTCAAATGAATAGCGTCATTAACTACTATGTACAAAAAATGAATAATAACAAAAATGAAATAAATAAAACAACACTGACTAAAAAATACACTGACTACGGATAGCTTACTAATTTCGATTTATTGTATAATCGTTATTATAAAATTTAAATCCTATCCATGATCTACCTGATATAAACTTTTGTTTGAGAAATAATAATTTTAATTCTTTTTTGAATTTTTTAAGGTTGTCTATTATTTTCATTTCTTTTGGCAATATATTCCAGTTATAAATTGCAGTATTAATAAAGGATTGACTCATGATATTTTTATTAAATTTAACACGTGAGTAGTTTTTTGTTCGTTTATTTTGCTTCAGACAATCTGTCGAAAATGAGAATGATATCTCGTTGTAGGGTGGTATTTTCTTTATGAATTTGAAGAAATAAATAATAATATTGTAAATAATTAACTCTTGTGGAAAAAGAATAGATTTAGAAATATATTCTTTTGTTTTAGAAGAGTTTTTATTACAAACATTTAATGCCCATTTTAGTTGAACTCGAAGCTTTTTTAACATTTGGCTGTGTACATTAGTATATAAGATATTAGCATAGTTTAAATTACTCATAACAAAAGCATGAAACATTTGAATTACTGCAATTGGTGGTAACTGTTGGGAAACATGGGATATCTTTCTAATACCTATAGACATTTTTTTAATAATAGTATTTATTTGCGACGTGAAATTAAGATTTGAATCTATTATTACTCCTAGATATTTAAACTTATTAACAGGTATAACAGATGAATTATTGAAATTAATTGAATAGTCGGAGATGTCCGTTTTTTTTCTAAAAGGTTGCATTATGCAAAATTCAGTTTTTTTCGTATTAATACGCAATCTATGCATGTTAAAATAGTTGCTCAATTTTATACAATTCGATTCAATAACTTTTACAGCTTTATCTAAGGATTTATTTCCACAGTAAATAGATGTATCATCGGCGTATTGTGTTATTTCACAGTCCGTAATTTCCCTCATGTCATTCACATAAATATTAAATAGCAGGGGACCTAGTATGGTTCCTTGAGGTACACCATTATTGACAGACAACCAATTTGAAAAAGTATCATTTAATTTAACTCGCTGAAGTCTATTACTTAAGTAATTAGATATAAGGTGAGCACTGTTAAGAGAAAAACCAATATTTTTTAATTTTCTTATTAATATATCATGATTAATAGAATCGAATGCTTTTGAGAGGTCAAGACAGGCAATAGCAACAAATTTATTAGAGTCTAATAGTGCTCTCCATTTTTCTGTCGTTTGTATAAGTGCGTCTGATGTTGAATAATTTTTTCTGAAACCAAATTGTGATTTGGACCATAGTTTATGATGATTTAAATGAAGTGTAATTTGTTCATGTAATAATCTTTCAAATATTTTACTGATTGGTGATGTAATAGATATAGGTCGATAGTTTTTGGGACATTTTGGGTCGTCTTTTTTGTAAATTGGAGTAATATGAGCCTGTTTCAAGAAATCGGAAAAATATTCCATTTTAAGCATTCATTAAAGATATAATTTAAAGGTTCGGCAATATATTTCGCATTGTTTTTTAGTAACCATATTGGAATTTTCGAGGGGCCGCTTGACTTGTTTGATTTTAGTTTCTTGATTGCTTTAATTACTTCAAAACTTGTTATAAAGCGAAAACCAAATTCAGGGATGTGCCTATTAGGAATTATTTCCTGGAATTTTGTTTGAGGACCGTCGTAATTACCTAGGTTTGCAAATGTTTGATTTAAAATATTGGAAATTTCAAAATCAGAGACGTATTGATTTCCATCGGGGTCTACAATTTTTTCTATGGGAGAAGATTTTGATTTGGTACAATTCGAGATTTCGTTAATCAATCTCCATTTACTCTTTTGGTTCGGTAATTTTCTATATTCATTTTTAATATACTCATTGTAAGCTTTACGATTTTCTATATTAGAAATATTTCTAGCTTTTTTGTATAATGCATAACTTTCAGGAGTACGGGCGTTAGAAAAAAATTTAAAAGCGTCATTTTTTTTGTTATTAATTGTTTGCAGAAATCGGAAATCCAAGGCTTGTCATTCTTTATGTTTTTGCGAGAATGATTAGTAACAAGGATTTTTTTTCAGGACAATATTCATCTAAATAGGATTCAAGAATATCAAGGAAGCTTTTGATCATGTTGCTAGGATCAACCGCAACGTATACAGAAGACCAAGTTTCACGTGAAAGAGCATTTTTCAGGTTATCTATATTATCGGACGATTTTTCGCGAATAGTGATCCATTTTTTGGATATTTCAGAGCGTATTTTAGCTTTAGGGAAACTGGCTGATATTATACAGTGATCAGAGAATGGACATTCAGAGGAGTTGGTATAAGAAATCAAGATTATTTTCGGGCAGTGCAATATAGTCAATCAAAGTTGCACTATTGGCTGCGATTCTTGTAAGAATGAAGGCATTTGCCGTTTTTAAATTAAAAGTATTAAAAAAGAGATTAATCGTTTTATTATCACGTTTATTTAAGTAATTTAGGTTCCAATCACCCATTAATATTAAATCTTTATTTTCTGAGTAGGCCAGTGAAATTTCATTCTCAAGTTGTTCAAAAAATTCATTAGTATTACATTTATTTGGGCAGTATGAAACATTAATTAATTGCTTTTTAAAAGGTGAATTTTTGATAGGGTTATCAATTTCAACCCAAAGGCTTTCGAATTTTTCTGAGCTTACTATATCATTCCGTTGCTTTGGATGAAATGATTTCGGAACTAGAAGGAGTACCCCGCCCCCTTTGCTTTTACCGAGTATATTACAATGAGTTCTATCTTTTCTGAATAATTTATATAGATTATTGTTATCTGACCAGACAATGTCAAGGTCATTGCAGTTAAACCATGTCTCAGTAATGGCTAGCACTATATTTTCATAAAAATTGCTAATAAGTGATTTGTAATCGCAATTTTTATTAGATAAATTCTGGGCATTTAAATGAACGTAATTAATCATATCTTTCTTAGATGAAACATTTTTTAGATATGTTTCATAATTGAGCAAAGGACCAGGATTTGCTTCGATTCCATGTTTAAGTAATAATAAAAATTTTAAAACCAAAATTGCCAAAAGCTCTTTGAAGGGATTTTTTCTAGGTATATCTGTTATTGGAAAAATGCTGATAAAAGTTGCAAACTTAGATTTTAAGAAAAATTTGTGTTGGTGAACTACCCGTAGTCTTATCATTACGAAGGTAATTAAATCCATACCGTTTAGTACCTCAGAAGGTGAGAAATGATTAGGCGGTGTAGTTGAAAGGACTACGGCGTACGTTTGCGGGTGCGGGGCGTAGCGTCCTTGATTAATCGTTGCTGGTGAGTACAAGGTACGTGATTGCCTGTGATGTTGCGGTGGCATACGTGTATTCGCTGGTCGATATGATTTGTAAGTGGGAAGATTTACAATGATAATGAATATCAAGCTTCATTTCAGTGTGTTTCTTCGGACAAATAGCGAGATACTGTGTCATTTTAATTTTCTGAACTTGAGAATATCATTGATTTCAGCTTTCATCAGTTTTCTATATGATTTTATAATTGCACACGGATAAGGCTAACTGTCATAAGGCATTTATTATACACCTTTGCAATTTCTTAAAACGCCTTCACTGCATATTTTCACTCGTTAGATATATACATGTATATAGTAAAGTCACCTGTGTTCCTATTTACCCCATTCAAAAGGGTGAATAGGAATACTATTAAAATTTAAAAAAAAATCCTGAAAACTAAGCATTCTTATTTTTATTAAAATGAAATCTTAGGAACTATAGGACACATTATAGTGTAAAATTTCAATGAAATACAATTAACAAATACCAGATCTTTGACTAAAACCGTTATTATCATTCAATTTGACGGTACTAAGTAATTATCTTGTGTAATTTTAATTGGTCAATTTTAATGAATTTTTCTTATTTTAGAGGAGGACTGGGCAGTCTCGGCCCCTCCTCTGTATTCGCACTTGCCTTGCCTTGCCTTGCCTTGGAGTGTGCATAACTGTTTAATTATCTATGTAAAAATTTAAAAATTCAAATGATTTTATTTTTAAAATAAATGAAAAAATCCCTACCATAAAACAAACTTGCATTGGACACTCATGTAACTTTTGCAAACGAGTTTGACTTATTTATCTCGCAGTTTTGATTAAAAATATTCAATTTAGATTTCACTCAAAATAATGCTAAGCGACATGCATGCTATATTACTATAATTGATTGTAAGTTAATTCAATATGGTTATGATACCTGCATATTCAACAGCAATAAATTTATTCACTTTTAGCAATTGAAACAAATTGTCAGCGTATCTCAGCATGCACAGGAGTTTATTCATAACTGAAGATAAACAGAATTTTGTATTTTGCAGCCCACCAAAAACAATTGGGATGATTCATCACTAACTTTTAATCTGAATGGTATGGTTTCGACCAGGGGCGTACCCAAGATTTTCTGACGGGGGACATCATTGTTATTCCCTAATGCGGGGCGAAGCCACGCGAAAGATTTTGAAAATATTGAGAAAATAGACCCTAAAAAATGCATTTCACGATCCTAGATTTTAAATTTTTCAATTTTTTACGAAAAATTTTTTGATTTATCCAGTCACAATTAAATTTCGAAACCTGACGGGGGGGGGACATTCCACCATGTCCTGCCCCTGGGTACGCCACTGGTTTTGACTATAGATAATTTCAACTACAAAACATACACTATGAATAGAAAAAGCGTTTTGAAGGAAGAAGAAAAAATATTTATTCAGAAATTACTTTAACAATATATAATTATACTGAAGCGTCAATAAACTGTACAAAAGTATTACAAAATATAATATTTCACATCTTCTCTTTGAAGTTTTGATGTCTGTTAGTTGAATAACCCTGGTTCTAAAATTTGAAACCCCTGCATTTGAATTCAATGATTTCTTTATTATAATCAGATAAATCTATCTTTACACATAGTTTTTATATTTCTTTTTTTTACATATGCTAAGTATAAGAAAAACTTCCTTTAAAAACATTTTAAAATATCCACCAAGTAAAAATAGGTTTTCGTAAATTATAGCTAGGTTACAAATTTTATAACAATGACAATACGACAACTCTTTGTTAAATAGTACTATAGTTTTTTATCCACAGCCTGGAAGATTTGTTTTTGTAATTAATTGATTCGTATATATGTATTTTGTGAATTTAATGACTCTATTATCAGTTATTTATTTGTAGGCACTAAATTATGAATCGCTTACCCTAAAGAAAATTGAAAAATTTAAAGCTTCTAAAAGCATATACAAATTTTCCAAACGTCTTTCTCGGGTAAATCATGGAAATTTAAAAAATTCTCTGAGTAATTTTGCTGCAAATAAAAAAAGCTAGAAATGTCTCTAATCTTCAAAATTGCACGGCGTACGACGAATAAATTAGACATGAATAATGTGCTCGTCTGCCAAATCAAAAAGCAAAATTAAGCTTATTCATGAGATCAGTAATAGTAAGAAATCTAAATCAAACTCTATTGATGCTGTTAAAAATTCATGCGAAAAAATCATTACTGATGATTATGAAATTTCTAACGAATTGAACAAGATTATTATTATTAATCTAGGAAAATTCAATGGCCCAATCATTAGGTTTGAAGGCAAATTTGTTTAACCCTGAATTTCGTTTTGGTCTTACAACAAGTTTTGAAACTTTAAAAAGCAATTCTCAAGCTTGAGCTTAAAAAATCCAGTGAGCCTTCTATAATTCGCTCTTGGGCACTTAAAATCACTGCAGGTATTATTGCAAATCCCCTAAATTATATATTTAATGAATGCATTAAAGTAATTACTTTCCGGATTATTTAAAACTTGCTCATATTACTCCTATCTTTAAGAAAAACGATCCGTGTAATGCCAAAAATTATCCACCAATTTCACTTCACCATTAAGCAAAGTATTCGAGCGATTTTGCAGACAACCACGTTTAATTACAATGTTTCAGCATTAACTCTGAATTTCAATAATGTTAAGGTTCAAACTGTAGAAAATCTGGAGTATTTTGACTCGAAGCTGCATTTTGAATCTCACGTTAATGCAATAGTTCGGAAAATCGGCTATAGGTATAAGAAGGATGTCAATGATAGTAATGCAATTACCAGCATATGCCATAATTCAATTTTCCATTCATTTATTATAATCCACCTAAGTTATGCAAATATATTATTTACTCATCAAAAAGATGGTTTATAAAGAAAACACGATATCCAATTGAAAGGGGTCCTAAGTGTTTCAACGAAATTTTCTTCTGGATCTAAAAACTTTATTTCTACGTCTATCTTTTTCCCAAGCAAACTAATCATAGTGAACACGATGTTAACGTTCTTTAAGCTTATCAAGAAATTACCACCTCATTATACTATTTCAATCCCTGGTTTTATTCATAAGCAGAATTCTAGGTCAAAACACTTTACTTGCACTATAAACTTAGAAAGAAAGTATTGAAGCAGTCATTCATTAATACCGCTGTTCGAACTTGGAACCCACTACCTAAAGAGATAAAGAACATTGAAAAACTGCAAGATTTTAAGAAGCACAATAAAATTGTCCTTAATCAAAAGTATATCTCGGGTAAAGCATGGCTAGGATACAAATTCTACAATAATGATTATATAATATCTCGTTTTTGAAATCCTTATAACAATTTATAAATAGCCTGATAGATTTATCGTATATATTGTTTTATTTCTATTGTATGTATTTGCATAAGGTTTGTATATTTGATGACGCTATTCAGATAAATTCCCAGTTTCTAATTGTTAATATTTGCGTTAATAAAGACTATCTTATCCTTTCTTATCTGCTCTTAGCGTCTTTATATATCACACATTTTAAAATAGCAAACACGCAGAAGGAATGTTTAAATTCAGCAGTAATAGTAGAAGTAAGTTTTAAGACAAAGGAATAGCAATTTTGAAACTAATAGTAGACTTATTCATCTAAATGGATGTACAGTTGTTAGGCGTACATATAATTTTGATGGACAGTTGTCACAGTAAATCTGCTTTGTTGTTTTCATGCATGGGAATAGAATAAATATTACAGGTGTAACTGCTGTTTAGCAATTGAGGTACGAAGATTTCATTGTTCTTTCAAAATTCACTGGAATACCCCCTCTCCGTGTGCTTTAAATATTGACTTTGATCGTTTAGGTCAAAAAATTTTTGTAAAAAATTAAAAAAAATATTAAAAACTAAGATGATTAGATGCATTTTTGAGAATTTCGCGTTTTTTGTCACTCAATTTGATCACAACAAAGACATCACCCAGTCAGTATATCTTAGTTTATTAATAATAATATTATTATAGTTATTTGCAATAATAATAAAATTGCGATGTTTTAATCTTTCTTGAAAAATATAAATAAAACCCACAGTTTCTAAAGCATGTACATTGTAAATTAATTGCCACGATCCTCTCGAGTGCTGAATTTGGCGTTTGAAAAGACTAGATTTCATCAATCCAGTTTTTCATTTGCTCGATCTAAAACTGTCATGTCAAAAACAACCATTTCATCTTCGTCAGTGACGCGCTTGTAAGGGGTCCTAGAAGACACACGCTTGCTAAAAACTTTTTCATATATTGTATATCCAATGATTACCAGAGCACACATGATAACAGTAACAAAAGTGAAGTCAGCAATCCACTTACCAGGTGTCGACTTTGCAGAAAAAATGGTTGATGTCACTGGT
This sequence comes from Hofstenia miamia, assembly GCA_900660155.1. Lineage (NCBI taxonomy): Eukaryota > Metazoa > Xenacoelomorpha > Acoela > Hofsteniidae > Hofstenia > Hofstenia miamia. The sequence goes on along the minus strand of CABFPE010000008.1, from coordinate 3,147,561 downwards.
TTGATTGGCATAGTTTCTGATGTAGTCTTTCTTTTGGTAGAGGAAGTATGTATCATTGTTGTTGTTGTTCTTGTTGTTCTTGTTGTTGGTGGTGGTGGTATTGTGGTGGTGGTGGTTGTCATCATCAAATCCGTTGTATTCGTGGTTAATGTTGCCATTATTTCACACATTATGCACATGAAAATGAATAAAGTACCAAAATTTAGCATGGAATGGATCATTGCTTAGAATAGGACAGAACAATTAGAGTTCGTGCTTCCTGTTTAGTATTTGAGTTATTTACAAAGGAAACAGTTGTTTACTGTGACGCGTTCTTTAACTTCTATGTGACAAATTATGACATAACATATATATATATATATATATATATATATTCAAATGAAATTATACGGAGCTTTGATATATTCATGTTAGCTTGACGTTAGAATAGACCGTTTTTGATCTTAATTATCATCAATATTCCATTAATTTACAATAACTACACTATATAAATTAATATTGCATTCATTTCTAAAATAAATTTAATGTTAATATGCTTTGTTGTTTGTTAAATAGTTGTTTAATAGTCCTAGTCTCATCAGTGGCGTTTATTTGATCTTTATTTCTTAAAAACATGCCATTCGAGAACTTCTTGATAATGTTGTGTGGATAACCATTTTTCTCTAATGTCTGAAGGATTTTTTTCAGGGACATCTGTTAAATGTTTATAATTTGATGATGTTAGTTTAGCACGATTAAATGATGCTTTTATGGTGTTAGTTTTGTACGTTTTACTACAATAAGAGCTCTATGAGAGTCCAGAATTTGTTGACTTCATGTGCCAATTAGTTTCATGATAGTTGTTGAAGTTATGTATATATGTCCATGGATCGATTTCTGTGAATCTAGATCCACTGCAGAATCGATCCATTTGATTTCCATCGATTCGCGGATTATGAACTATAACTAGCAAGTCGTCAAAGAAAGACAGTTGTATTGCAACAACAGCATGAGTAAAACAGAAAAATGCAACGAAATGAGTAGGGCTCTGTGGTATTATGTGCCAATGCTAATGAGTGGTATTCTCCTTTTGTACATTAAAAGCATTTATTTTTTATTAGGTACATCAATTTGCTTGAAGTGTAATTGTAAAAAATATGGGGAAACATTCACAAGTGAGTCTATTAATAGTGGATTGCAACCCTATATTTAGTAGGTAACTTGCATAAAAGAGCGGACATATATCCCACACCAACTCTTCTGATCTCCTCTAAACATATGTAGAACAGATCATCTGAGAGACTTGCGACATATCTTCAAGTGCAAAGATTACTTTGATGGTATTGCTGTTAATATTAAACAGTGGCGGATTAATGGGGAAGCAACTTGGGCAGCTGTCATGGGCCGACAGAAATAGAGCCCGAAAATTTTCGATTGCACTCAAAGTGAGAAGTTTATTATTAATTTGGCACGTACAATAAAAATAGTGTTGTTTTATCTATAAACAATATTTTTATTTATTAGTTATATAGATAGACTTTAACCAGTTTTGACTAATGATAAAATGTAATTGGATAATACAATCGCATGGCAAAAGTTGCTATTAACCTTAATTAGCTAACCAGTACGATTTAGTTTTAAACTCAAATAACAGCTCTTGTGTTGAGTAATTTAATTCAGTTCAATGTATTTGTGTGTTTTTGTGGGATATTTAAAAATTAAATCCATTAGGTTGGTCCAGTTTATATCAACTCTCTTATACATGATGGAAGGCTAGGTGAGAAACAGGGCCTTCTTAAATATTAAAGAAAGCCCTGTGAGAAACTATCAAGCATTATCTAGGAGGTCTGTTACAAATTATTGAGGTTGATCAAAGAGCACAATAACGGTCTGCCACTTCTGATTTGTGCGCGAAATTGAAAAAATTAAATACATGCTTCGCGTGAATCTTGGAAATATAGGGTTGCTCTTTTATTAGTGAAGTGAAAACAGGAATTAATAAATTACTGAGTGAAATCGGCCAAATGTTGCTGTTATTTATTCATTTGTTCCAATCCAATTAGTGTTATAGAAGTTCATGCACAGTTATATATGGCTTAGCCTAACAATAAAGTTAAATAAAATTGTCCTCAACTCGAGCCTAAAAAGTCAACTCGCAGGGGCCTATAGAAAGTGTAAATGTCATTAGATCAACAA
>CABFPE010000008.1:3126748-3138246 GCA_900660155.1 Hofstenia miamia | reverse complement strand
TATATATATATATATATATATATATATAGTAAGTGACAAAAAGTATGATTGATGGAAAATATTTTTTAATATTTAAATTGATAATAGATGAAATCATGACTTAAACAAAATTACTGATTTGCAATTTTCTTTAATTAAAGCTACCACATATTAACTCCTCCATAATGATACAATGCAGCATAAGGCTTTTGGTGGTAACAAATGTTCAGCTTTTGTAGATACGTACGCAATCTATTTGGTGATGTTTTGAGATTATTAATACCTTTATTAGTTCTTGAGATTACAAAATTGGCTGAGTTACATGGGTTAAAACGGGTTTTTATGAGTCGTAGAAGCAAAGATGCTTTGGAAGGGAGCTCGGGGTGCATAAAATCCAAAGGGAACGCTAACACACCTGCGCATTTTCACTCATTTTGAAAATTTTTTGTTCACTTATGTATAAATTTTAAACAAGCTTTGTAAGGGCTTTTGCATTTACGTAATGATTCACGTTCAAAAGAGATGAAGGGGATAAAAAATGAATCTCAACATTGTTTTTAGCAATTCCTAAAATATGATAGAAATTTATTAATATTCTATAAATTTAGGTAAGTACATCATCAATATTTCTAATATATTTGACAAATTTGCAAATATGATATATTTTGAAAAAATTAGCTGGAGGTATGGAGACTTCTGTACTAAATTCCTGCCCTGAACCCCTACTGTGAGGATTTATGTTTTTTAATGAAATTGCTATGAACATCATCACTAGAGAGTGACAACATGGCTTTAACGTGTACCCAAACCCAACCCGATCAGAATATTAACTACCCGAATCGTGATTAGCATCAGTAATTTTTTTATCAAAAAATCTAAGCTTTGACGATATTTCCCGTGCTCAGTAGTATTGAGGCAGCACCCGAGTCCGACCCCAAATCTATTCTGGTTTATTCAGGTACCTAATGGCACTCTCTAATCATTACAGCCAAATGAAATTGGCTGTTAGGTGACTAAGTAAAAATCTTACTGGTCATATGTTAGAAGTACAATTGATTTTGTAATTTTGCATAGATACCTATGTTATAGTTAGAGAAATTTGTTGTTGTTAATTGAATGTACGGGTATGGGCAAAACTTATACAGTTAAAGTCGGTAGGGGTACAAATGAACTTCGTATGCATGGATGCAGGCATGCGGAATACCTTTTGCAGTACAACCTTATTGAGCATTAACATCGCAATATTGTCATCATCTATTCTCAATTATATAGTACAACATTTCAATAATTTTTTCAAAATATCTAATAACTTCAATAGTAATATATTATTGAGCCTGGGATGAATGCTACTAGATTCTTGAAGTCCGTGGTTAAGAGAATTATAAAAGTTTAAAAAAATTTTCCTTTCCCCAAAAGACTGTAAACGATATACATTAAATAAAATGTTTATTAAATTTACTCATTATTACTGGGGAATATTTCCTAAATATTAAATTAAAGAGCTTTTAGTAAATCTACATAATGGATATTCACATTGATATAAAAGGAAGCCTAAATTCATCTCCACCATCCGGTCGTTCAAAGCAGATGAGCAATTTGCTTGTTTAACTGAATCAAGTAAGAATATTTGTTAATCAGTAGAGCAGAAAAAAATCGCAAATGGACACATCATTTCCTCGCCATTTATTCGACCCAAACTGACTTAATTTGACTTACTTCCGCCAAACATCGACAACTCTAAATTCTCCCTTCCTTTATCGATATGGTTGCATGCTTTTTATGGCTAATTTACGACATCTATGCCGAGCATGGCAAGTCTCACTTATCACAAAGCACAGCATGTTACTAAGGTGAAATGTTACATTGGTGCTTAAGACAATAGCAACTTTTAAACCTCGATTGGAAAATTGTTCTTTTTTTAATGTAAACGTATGTTATTGATCAATACTGTGATAGGCAAATCACGATATAACAATGTCTCGCACAATTATTTTTGTTAATTTGAAAACACATTTTTTTTAATATTATGAATGTTACCTTGAATTGTACTTTTTAATTTCCCATCGTTCACCATAAAGTACCACTGATATTACAATTGCGCTAACAATACTTTAATTTATTAGAATTTTAATAGTCCTCAGCTACTTTACATAAAACATTTTTTATGGAATTTTATGATAGTCCAACCTACTCTAGGTATCTTGGTGTATTGATCAACCATGGTATAGTGGAGATACACTTTAACCCAGACATTTCTTACAAACTGTCATGGCTGTCTTAAAAAATTTTCTTAAATGTTCATAACTCACTTAAGCCTTTAAATCGCGTCCGATTACAATGAATTATATTGAGTCTACATTTCATATGAAATATTCGTATGTAGAGTTGGGCTTTGTCTTTAGTGGCTGTTTTTTGTGGCTTTATTAAAAGTATTTTAATTTATATATTGAAGTATTATTATAGATATGAAAAGTTTTCGAGGATGAAAGAATATTATTTTTTATGAATTCCAAAAATTTTAATATATATATATATATATATATATATATATATATATATATATATATGCATAATATATATAATTATTATTATTATAAATTAATAATTACTATTCATCATCAGTATTAAATATTTGTCAAAGGAAATAATTCTGTTATTTCTACTGCGTACAGCCTTACATTTTGTTTGTTAGTCTGCTTACGTATACTATGAGTATAGGTTGAATAAAACTGATAGATAAATAAATTTAAGTAGTTTCAAGATGGAGTGAGTGACTCTATTGAATGCTTGCAGGTGTTAATAAAGAGAAGTACTTTGATTGCTGGCTTAATTAACATTCAAAGCAGTTGGTGCGATGGATGATACGAGTGTGCTCATTAACACCAGCTCGTTGGTGCAAAGTAGTTCGCAAGAGGCCGCCACTAAGAAACAAATGAGTCAACTCGCAACGCTGAAAAGCCCGGGCTGTCTTTTGCGGTCAGACAAAGAAACAGAAAGCAGGCCGTCGGCGCAACACAATTAACTTCGTTGTCCATCGCAAAGTGGCCACAATTCGTTTTGGATGAGCATCCAAATGATGCCCGCTGCGAGCCAGAGGCGCTCCGCGCCAAATATAATAAAATGGTTACATGGGAAGGCGGCCAATCGAATTTCGCTTTGTTCGAGAAAAATTGCCGCAGAGTCGAAACAAATTAAATCTTCATGACTATTGGCTAAAAAATTAAACGGTTTTTAATTGGACAGAGTGCATATATTAACACCTATTCATGGCATTTATGAGTAAATAAGCATGTATCGTGATTATGCCTTCACTAAACCCATACAAGCATCAAACTTAGCAGTATTCAACCCTCTCTTTCTAAACCCCCTCCATGCAGTTAGCAGTCTAACAGCTGGAATAAGCCTAAAAGACACCGACGTTTTATTCTACCAACAATGGCCTCAGTATGTAAAACAGATTGAAGCCACTGTATCTAATCAAGCTTCATGGTACGTGTCACGAAGTGAGCAGACAAAACAAATCAGCAGTGAAACCCGTAAGGACGAAACAAAGAAACAATCCATTTCCTTTACATGCTCTAAAGATAAAATGTTTGCGTGCAATGAGTGCGGGAAAGTCTTCAACGCTCATTATAATCTTACCCGTCATATGCCAGTACATACTGGTAAGCACTTTTTCTTAGAAAACGTACTCCATTTCAAAAGTGTTTTATTAAGGGTTTATTATATAAAGGTTGTTAACTAAAAAATTACATGAATTTGAATGTCAAATTTTTACTAAGCGTTTTGAATGCATTTATTATGATTTCCATTTTCTCTTGACATAATTTCTTTAGTAATGCAGTTTTTTCATATTATTCAATAATTGATCAATATATAAAAAATTAATCATTATTTGTATGTGTACTATAATTAATACATATACATAATTTTAACAAAAAGAAATTTAGGTGCTAGACCATTCATCTGCAAAGTTTGTGGAAAGGGCTTCCGACAAGCTAGTACACTCTGCCGTCACAAAATCATTCACACCCAAGAACGTCCTCACAAGTGCAACATGTGCGGAAAGGCATTTAATCGATCATCCACACTAAACACCCACTTGAGAATTCACGCAGGATACAAACCCTACAAATGTGAAATATGTGGCAAAGGATTTCATCAAAAGGGTTAGTAATTTTAATAATTAGTTCTAAAAAAGTTTTAAAAAAGTTCATATAAATTTATAATTACATATTATTATGGAGTTCGACATGCAAAAATTAAATTTTAAACCAGCAAAAGCGTATTTAGTTCCTCCACCCAAGCAAGTGATTACGCTTGAACGCTTAATATATGCAAATCCATTGTAATATATCCGATTTGAATAGATTTTTTAAGAGCATCATATGTTATTTCAAAAAACTTTACCTTATTCTTTTTTTGCTTAATTTTCCTTTTAAAGTTGTTTACATTATTTCGAAATTTATTAACATTTGGATTTTAGGAAACTACAAAAATCACAAGTTGACGCATAGTTCAATAAAGGCTTTCAAATGTCACATCTGTGACAAAGCATTTCATCAAGTTTATAATCTAACTTTTCACATGCACACTCATAATGACACCAAGCCCTACTCCTGCGCTCGCTGTGGCAGAGGCTTCTGCAGAAACTTTGATTTGAAGAAGCATGTCCGCAAAATACATCCAGACCTATCTGTTCTACAATTGGACAAAAATCAACCTTCAAAAAAATCCAAAACTTTTTCTGCATTCACTATTTCATCAATACTCAATTCTTGAATCTTCAACAAACTTCCCTAAATAGCTGGTTCTATTAGTGTAAATGTTTAATTAGAAGTAAATATTTTTTTGCCATGCACTGTAAGTTCTTCAAAACATTTATATCTAATCTACAAATTTATGATTTCTAAAATTGCTGACTTAAAATTTTAATCCCCTAGTCGGGCATAAATTTTCATGATTTAATTTATAAGTCAATGCTTTGCTTACTCTTATTAGCAATTATATAAGACCCTAGCTTCTCATTCGTTTTAAATATATTAGAGTGTATTTACAAAAAGAGCAGCTTGAGTGCTAATCTATTCAATGCATTTGTTTCTTGTTGGATCATTTGAATACCCAAGAAAGTATGTTAAAAGTTCACTAAATTTCTCATAGGACTTATATATATATATATATATATATATATATATATATATTAGGTATATATATATATGTATATATATAAAAATCTTAGAAAAAAATAGCCAATATATAATAATTTCAGAATTAAGAACAATCATCAATTTTTCTATTTTAAACTCATTAAATATTCAAATATATTTTCATTTATTTGCACTAAATTAAGTTTAAAATGTTGAACTTGTGTAACCTATGTTTAATTTAATCACATACAGATACTGTATAAAATTCATGGGCAAACTCTGTGTAAATTTTCCAAACAATAATATTTGTGCATCTATTTACAGCAGCACATGTTTATTTATATATATATATATATATATAATTTATAAGTCAATATCCAAATAGTTAAAAAACAAATAAAGCTTTGGAAAAATCGAAAAATGGAAGTATTTAACATTATTGAATTGGTCCTCATTGTCCATATCTATTTCATACAATAGAATATCATAAGAACTTTTCTTCATACAGTCTTTTTAAATGTTTCAAATGCTAAAAGAAACATGAAGTACAAATTTGTTAGAAACAATTATTAATTCCAATTAAGAGCATAGTTGTTTAACAAATATATTTATGTAATTGTATTAGATTTTAACTAGAAATTAAAAAAATCAAAAATTTTTTTAACTACTAAAATGTAAAATTTTCTTCCAAGATATTTAAATTTTATTATAGATTGTTCTTATCTAAAGCAAAATAACACATAAAAATCCCACTAAATTTATTAATATAATTTTAAAGTTTTACGAAAAAGTATTCAGCAACAAAGAACGCAGACCTCTTGAAAGAACTGCGTTTCCACTGCCGTTATTCACGAATTCAATGGGAAAATTGCTTCTTTACATACATATAAAGAATTTACACAGGGACGACATTTAGAAATGTTCAAATGCGATTCGAAAAACCAATTGATTTATTGCAATAAAGTGAAGGAATATTTTAATTATATTTTTCAGTTAAATATGTTTTAAATGTTTTTTACCGAAGAAAAAGACGAATTTCTATCTTTAGCAGAATATTAAAGATATCAACACATTCCCTTATAATTGGAGGAATCCAAAAGTTATTAAGGTTAATAAAGTTATTATGAAATGTGATTAAAATTAAGCACTATACGTTAATAATTAAACATTTGTGGTATGGGTTAATGACATATTTTCCAATTTAATAAAGTTAGAAACATCAAATGTACTTGACTTTTATGCATTTCCAGCTATTTCTTTGATGACTTCTATTCATGATACTCGGCTACAATGTCAAACATTAATAACCTAAAAGAAGCTGGTAAAGTTTTGACCAATGATAGAAATCCTTTGCCCAAAAATATAAGCAAGTACCCTTTCTTTACAATCATGCCATACACTAGAAAATTTATGATATTTTTGTTGAATTTACAGGTTGACCTTACTACTTCTTCAAATGCTTTCATTTTAATAGGTTAATATATACAATTAAAAGTTATCTGTAATAAAGATGCAAAGCTTACATTTTAGTCTTTTTAGGTTAAGATTTGCCAAATTTATGTTAAAAATGGGTTTCCCTACTTATAATACTGTACAAATTCATAAAAAAATTTACACAAAATATTATTCTTGAGGTCCATCCAAGGCGTGTATTACTTTGTACATACTTAATCATGTTCCTGAATTCATTCTATTTTAATCTTGCCACTCATTCATTGGTAGCTAATACAATGTGTCAATGGTTGCGTTAAGGAATGAATGTTCTTGGAAAAAGTTACACCTTAACGAGTATTGATGTTCTATGTTTATAAACTGTGCAAAAATTTGTCGTAAATTGTGGTCATTAATATTAAGATGGGATACCCCAATATTTTGGCAAAAGGAAGTTACAGGACATGAAATTTGACTTGAAAGCTAGATTTCAAGCGAATATTTGCCTTTATATAAGTATGTATTCATTATATTATATTGACAAGAATATTAATAAATATATTTTAAATTTAGCATATGATAATTGATTTAATCAAATAATGGTTGATGTTATTGCAAAGGTTCTGTGGTCAAAGAATTGGAAGCGCCCAAATCATGGCTTAGATGAAGCATATATATATGTGTATATTATTCATAATTTGGAAAAGTAATAGCTACTGAAGCAGAACTGTATGCAACATGCGAATATATTTTTTATTTAAATTGACAAATAAATTTATGCGATTAAAAGTTTTTTGAAAATAAAGGAATGTTAAAACTTTTGGAATGCGAAATTTTATAAATTTATGCATGTTGTTAATATCTACTGTTTCAAACTAATATAAGAATAACTTCTATTAAAAAACATTCAAAAGAACATTGCATTTTTTGTAAAGTACTATAATATGGCACTTTATTTCTTTGTGTACGGCATAAAGTAATTATGAACCGGCATTTACCATTCACATCTCCATCGAGTAAGATCGGAAGTCGGGTACAATACGTTGGTGCATTTTCAGTTTACAGCTAAGAGATAGATGCCATTTATTATTATTAGAGTGAAGTTATCTAGCATTTCTATAAGTGAGCTGAAATGATTTTATAAAATGAAGGAAAGCCCGATGAAACTTTCGTTATGGTGGTAATTATTACTATTGTACCAAATGGCAATGCAACAGCACTCATAGTAGCTATTTGGTAAAGACGCAATGAGATATAATAACCAATAGCCAATATGTCGGGACCATATAACATTTATAATTCTTGATTTCTATTTCTTTTCATTTTTTACTTGAAGAAACAATGCATACTTGTATAAACCGTAGTAATATTGATAAAAACATCAAATTTGATGTGAATGGAAGCCTTCATCACAATACTGTAACAAAAACTGTTATTTTCCTTATTTTTGAATATGTTGGTATTCTCCTCCCCCATGTGAGTCAGAGATGAAAATGGGCCGAAATTTAAAAAAACTTACTATCACTCAACAGTTCATGCCATGCAACGTAAATGCAGTGAATGCTATATAAGTTACACTGAACAACAAATTTAAGAAAAAAAATTACTGGAAATATGTAAAGTGATTTAGACTAATTTGTGTACTCTGATTTCAAAAATCATATCCATTTTGCTGTATCACGTCATTATTTTCAGTAACAGAAATATTCCCATTGCCTAGAAGTTAGGATTTCAATGAAATTTTATAAAATCATTTATTCATTTATTTCATCATGAATGCTTCAGAATTATAGAAATTACAGAAAAACTCCACTAGAATGTAATTAGAAATGCTTTAGGCATTTGGCTTTGCGCTTGTGCTGCTCTGTGTCAGTTTTACGATGCAGGAACCAGCAGAAGTCGCCCATCATGTTTGGGTTGTGCCGCCCTTGGTAACGCGTCTCCATGAGTGAAATCTCTTGGTGGAATCGCTCGCCGTGCTCGTCTGAGACAGCTCCCAAGTTGTCAGGGAAGAAGTTCAGGTGCTGGTGTAGGAAATGGATTTTCAGGGACATCCTGGAGCCAAGTTTCCTGAAGGACTCTAGCAGCTGCTGCACTATTTCTTCATAGTTGTCCGCGCACTTGTTCCCCAAGAAGTTGTCTGTCACAGCTTTGAAGCTCCTCCACGCTGCCAGCTCTTTGCGGTTTAGAGTTGTTGGAAAAGTTTCGTCCTTCATAATCTGTCGGATTTGCGGTCCAACAAAGACACCAGCCTTGATCTTGGCCTCCGACATGGTGTTGCCAAACTTCTCCTTGAGGTATAAAAACCCACGCCCATTCAGATCCATTGCCCGTACAAAATTTTTCATCAAGCCGAGCTTTATGTGGAGTGATTGAAGAAAAATCTTGGCTGAGTCGACAAGGGCGACATGCTTCATGTTGTGTCGACCAGGTACATACTCCTTTCACTCTTCCCAATCTTTCTTTGTGATTCTTGTTATCTCTGCTATCTCAGAGACAAAGGAAGCACATGTATTTTGTGTAGCCTGACTGCAGTCCTAACAACAGCGCCACCACTTTCAAGTCTCCGTACTTGACGGAATCAAGCAGCGCCGAATAGTCTCTGTCATGCCGAACACTTGAGCCAGTGGGACTGATGGTTTCTCATTGCCATTGTGGAGCAAAACAGCCTTCAATAAGCTGTTCTCTCCAGAGTTGATGAAGAGGCGCCAGCCTGCAGGATCGTGATCACACCCAAATTCTTTCAACAGACCGTTGATGTCACTGCAGAATGTCATCGTGTCTTCCATCTCAAAGAACTCAGTCATGTCTCTGTGACGTGCTCTGAACAAGGATATCTTGGTGTTAGGTTCAAGTAGATTTCACTGCTTCAGCCTTGATCCAAACAGCTCTGCCTTCGCCTTTGACAGTGAGAGATCTCTTACAAGATCATTTAAGTCTTCATGGTTCAGAAGGTGTGGTTCTTGAGTGTCGGGTTCATCATCATCATCTTCTTCACCACTGCTTACAGCTATGTTCTGATCAGCTGGAGGTGTTGCAACGGGGTAATCGTCACCATGAGGACACAGAGCAACACAAGCGCAAAGCCAAATGCCTAAAGCATTTCTAATTACATTCTAGTGGAGTTTTTCTGTAATTTCTATAATTTTGAAGCATTCATGATGAAATAAATAAATAAATAATTTTCTAAAATTTTATTGAAATCCTAACTTCTAGGCAATGGGAATATTTCTGTTACTGAAAATAATGACGTGGATACAGCAAAACGGTTATGATTTTTGAAATCAGAGTTCCCACTTTACATATCTCCAGTAAAAAAAATTTTTGATCAGTGTTATATATAAACTCGGTGGTAAAAAGGAAAGGTTGCACTTTGAAGTTTTACATTAGTATCACGTACTCTTTTAAATCTAAATTTAGGATGTTCAATTAATTAGATTTTAAGTTTCTAACACACCCATTTTTGTTGTTGCAATCCGAAAAATTGAAGGAATTTTTTCAAAATTATTATAAAAATTGACCTAGAATGGGTTGAATTGACATTTATTTAAATGGTCTGGGCCTGAAATTTACGCCCATGTTCATCTTTGATGTGGGTACAGTGCCCCTTAGTTGCCCCTCCCCCTATTTGAAATCATAAAAGTTTATAAACAGAAATAATTTTAGAAAGATACAGAAAGCTTGCGTTCCACAAGAATGCAATTTTAATAGACAGACTCCACTTTATAATAAACACCGCTTACTATGAGTTTATAGTACAGGAATATGTAGATTACGTTCATATAAATATAGAAAATGGTTTATTAACAAAATTAAGATATAACAAAATATATATGGGGCATGTGGCACAATTTCAAAGTGTGCCCGAAATATGAATATAGTTTATGCATATTTGCTAAAATATAAATATTCACTTGATTGAAACTTCATTGAAACTTAACCTTAAACAGCCTAGTATCTTTTTAAAAAGATAAACCGTTTTTCCACATTTGCCCAAAATTTTCTCCAATCCTATTAGCAAATTTGGAAATCTTGATGCCTGGACAGGTCTCTTGATGAACGTGCATGAATGTAATGCTGACAATTTGAAATAAATTATATTACTATGGATAAGTACATGAATATTCCGATTTTATAAAAAAAAATAATTTTCACTATACCTAATATTAACGTAAATAAGGCTTAGAGCTCAAGAGATTACTACCATACTTTAGCTGTTTTTTATTTGTAGAAAGACTTCACAAACCCATTTAGACGTACAGTTTGTTACTGGAGACTTCGTGCAACGACGCATCTCAATGGGACAGCGCCAGGTCACGGTATAGGAATGACAATGAAAAAGATAACCCACTTCTATACAGTGAGGATCTCAATTGGAGATATAAGCGCTAAAAAATGTCTTAGGATCATGAAAAATTTTCAAAAATTTCCAGGCACTTCACATTTCAACATCTGCAATTATTCAGAATGTAATAACATGAAATACATAGAAATGTTGAAATAATTTCTTGAAATATATTCAGATGACAAATTGAAACTATTTGGAAAAGGTCCTAAGAAAGACTATTTGAATTACAAAATGCAAAAATAGCGAATAAAATGGATTCAGAAAAATTAGCACTTTTGATTCACAGATGTGATCATTGTTAACCAGCTTCAGCGCCATTTTCTTTGTGATAACATTTTCCATTTCAAACTAGCAAATCATTTTGAAGCCAAAACAAGTTTTAATGTTATAACATAATTAGGTTCATTTAAATTTAACAATACCACACATTTTGTTTTTAAATACTTAGAGCCCGTATCTTTGAAAATGTCATTTTATAGCGATTACAAAAGGCCCAAAGTTAACGGTTTTTAATAACCATAACCGTTTCGGAGTGACGAAAGATTAACCATTATCTTCACAAATTCTTACTTAGGGCACCATATTTCTATATA
>CABFPE010000008.1:3102892-3113302 GCA_900660155.1 Hofstenia miamia | reverse complement strand
TATATATATATATATAAAACCCTAAGCTGTCTATTGCGGATTTTAAGTGCAAATGCACTCCACATTTTCAAACAATTTTCTCCGAGCTTATTAAGAAGTTTGGAAATCCTGGGTTTGTACTCATCTATGGATAAGTTTGTTTTTCTGTTGTGGCAAAAATTTGGGATAAAATTATTTCTGTGCTTTAAATACATCTAAATATTAACTTTTCAATGGAAAATCCGATTTATGCAAAAATTCTTCGAATTCCTAGTATTAGGATAACATAGTGGTCTAAGGTTCATAGTAGCAACAACAACTAGCCTCAAATATTTTGTTTTCTGTAAATCGACCACGCACGTCCTGTTCAGTTCGGGAAAGAAAAGACGATTCTCCATTCAGCGGTGTTTTCAAATTTTAGATATTTTTATCACTTAATGAATTATACGCGTTTAAAAAATTTTTACAGTATGTTAAGTTCCCCACGAACTGAGTTGAAAACACCGCAGGACATGAATGAATTATTGACGACTCTTTTTCTGACCTTGCGGACAGCCTATGGTAAGGTTACCTTTTGCCCATTTCACGTACTCAAGGAACAAAATAAGCTTTATCAAATGGTCTTCATAGTAGGGGAACACATCTATCCATATTCAAGAATTTCCAAACTTCATAATATGCTTAGAGGAAATTGTTCAAAAATATGAACAAACCCATTCAATGGATTGGATAAGAGTTTGGACTAAAACCCACAATTTTTCAATTGTTAGCATTCTAACCTAACCCCACCCGACCAACTAAAATTCTTAAAATTCTCACACGACCCATATAACATTGTTAACACTCTGACCCAACTCGTCCACAAGTCCTGAAATTTGACAATATAAAGAAGAAATTTTTAAAAACATGAGTGTTGCAACTGTTTCACATGATATATATTTCTTAGTTTTGTAATGGTGAAGTCAACACAACTGTTCTAACGCTTACATTTGGATGAAGATGGTCTAATAACAAACACATTTCAAGTGAAAAATATACTCTATGCATTTCCAATAATGTATTGCAAAGCCCTGTATATTGCCCTATACCACTCCAGTATAAATTGGAAAATTTTGGTTGTTCACAACTCACATTTGTATGCCAATTTTTAATATTATTTAGATACTAGAATTTACGTTTTCTGAAATAAAATAAATGTGACTCATAATTTTTATTCAAAGTGACCCAACACAATCATAATTATAAAATATGTGACCCGACTTACAGTGACCCAACACAATCATAATTATAAAATATGTGACCCGACTTACCCAACCTGAACAATTTTTTTACCTCAAAACCGAAACCCAAAATTACCCGACACGTTTCCAACTCTGGATTGGATACTTGAGCGTCTGTATGCCAAACAAACTTCTGTTTCCACATCGATTACAAAGTTTGCTGTGAAAGATTTTGCAGCTCCTATTGTACTTATCATCTCTTCATTTGCAATAATTGCTCATAAAACTTTAAATCATGACTTTGCGCTACTCGATAGAATCAAATCAGCACAAACTTTTTCCAGAAGTTTGCACATATTCTGCTTTGCCTTTGAAAGCAGACATCCGTGAATCACATTTTTCTAAAATAATCAAACTGTGGACAAGGACAAGTAAAACAGTATAATCGCCTTCCTTCACGCATTGCATTCCAAAAGCAGATACTTTCAACTATAAAAAGGAAAACCCATTCTGCTTTTAAATGGAACTTCAGTATTTGCTGGATAATGATCTAGCTCTGGCTAGACAAGGCGAAACTGCGATCTACAAAATGTATGCGAATTTCATCATTTTATATACGTGTACATTAGGGGGGCCATCATTTATACATTTCCGAAAGTTCTTCCTCTGAGCCTTTGAAATGCTTCTATTTTACAAAAAAATGATGACCTATCTGTAATAATCTTAGAACTGTTTGAAACGCATTAAACTTTTCCAGTATTACAGAAATATACTATTTTTGTTAAAATAATTGTGACGTAACCAACGTACTCGCTTAAGCATTCATTAGCACTTAGCATACAAATGACAGTGAATTTTAATTGAAGACAAATATATCGTTGCCTACATTAAGAACGACTCTGCATTCTCTCAGAATTCAGAAATTTTGCATCCATATATTCATTTTATCAAATATATTTGAAAATGTGCATTTTAATTCAATTGATCTAATTTGTACTTAAATATTTTATGTAGGTACATTTATATATTTGTCACATCTTTATCTGAACAGAATATTCGAAATGATGAATTTCCCTTCAAATTACTTCCTAATTACGCCATCAGAACGCATTGAAGGGCAAAAAACACCATCATCGGCAAGCACTTCGTCTGTACATATAGCATCACCAATCTTTCTAAAGAAAAATTTCAAATAGTACCAATTTCTATAATTCGGCAAATAGAAATCCCTTGGTCAATTGCTGGAATTCCGAGTAATCCTAGCGAGGACGCCATCAGGAAGACTGAGAATCTATTCTTGTAATTGATTTAAAGAGATGTAATCAAAGAAACAGTATCTTAGAAAAGGTTGAATTTCTCTGTGATATTGCTTATTTTAACGTGGTGAACAGCAGAACACCAGCGAAGTCAAATATTAGAATTTGATTTTTTGGGGGCGAATCACCTCATTCGAAGAAGCTTAAAAACCTTGGTCCCACCTCTTGCATCAAGCATGGCGGATGCTGAAATCCAAATACAGATCTCAGTTCAACCTTGAAATCCTGGAGGTGAACGAGGTGTCGACCACTGTTTTATCAAATGTTGATATTAAGGTTTAATTCTTGCCGCTACTGGCTCTACAGTCAGCTAGTGCGATTTGAAACTACTTCACCTGGTATATTCTTATCTTTAATGTCAAATCCAAGTAGCCAGATTGTGCAGGAATTTAGGCAATTTGTTTATCATTCAAAGGAACGGATTTTTCTGAGTTTGCTGTATTCTGGCTTAAATTTGACTGTACAATAAGAAAAATTCTAAAAGTTTCAAATGATATTGAAAGAGATTGAACATTGAAACGCGCTCAGGCAAATAGGACCAACAATAATGTTTTCGTAACCAGAAGCATTATAAGGTTGTTTTAGAGCTGAGTGAATTTGATACCTTTGTTGAAACCTATCCAGAAGTCAGAAGACTTGAATGAAAGTGAAAACTTCAAAACCGCTCAAAAGCTATAGATTCACTAGCAGCTGCTAACGAATTGTGTGTTTGATACAGCAAATGAAGTAATTGTAATTCTCAATAAGGAAGAATAACTCACAGTATGCTTTAGGGATTGTAGAGTAAAGCCAGAAAAATAAGAAACAGCTATTCTGTTTTTGTGACTATTACATTGATTAATCATTGCATTGTGATGTATTGAGCCTTATTAGGAAATTTAGCAGATCATCAGAAATTAAAGTAAAAGAGTTTCTAATGAAATAGAAACTTTTAAGAGGGTCAGACATCCAAAAATCAAAATTTTAAATTTTTACATTATATATGAGCCACTTTAGTGTACATAGAATATTTTGATATGAATCTTAGTTTAAATATATGTATACATGTATATATATGTATATAAGAATATAAAACTATTTAGTTTAGACTACGAGAACTTGAAAACATTAATATTACTCCGCACAGAAAACACTCTTTGTGAATTTCAAGGAAAGTTATGTTTACAAATAAATGGTGTTTCAATTGAAAATTGCTTTGGACCAGCACTAGCACATATTTTTGTCCCGAAATTTGAACGAAAAATGAATATTGTTCAAAAAATGAGTAAATTTGATTAATGATCGATATGTTGATGATATACTGGTTACATGAGAGGACATTGTTAAAGACATGCTTTCTTCATTGAATTCTTTTGATTCTGAAATTTAATTTACCATTGAGGAAGAAATAAACAAAGGATGGTCATTCCAGAACATTAGTATTGAAAGAAGAAAGGAAAAAATTATGCCACCGTATTACAACAAGCCAACAAATACAAATTTAGTAATAAACTACCATTCAAACATACCTTTTACATAAAACAAATCCATGATCAAAGTTCTGATACATCGACATTTTAAGAAGAACTTCATAAATCAATCATAAAGATCAAAGATATTTTAAGACGTAGTGAATATCCAACATATATAGGGTTCGCCAAAAAAAACCGCGGAATTTTAAAGCTAAGTACAACTTGGTAAATGAGATAAATAAAACAAAGTGATCAAGAAATGTGTTTATATGTAATTACCATCACTTTCGGAAACTGCTTCCAAGTGTTCACAAAACTTATGTAACTCGTTGCGCAGCATGTGCGGAGACAAATCGTCGAAAAAATTCAGAAACTCCAGCATCTTTAAAGTTTTTAACAATCTCTTGTGTACGATGGAGGCTGATAAGGAGCCGTTGTAAGATGCTGAAAAATTGATGCTGCAGAATATCCGTTTCTTTATAAAGTTTGGATGAAAATGTACAGCTCATTCTGGGCGGCTTTGAGTCACACATCCCTTTGAATGCCTTAAACTCTAATGAATATTGATTAAATTTTGTTGCACGTGTAAATATTTAAGCCGATCAATTAGTTCTCATTACAAAAATTAGGGTCAGACATCGTGAACTAAGTACATTTAAATTTCAAAATCTAAGAATTAAAAATTGGAATTTAGGGAATTTATTTGAAGCTCTAACGATGATTTAGTTCTTGCCATTACTGAACTGAAACATTGTTAAATAACAACGATCTAGATACGCATGGTCTGTTAATGAAACTATTTAGAAGGGATAGATTTTAAACATCCCATTAGGAAAATCCAAAGGGGAAGATGTGTTATTTTAATCTCAAAATAATGGTTATATCTAGTACAAAATGCAATGCAAACAATAGTGCTTCTAATAAACCTTGGATTACTGACACTTGCAAAGCATTGATTCGCGAAAAATACAAGCATACGAACATTTCACTAATTCTCTAACCAGCAAGAATTTTGTCGCATATAGAAAGTATTCAACGAATCCAAATGAAAGTTCAAAATGGAAGCTAATACATAAAATCACAAATTATAAGCGATCAAAATTAAACTCAATTGATGTGATAAAATATCAGCAAGGAAACAATCTTTCTGACGACTTAGAAATATTGAATGAATTAAATACGGCTTTTGTTGACCTATGAAAATACAGGGCCCCCTCGTTAAGTACGAAAACGTTTTACGCAAAATTTTTATACCCGAATTTTCCTTCAGCTTCTCAACTCGTTATGAAATTATTAAGTCAATCAATAAATAAGCTTAAATCCAACAAATCAAGCGGTCCCTCAAGCATTCCCTCATGTGCCCTTAAAATTACTGCAGACATCATTGCAAATCCATTCGCTATCTAAAGAAATTAAAAATATTGAAAAATTGATATATTTTAAACTCAATTAATGTGATAAAAGATCAGAGAGGCAACAGGCAACAATCTTACTGACGACTTAGAAATATTGAATGAATTAAATACGGCTTTTGTTGACCTATGAAAATACAGGGCCCCCTCGTTAAGTACGAAAACGTTTTACGCAAAATTTTTATACCCGAATTTTCCTTCAGCTTCTCAACTCGTTATGAAATTATTAAGTCAATCAATAAATAAGCTTAAATCCAACAAATCAAGCGGTCCCTCAAGCATTCCCTCATGTGCCCTTAAAATTACTGCAGACATCATTGCAAATCCATTCGCTATCTAAAGAAATTAAAAATATTGAAAAATTGATATATTTTAAACTCAATTAATGTGATAAAAGATCAGAGAGGCAACAGGCAACAATCTTACTGACGACTTAGAAATATTGAATGAATTAAATACGGCTTTTGTTGACCTATGAAAATACAGGGCCCCCTCGTTAAGTACGAAAACGTTTTACGCAAAATTTTTATACCCGAATTTTCCTTCAGCTTCTCAACTCGTTATGAAATTATTAAGTCAATCAATAAATAAGCTTAAATCCAACAAATCAAGCGGTCCCTCAAGCATTCCCTCATGTGCCCTTAAAATTACTGCAGACATCATTGCAAATCCATTCGCTATCTAAAGAAATTAAAAATATTGAAAAATTGATATATTTTAAACTCAATTAATGTGATAAAAGATCAGAGAGGCAACAGGCAACAATCTTACTGACGACTTAGAAATATTGAATGAATTAAATACGGCTTTTGTTGACCTATGAAAATACAGGGCCCCCTCGTTAAGTACGAAAACGTTTTACGCAAAATTTTTATACCCGAATTTTCCTTCAGCTTCTCAACTCGTTATGAAATTATTAAGTCAATCAATAAATAAGCTTAAATCCAACAAATCAAGCGGTCCCTCAAGCATTCCCTCATGTGCCCTTAAAATTACTGCAGACATCATTGCAAATCCATTCGCTATCTAAAGAAATTAAAAATATTGAAAAATTGATATATTTTAAACTCAATTAATGTGATAAAAGATCAGAGAGGCAACAGGCAACAATCTTACTGACGACTTAGAAATATTGAATGAATTAAATACGGCTTTTGTTGACCTATGAAAATACAGGGCCCCCTCGTTAAGTACGAAAACGTTTTACGCAAAATTTTTATACCCGAATTTTCCTTCAGCTTCTCAACTCGTTATGAAATTATTAAGTCAATCAATAAATAAGCTTAAATCCAACAAATCAAGCGGTCCCTCAAGCATTCCCTCATGTGCCCTTAAAATTACTGCAGACATCATTGCAAATCCATTCGCTATCTAAAGAAATTAAAAATATTGAAAAATTGATATATTTTAAACTCAATTAATGTGATAAAAGATCAGAGAGGCAACAGGCAACAATCTTACTGACGACTTAGAAATATTGAATGAATTAAATACGGCTTTTGTTGACCTATGAAAATACAGGGCCCCCTCGTTAATTACGAAAACGTTTCACGGAAAAATTTTACACTCGAATGTTCTTTACGCTTCTCAAATTTTTATGAAATTATCATATCAATCAATAAGCTTAAGACCAATAAATCAAGCGGTCCTTCAAGCATTCCTTCAATGGCTCTCTAAATTACTGCAGACATCATTGCAAATCCATTAAACTTTATTTTTAATGAATACATAAAATTTCATTATTTTCCGGATAATTTAAAACTTGCTCACATTTCTCCAATTTTAAGAAAAATGACTAATCTGAACTACTTCTCCAATAAGCCAAATATTTAAATGTTCAGTTATTTGATTATGTAATAACCTTCCGAATAAGAATAATTTATTATCAAACACCCAATTTGGATTTCACAAAATTTCTCAACTGATGCAGTATTAAGTGCTACTGAAATTGGAGAGGATCACTCAATGCTAACAAATTTGTAACTATAGCATCCTTTGATCTCTCAAAAGCCTTTGATTCTAACATAATAATTGAAAGCTATCTTGCTTAGGATTTTCTTGTAGTAAAAAGCAATTGATAACTAGTTACCTCAATCAAAGATTCCAGAGAGCTAAATTAAATGATATTTTTTGGAATTGTTATCGGTTTACAGTGAGGTTCCTCAAGAAACGATTCTAGGTCCTTTTCTTTTTAATATTAATTTATATGACATGCATTCTAAAACATTTTCAGCGATAATACGTCAATGCACCTAGCAGTGGAATCTATAGAATTGAATTGTAATAAATTGCCAAAATATTTTTGTAAGCAAAATTTGATAATTTATGAAGACAAAACAGAATTTTGAATTTTACAGTCTAATAAAAATAATTAAGATTTTTATGCGGTGACTTTGAATATAAATATCTAGGAGTAAATATTGACTCAAAGTTAAAGCTCAAATCTCACATTAGTATAATTTTTAGAAAATTAGCTATAGGTATAAAAATTTACATATAAAGATTTATCCAATGCAAATGATAATCCTCAACTAAACATCATGGAAACAATTTATATAGAAGTAAAGGAACCAAGCTTAAAGAAAAAATATGAATAGAAAAATATCCACCAAAGTTATTGTGATATTTTGTGAATTTTAATAGGAAACTTCCTGAAAATGGCAGTGACATCCCGAAACATGTTAAATATATGAGGCGTTTATGCTTTAAATTAATATAAACTCAAGAATTTTGTATTATATAACTGATAAATTATCAAATAAGGTCAGAACACATACAAAATGATATTTTAGCATTCGTATTTCAATTTCATTAGTTACGTGTAGTTACTATTATAAAAGTTTAAGCCCAGCCAAAATTTTCCTGATATACATTTTTGTTTTAGCAAAAATGATTAGCTAGATACCCAATCGTGAATGCACACTAGGGTTATGACTATTTGATTTTTTTTTGCCATAGCACAGTAAATTGAGTTTTTGTATTATGACAAAGGCATTTCTAGAGGAAATCCTTCGCCTTTGTATGTTAAAAGTGAAGATTGCTAATGGGATCAAAATCACTCAAAGTAGGCTTTAGCCTCGCTGTAATTTACTTTTCAGATCTGTTTAGGTTATCTATACCCGATCTGAAGTACCAAATATCGGGTATGGGGGAATTAAGTTCTGGCTTAGTCATTCTCTGATATTATGTATGAAAATCAACGTTTTCATGAGATGAAGACGTCGAGCCGCATGAAGTCAATACGATCTGGTTAGGCATGGGTAATCTGAATTGTTGCTGGTCTTTTGATATATTTATAAAAATTACATAAAATTTTTTATCATTTGCTTAGAAAAAATTTAAGCACAATATTACAAAGGTACTAAAACTATCGCTGCAAGTGGGTTGTAATTTTTTCACCCAACCCAATTCAACCCAAACTGATTTCGCAGAAACCTACTCAACCCAACCCAATTCAGACAGAAATTTTCTGTTCCAACTCATCCTAACCTAACCCAATCATGGTAACTTCAAGGTTTCCCTCAAGAAACAAGACTTAAACCCGAGGTTAAAATTCTCAAAGTCAGTTTTTTTATATTGTCAACCAGAGTTTAGAACGGTGAGGATTTTTGCTGATCCGACTGAACCGGCAAAAGCTTTTTATCAATCGACTGTAACCGACCGGTCAACCGTTAATTTTTCTAGAATTTTGACCGGTTTTCACCGTTATGCAGAGTTTCATATTTGCAACTCGATGGCGACATTTTCTCAAAGTTAAGAAAAGCGAACACAGAAGGTTAAATGTTCCATTCTCCAATTAGACTGTTTTTCAAAATTTTCAGAGTATTTTACAAAAACTTTACTTTTCTTTTTGGATATATGCTGCTCAGAAAAATATATTCTTTCATCCGAATATTCCAAAAAAACTCAAAATAATGTTTCAAAGCCATGAATTGATTCTAAATGCATCGATTTAAGTGAAATAAAGAAACAGAAATGGAAAAAATACTTAAATCCCCAAACACTGGAAAATCATAATGCTTATAAATCTGCACGAAATTTATGTTATATTGCTATAAGGAAAGCAAGTAATAATTATTCCCGTTTTCAGTATCAAAGTCTTTCTTCCCAAAACAATAAGTGGGAATTTGTTATCAATTTGCTAAATAGAAAAAACATTCGAATCGAAGAAATAGAAAGAATATACTATAAAGATAAATAAATAAGAAGGAAATCTGCAATGCTTTCAATGAAGTTTTCCTAAATTTAGGAAACTACAACGTTATGAATGTACCTTCTTGCCTTGATAAACCCAAAGGAACTCCAACCTCTTTCTCTTTTCGTTTTGCAACAAAATATGAAATCATAAAGTCGATACAATGTTTAAAAAATAAATCCAGTTGACCCTCTCTAATACCAACGTGGTTCCTAAAACTCTCAGGTGACTTAATAGCTGAACCAGTATGCTACATTTTAAATAATTGTATAAAACTCCTTTTTTCCAGATGAATTAAAATTGGCAAATATAACACCATTATTTAAAAGAAATGATTCCGAAAATTGCGAAAATTATAGACCCATTTCGATCACTTCTCCAATCAGCAAAATTTTTGAACGAATTCTTTTTAATCAAATTAACGAGCATCTTTGTAAACATGATCTCTACTCCAAAACACAATATGGTTTTCGTAAAGGTATTTCTAAGAGCGACGCTTTAATACAAGCTACAGAAAAATGGCGATCAACAATAAATGATAATGAATACTCAGCAATTGCTTGCTTAGACCTCTCGAAAGCTTTCGATTCCATAGACCGCAGTATCTTACTACAAAAATTTAAAATTTCTAGGTTTTTCTAATAAAAGCATAGGTCTTATCTCCAGTTACTTATACAATCGCATGCAAAGAGTTAAAATTAATGAATCTTTTTCAGATTGGGTATGCATTAAAAATGGGGTTCCTCAGGGTACAATTTTGGGTCCCTTATTATTTAATATTTACATAAATGATTTGTCCGAGCAAGTAACATGTGACGTTATACAATATGCAGATGA
>CABFPE010000008.1:3048414-3088854 GCA_900660155.1 Hofstenia miamia | reverse complement strand
CTAAAAATTTATAATTTTCAAACATTGAAATAATTTGCTTTTAACTACTTTAGGTCGCAAAAGGCAGGGTTTAAAAAGGGTAAAAAAATCGTTCAAAAACATATAGGTGCATAGTTAAAAAGGGGTATAATTGAATAATTATTTATACGGGTATTGGCCGTAGTTTTTTTGAACAATGGCTGCCAAATCCAGAATTTCTAAAAAACGCCTTTTTTCATATCAAAATCAATAGAAAAGTGTAAAAAGTTATTGAAAACTGATCATTATTAGAAACCTACATATATAATACCCTGCCTTTCTTTACTACTTATAAAGTAAGTTAATGTGGGAAAGTAAAACTAAAAAGTAAGTTAATGTGGGAAAGTAAAACTAAAAAAATGTAAGGTAATGTGGGAAAGTAAAACTAAAAAAATGTAAGGTAATGTGGGAAATTAGATCATATAAATAACACAAAAACTAGTAAAAGTACATGACTTCCATGACGTCAGTAAAACACCTCCGCCAATATCCACGGCGTCTCAGGTCAAAGCCCACACCTCTCGACCAATCAGCGAAAAGTGGAACCTCCTACACTCGACCTCTCGACCAATCAGAAAAAAGTGAGACGAAATCTCGCCCAATACATACTACTATTGTGGCTAATAATGGTGACTATCTTTAGGTTCTTCTCTTGAGTATTTTTGGAAAAAATTAAATTGAGTGGATAAGAGTCAAAACAAATTTATTGCTTAAATGTATGCAAAACTCTAAACTAACACGACAAAAATATTTACAAAACTATTTAAATATGCAATATTAATTAAAGGACAGTTTTAAAAGTAATTCTACCACGGATTGAATTTTTTTATCTATGCCCAGTAATGTTTGCCTATTTAATAAAAATTGTATCATTTTTTTCTTGAAGTGTTTATAGTTTTTTCTCACATTTTATATCAATACTTAAATCATTCCATAAGATTGAAATTTAAAAGAAAATGAATCTTGTCGATTATTGCTACTAAAAATGCTTTACTTCTTTTATTGATTTTGCTGTAATTATTAAGGAAAACTTAGTGAACTTATTTCATGAATAAATTTGTGAATTATACATAAAGATTGATACTGAATAAAGTGACTCGGGCCATCATATGATGATCTTAATTGCGTTATGGATACATGTTTTTCAATATAATTAAATGTTCTAAATGCCCAGTTAAACATTTTTGCTAATGATGAACGTTCTTGCGATGTGAGATTTTGAAAAAGAAATGCACAGTAATTACATTGAATTAAGACAAACAAATGAATTAGTTCTACATGCGACGATTTTCCTACATGGCGCAATTGGTACAAATATTTTATTCCACATGCCATCTTCTTTAATTTGTGAGAGAAGAAATTATCGAATTTTAAGTCATTGTCTATTAATACAACTAGATAGTTTACACATTTACTTTGATTAATTTCATTATCACAAACATTGATTTTAATATTTTCAGTAACCTTTTGTTGTTGCTTAGATGAAAAGATAATAAATTGAGTTTTGTCAGAATTGACTTTTAGTTTATTACGATTGAAATATGTTACGAGGTTTCCAATATCGTTTGTCAAATGTTTAGTTGCCTCAAAGGGATTTTTTGCTGTTCGTAATATACAAGTATCATCTGCGTACTGGCAAATAGTTTTATTTGTCAAGGATTTTGAAATATCATTTACGTATAATGCAAATAGAATTGGTCCTAATACAGTCCATTGGGGCACACCAAGATTTGTAGTAACGTACTCTGAAAAAATGTGGTCGATTTTAAATTAAGTAAGGCCACCGCTGCGAACAAATTTTGATTTGTATTTATTTTAATCTTTTTTGTGATTTAAAAATCGCATCAGATATACTGAACTTAGGTCGAAATCGAAATTGATTACTTGATAAAATTTTTATGGTCATTTAAACTTGTACATTTGTGCAGCTAAAATTTTTCAAATAATTTTGACAAGGTGTGTTATGCTAATTGGTCGGTAGTTCAATGGATCTAGTGTTTTTCCTTTTTTATATAACGATGAAATATCAGATTGCTTTAAGAGCGCAGGAAAGTCATTATTTATAATACTTTGGTTTAATGCTACAATTAGGTATTCACCAAAAACATAAAATTATTTGGTAATTATCCAATACGTTAGGTTGCTGGATTTATTAGTATCTAGTTTATTTACTACATTTCTAAGATCGTGATAGGAAATTAAGTTAAAATGAACTGTTCCCGTATTCGTATTTCAGACTGTTGAGATGAAAAGTTACCATTTTCTTCAAATTTAAAATTGAATTTACCCAAATTTTCAAAATTTGTTTAAAATATTTGCGATATCCTTCTTACTTTTGTACGTCATATTATCAAGCTTTATTTCTTCAATATGTATACTTAGCCCCTTAGTTTGAAGTAATTATTTACCTCAGTTTCGTACCTATATTTTGATTAATTGCTTAGCGTGCTCATAATTAGTTCAATTAAGATTGATGGGATCCGATTTCGCAAGTTCAACGAGTTTATTTTTCTCAAGTATCTGATATTTTTATCAAGTCGGAATCACGGGGTTGGTTAATCACTGGTCTCAATTTATTGTCAATTAATTTGATTCGCAGCAGCGGTGCTACTTGATTTAAGGCATTGGTGATTTCACGCGTGATAAATTTCAACATACTATTGGCATTATTAAAAGTGTAGGTTAGATCAAAGCATATGTTATTCAAGAGGTCTAAAAATTTTTCCTAGTTAAAATAGTTGAAGTCCCTAGAAAAAACAATTTTCCTATTTTTTGTTCCAAACTTATGGTTACTAACATAAGCGCAAAGATTGTGATCACTAAATGACTCAAAGATATAGGTTTTATATTTATTAAAACTATCGGCTAAAAAATAGTCAATTAATTTGGATTGGTCTTATTAATAGTTTGAAGACCAAAAATATCACAAATATGATCAATTCGCTTTGATTTAAAAGAATTTAAGTAATTGGAATTAAAATCTAAGATATTAACAAATTTATTTTCAAGAATGGCATATTCAATTTCTTCAATTTTGTGGTTATAAAGTTCAGATATAAAATGTTTAATTGGATTATATCAAATGTTTATGAGCTCGTTGTTGTAGGAATTTAAGAAAGACTCTTATTCAATCCACATAGTTTCGAATATTTCATGATTCAATTCTAAATCTCTGTTTTGATTTTAAAAATTTCGGAATTAGTATCATTAAACCGCCACCCTGTTCAGGTCTATTTTTAAAATAAATATCGAAATAGCTAGAATTAGGATTATATAATGTTTTCAGACTATCAGAATCGTTTAACCAGGTTTCAATAAAAACATATATTGCGTTACTTCCGATTTTATATACCATTTGCATAAATTCATTGCGAATTGCACTAAGACTTCTAGCATTCATATAAATGATTTTAAAGTTAGCTTTGAATTTGTTGAGTACATCATTAATTCTATTTTCCGAAATCGTTAGCCCTGGGTTACTTTCAATGCCTCCAGAAATAATTAGTTGAAATTTTAAAAAGGATTTTAAATGATCACCTAGTAAATAATAAATTTGATTGCATAATAATTTGAATACACTTTTGTAATATTCTTGGAGTTAAATTTGAATTTTTTGAGGGATTCATGTATGGTTATATCAAACTGCTCTTTAATGAATATAGTAACAATAATTATAGTATATCAAAAACTGCACTTGAATAAGTTACAAGAATGACTTGGGGAAAACGTGATGAAATGAAGAAACTAAGCATTGCAGTGATATAGAAGACTCGATACGATTGATTGTATGATGCGTTGCAAGTTTTCAGGAGTTAGGAATGATATACCTTTTGAAGCTACCGAAGCATAAGAACGAGATGAGTCAATAGAAGAAGAACGATGAGAAGTGGGCAAAAATTTGACTTGAGACGAGAGATCAGTGTAGAAAGACCTTTTCGAGACAAGTGAATATCATCCTTTGTAAAGAGTTCAACGTCTATTGTGCGGTGATTGATCAGAAAGTGTGAAAAGATTTCGATTATATGAATATTTAGAGAAATGAAGGATCATATGATTTTGTTACATTCTTGAATGGAGTGGTTCTTTTTTAGGAGATCGTATGAAGATGAATATGAAAAGGTGAGAACTTTTGACGAACTGAGGTGATAAGTTGATGTAGAGATGGCTGAAACTGCTTAGGATTGTTCAAGGAATCGAAGGCTTTGTGGTGTGTAGTTCAGAGCTGCGACCGTGCCTGGTTTTTAGAAATACGGTGGATTTTAGGCACGGTTTTTCAAAAAAATTATAGGGCACGGCAAGTCACGGTTTTTCAAAAATATTTAATTATAGTAACAAATCAGACGAATACAAGTGCAATTGTTGTATTTTTATTTGACAAATTTACTGTAAATGTTGGGAAAAAACGACTATTGAAAAAACATCTTTTACGCCAGATTCCTAAAAGACAAAGTATGCACTCCGATTTTAAGTAAACATATGATTTGCTTCCCTTAATGTAATGTGCCTCACAAATAAACAACAAAATATTCATTTTTACTAGAATTAAACAGTGAAAAACTAAAAACATTATTTTTGAAAAAGCTTTGATATAAGGTTTGCTTATTAAAATTAAATGTCGCCATGTTAACTAGTGCGTGAATAACTTGAAACGCCAAATTCGCACGAACTTTTTATGAATTATACAAACTTGCAAAACTTAACAGCAGTATTTTAAGTAGCATTAATGTTTAGCAAAGTAATATTTTTGAACATCGCAAAATGGAAACTAATTTGATTATTATAAAAATGTTTAAAATTTAATAGCAACATAGCATTTAATTAACAGAACAATACATTTTTTACAATAATATCATGTCATATTATAAGTAGCTCAATAGCAAATCGTAATTTTATATGGTAAAACATTGCGTTATTATCTTAGAACGCAAGTCTGTAAAGAACATTTAAAGAAATTAAAGGCTTGCAAAGACTTTAGATGCGTTTTAATGCGTAATGTACTTTTAAAGTAACTAACGTATTGGTTTACATGGGTATACTATTCTAACAGTATGGACATTTAAAAAAAGGAACTAATGGATTAGAAAACGCTTACTGCATAGAAAAATAATGTATTAATTAGAACATAAACTATAAACTTAGAAACACTAAATTAGCGTATTAAATTATTCGTTTTGTACAAAATATGCCTCACGACAAAAATCGCAAAGCATATATCTAACTAGAAAAGCATCGGAGAGCACAGAACTCCGCCACGCAGCAATTGTCCTCCGGATCAGCACCAAAATTTAATGGATTCCTCCTTGGGCGGAGACGCACCTCTGGTGAAAATTTGAGGTCAATCCATCTATTATTTTTCCGTAAAGTTGCTAACAGACAAACAAACCAACGCTACCAAAAACATAATCTCCTTGGCGGAGGTAATAACTCTGTAAGCAATGATTTAAAATTCTGCAAAAAATCAAACAGGAATTATGTTTCATAACGGGAAAAGAATATTGTTGTATTCTAAAAATTCCCGCAATGTAATTTTTATGCAAATCTATTTCTAAGAATCATTTGTATTAAACATCAACATTTAAAATATTATGAATGGAACATTGTAAAAAAATAATTGAGTTTCAGACGCTTGCATATTCAATAGATTTGGGGCACGGCTAAGTAACGCAAAATTTTAGGCACGGCCCGGTTGCAGCTCTGATGTAGTTTTTTACTTTTTCGTTGAGCTCTTGAGTGCTGTGTCCTGGATAGTTGTGAACTGTTGCAATTTGATTGAAGAGGAGATTATTTGATCTAGCACACTTGAAAATTGAGCTTCCAAGAACGAGTGTTGTAGAATTTGGTTTGATGCGTTTAATGTGCGTAATCTGTTTTTCTGATGATGTGTTGGAAGTGGTGGATGTTGATGCGGATGATGACTGCACTTAGGAATCTTTAGATTTTATTGTAGGTGACAAAGGAGAGATTTCTGTTTCGTATGAGCGGATTCTGTTTCAGTAGAGACGTCTTTAAGATCCTGAATGCACTGGCGGAAAAGAAATAGAATAGCTTCGGAAGAATTACTCAATGAAAGCAGATGCCGCGTCCAGTGTTGTAGCACCAACGAATACGTCATCAATTACCGCTTCGCAGAGAGAACGCGAAACCCGACAGTTCTCAACCACGTCCATAAGCATACGTCTTTTCAATGTTTTTATATACTAAAAGATATTTATGCTTTAATTGCTTATCTATCTAATATTAACAACATTTCGTTTGAAAAACGCGTTTTTTTTGTGGAAGACCCTATATATTTATGTGATTTTAAAAATCATTTATATTGATATTGAATAAGAGTGGTCTCAGAACAGAACGTTGAGGAACACCTCGTTCAATTTTTAGAAAATTTGATGATTCATTTTAAATTGCACAAATTAAAGTCTATTAAGTAATGAGAAATTAGTGAAGATGAACTAAGTTCAAAAGTATAAGTAATTTTTTATCAATATTCCATAAAATGCTGAGTTAAATATGCTTTTGCAAGATCTATAGATAGAGTAAACACGAATTGCTATCTATGAATTGTCTCCAAATTGATTTTGATTAAATAAATTGTATTTTAAAGTAACAATTAATCTGATAGAACATCTTTTCGAAAATCTTATTAAAATTAATATAGATCTGTAATTTGAGGAAATCTTGTTTCGAACATTTTTATAGATGGGAATAACTTTTGCAAATTTTAGTTCATTAGGATATTTGTTACACTTAATGGATTCATTAAATAAGTCGAATAAAGGTCTTGCTATAACATTTCATGATTCTTTTGAGAACCAAATAAGATACTAAGAAGTTCCTTTAGCCTTTTCAACATTTAAGCATTTTGCAGCATTTAGATATTCATGTAAAGTATATCTAAAGGCAAATGAGTTTGCATTGAACTTCAAAATTTCATGTTTCTCAAATTTGGTGGTGGCATTATATTGCATTCCATCACATTTTCCCAATTTTTGAAATATTCAATGAATAAATGAATAAATTTGATATTTTCAGTTCATTGTACACATGATTTTCATTCATATCAAGTAGATATTCAGATTGTATACTCGAATGTGGTTTCAAAAACTTATTAAAGATGTCGATTTTTGAGAGCATTTCTTTGAAGGAAGTTTTCAAAAGTGAACTTAGGCCGCGATTACAACTATTCCGTGCATTATCGCTGTATATTTTTTATTTCTTCAGATTTTCATAGGATTTTTTCATACAGGGTGAAGTTGAGTGAGCTCTTAAAATGCGATTTTTTATCATAATACATATTTTTTTACAGAATATATTTTTCAACCGAAAACAGTTTGAAATCAGAGGTGGATTATTTTCTCTGCTCCCGTTGATAAACCGCTGCATACATGTAAATATCTAGCAACTGTTTTTGAATCAAATCGATTGTAATATAACATTAAATACCATTCCGCTTAACTACAAAGATTGTTAAGCTTGCAATAGCGAAATTCACAGCCCAGGAAATGGATAAAATAAACACCGTAATGCCACGACACATTCTTTTTGATAACGAACTCATTTTCATCTGACATTGAATTTTTGCACCGAATTTCCCAAAAATATCAATTCATTTCCACAGACAAGCAATAAATTTCATCGCAAACCAATTTAATTAAAATTAGAAGGTAACAGTCATATATTTGCAACAAAAGCAAGTAATGCTATAACAGTTTGTGCAAAAACTAAACTTTGATATTTAGGCAGATGAAACACTTGTTTGCATGTAAATTTTTGCTTTTTTACCAAAGCAGTTAAAATATTCTTAAAAATTAATTAATATAGGTTGCTGAGAAAAGAGTAACTCAGTGATTTTGTCTAGTTGTAAAACAAATGAAATGACAGACAGAATTCATTCACAGTGTACATTTTAGTACACATTTGTATTTATAATTTTCTATAGGATTTATGTAATAAACTGGTTGAATACAAATATGTCAAACTTGCAAGAATACAATTCACTACCCAGTTGAATTCCGAAGTCGAAGGAATAGAATAAATTTTTTATTAAAACATGCATTTATAATAATTTTGAAATAAAAGTTCATTGCAATTCATAAACGTGCATTATTACATAAGCACCGCATCGACAACTGCAAATACTAACTTAACAAATTATAAACATATAAACATTTGAAAATTTCAGCAATTACAAAACAGCAAGCTACATCAACAGCTCGCAAAATGTGTTAATGACGTAAAATATAAAAACGGAAGCTAGTAGCTCACTGTACATGGAATTGGATGAATACTGAATTAAGACATGCACTAATTATAATCTGATTGTAAAACCGAGTAAATTACTACATGTTTTCATGCCTAACTCTTCCACCGTTGCCATTATGGATATTAATATATGAACAATTCTTTAGAAGAATAAGGTGCTGGGAAAATCTGCTTGCAAGGGCCAGACTCAAATTTATCATTGGAAGGATGTTTATAAAAATTTGCAAAATTGTGTAAAAGCTGGCATGAAAAGATTAAACCACAACACCGTCATTATTTCTGCAATACGCTGTGCGCCCTCGAGCAGTTACATTTCTACCATTTGATGACCTATGACCATATCCATACGGAATCGGTCCAGTATCGATAGGGAAGGGAGGTGGATTAGTTTGATGGAGTCTCTGTTGAAAACTAGAATGTCGCATTGGAGGAGCTGGCGCTAAACTATCACTGTCCAGATCATCTGATGATTTGGATTTTGACCCCAATCTGACACGATCCTCATATGCTTTTTTTGTGCTTGCTCGTACAACCGTAGAAATTTCATGATGTGTGGATATATCGACGGTATCGTATTCTGGAGTATTGCTGTCGTCACTGTTACTGCACGCACCGGATCTCGCATTCGAGAGTTCTTCATACATGAATACAGGTTGATCATCAAAAGGTTCATCATCATCAAAGTTTCTATCTGGAACAGGGGGCGGCACGAGACTGTCAGGGCTTTCTGATTTAGGAGGGATACAGCTACGGTTGATTGTCGCATAGTAATCAGAATCATTTGAGCTTTCTAATCGCATTGGTGAATTGTCGATTGGTTTAGGGTCTGAAGCTTCAGGCGATGCATCAAATAGAACACTCCGCTTCATTTGTTTGGTGAATTCGATATTTTTCCTCAATTGAGCAACTATTGAGCTGGCTTCTGGTGTCCGGAAGTAGAACTTACCTTCCCCTGTAACAGTTCTTCGCCCCGCTTCAAAGAAAAATGATCCATTGCTTTCTGATCCAAACCTGCGGACATACTCTAATGGCCATGTGTACTTTAGTTGAGAAAACTGAGGCAGATCAGCAGTTTTTAAGTGTAAATGCTGTTGGTGTGTTTCCAAACAATACCGCCCACTCAAACTTAGACGAACAGAAGTTTCATTTCTTACAATCTCAACTTCGAAGCGAGGTACTAAAATACAGGGATTACGATTTCTTTTTAGAATTAGATCAATATATTCACTAGAAAATAAAGAAAAATCTGTGAAATTTGAACATTTATGGGAGTAAAATTTCTAACATTGAAAAATTAGTTTCACTCCAACAGATTCTAGGTTAAAATACAGCACTATATAAATTTTGCAAAGTTTCCAAAACTAGAAAGTATTTTTATAGAAGAGCAGAGAACTTAAAATCGAATTAAACTAAAATTTAATAAATAATTGAAGAAAATCTTAATGCAGTGGCAGCAGTTTTTGCCTGAAAATGAATCGCCTAAGGCAATCACAAAAGCTCACAAGTACCATATTTCACAAAGATTTATATTTTGAAGAGGTTTTCTCATTACAATTCATCACGACAGAGCCCAACAAATGCATAGCTAATACTATATATTAATAAAATTTACGGATGCTTACACACAGTCAAAGCAAAAAAATGAAACCACAAAAAATCATAATATAAACAAATAAAATCTACAAATTTGATAGACAATATCCAATAGAGTTGTTTTTAACACCTCATGACGACTTATATTACCCGGCCAAATTGTAAGCCTCTCATATTTGATGACTCTTTTTATAACCAAAATTTGTGTGGTCTCTGGGAGAGACACATTCTTTTATAACAGCAGTTTGGGATTGAGATTTCGAATGCTTTATTTTACTCAGTTTTACTTCTCCGATTTGAGTGCAATAACCACTGAACACTGCAGTTCTCTAAATTACTTCGCGCTAAGCGTATTTGTTAATTATACTCATTTCTGTGACATTTCTTTGTATCTCGTTTGTTTCGCAGCGAAATCAAAACTAGATCCCCAGGAAGTTTATACCGAACTTCTTATAACGACCATGTTTGGCATCTCCCTTGCATGGTCGAAAGAAAGCAATTCTATTGTATACAATAAAATCAGTGTGTGCAAATGTTTGTGTAGGTGTTTAATATTGGATGTATGCTTCGAATGCTTTAAGTATGTTCTGTCTCCAATTGTAGTGTTTTATTATTATGTGGGCAGTAATTTTTCCCTAAAATGGTTAGATTTTATAAAAAATAGATTCGGGAACGCAAATTTGGTTTATCAAAACATTAACATATTCATTACAACGAATCATTTTATTATTATAGGGGAAGGGAGGAACCTAAAAACAAAATTTACTATGCAGATGCTTGAAGAGAAAAATCTAAATTTATATGAAGACGTTGAATTTTATCATCCATAGATAGTAGTACTATTCCTTTTTTTAATGCTATTTGGAAAATATGTAGGTAAAGTTTTTTGAAAAGTTAGATAATAAAAGTGCAGAAATTATTTTAATATATATGCTTAAGAATTTAAGAAACCTCAATTGGCATTGATGATAGAAATACAAACATAATTTGAAAAAAAACAGAACCATTGAATAAGATAACGAAGAATGACATACCAGTAGGTGATGACATGGCGTAGAGATCGTTTTCAATGTTGTCGTCAACATTCAATGGCAAAGGGGTTGTATAATCTGGTTCTTTGAATAAATTCTATGCACATTAAATATATTAACTGTTCTAAAGTGCAATTCTTACTCTTGACTCTGGTGTCTTGTCTATTATTAGAGATGGTAAATTTGGCTTATTTGCATTATCTCCAAAAATTACCATTCTCAAAGCCTGTAACCACTCGTCAATCACGACTTCGGGACTTAGACCTTTCATGGCAAGTCTAACTTCACCCTAAATAATAACAATAAACAATTAAATATGGAATTGGAACAAATAACTTGGGGGAATTAACTAGCTAAAACAAGTAGGAGACTATACTTTAGTTGAAGTAGAATAGCAAATGAGAACTATGCAATTACATAAAATATAATTTGAAACGATTTTAAACGCAAATATCAAAGGTATAGAACGCAAACAAGTTACCTATGCCCGGTAAATTAACTGGAACATAAGAAACCTATTTGAAAAGTAATAAAAGGGATGAATATACGTACCAAGTACTTCCATTTGTAATCTCTAGAACCTCACTGTTAATAAATTTTGTTACAGGAAACGTTAATGTATAATAGGAAAGCTAAATCATGATTCCGAAGTCAATTAAAAAATCTATGGCGGAAACAAATTCTTAAATTTTTTTAAGTTTTCTAAAATTTATGCATACATGAATATTAACAAAAGAATAAAAACAATTTTCCGAGCAATAGCAAACCACCAAGTGTTTCGGTTTCTTGTTACTGGAAGCTAAAAATGGAATATTATAAAATGCACTAAAAAGCTTTTCAACGCGGGCAAACCGCACTTTGGAGAATCTGCGAAAATCAGATGTAGAATACCAAATTAATCGAAAAAGCAGTTTTTTTTCAATACGGCAAAAAAGTCAGAGAAAATGTACGCATTACTGCTTGCTTATGTGAAACACCAATGAATTCGTTTCTGTTGTCACTGCCCAATGAAGTATAAATTCAATATCAATTTAAAATGGCACAAATCAAGGAATTTCGTTTATGAAAGCAGATTTCCTTGTTACATTTCAAAAAATAAGAACCAATTAAGGTATATAGCATCTTGAGGATTAAACTAGTCGTATTTTGAGGCTATTTAAAACTGAGATAGAGATTTAGATGTTCTAAGACAATTTGGCTCTGTTCTTCAGAAATTTATGGAGAATTATGATCTGCAAATATCTCTTCTTCAATGCTTCCAATAAACAAATTGACTATATAGGCATGATTAATCTTAGTTTTGGAAAGGCGCGTTGGAGAAGTTGTCAAACAATGTATTTATCAATTTGCACTGTGGGCAAGTAGTTTGCCTCATGATAAATGATACTGTAAAGTAAACTTGTTAAGAAAGTGTCGTGAAAAGATCATATAGAAAATTGAAAGCAATATGGCTAGTACATCTGAGAATGTAATTATGTTGCAAAGAAATTGCTCTGAAGAATGCATCGCAGTGGTTGAAATTTTCTTCGTGCGAGTGGGAGGATCATTCGGCAATAAGCACGCAAATCAATATAATTTATAATATGATTAAAAGTAGTGAACCTCAAAGAATTCGTATTAATCGTATCATAAAATTCTAAATTATTAGATAAGAAATAGTAATAAAGGAAATTACTTGATTTTGAAACTTGATATAAATAACTTTTTTGTAAACTTTGTCTGGTCTAGCTTCTAAAGTCACAGCGTCTTTTAAAGATAGAATTTTAAACACAGTGTTCTTTTTACTCTTCTTACTAGGCTCACACAATTCTAGTCGTGGATGTCCAAATTCATTCTTTCTGAATAGACAGATGTACTTTTTAACAAAAGACTAAAATTACTGGTGATTACTGATAAAATTAATAAATTTAAGATACCTTTTTATGCTGTCTCCATATGAAAAGTTCATCGGATTTCACCACGGCAGAATCCACGAACATTAACTTTCTAAATGAAAATAACATCTTATATATATATATATATATATATATATATATGCACTGCGGTATTTATTCCAATTTTTATACCGCTTTGTACACTTACCATAGCACAAATCGGCATTACGTAATTTATGCTAACGCTCTGCAGCATTCAATATCCTAGCCTGAGTGGGCCTTTAAATTTGAATATTTCGGAAATTGTGATATACACCACTTACATACGCTACTTAGTGCATTTGTACAAGTTATGAAGCATTTGAGCAGCATATACTACATGAAATTTACCCTGCACTGAGCTAAAATATTCTCAGGAGAGGTCAGTTACTTAGGTTATCAATATATATTTTTAAATTAATGTGACAAATTTATACAAAATTATTTTACACTAAATACTACTGAATATAGCAAAAATATCATTCCATAAATTTCCATGTAAAATTGTACGAAGCATTCAGTCCTGTAGCCAACATAATCATAAAAGGGGGTCGATGCGCACTTGGGAGAGGTCGATGGGAATTTCGACCTTTTTATAATAGAAACTAAAATTTTACCAAGACTTTCTACATCATTTTATTTTTGTTGCAACCATGGGCGAATGCGGATTTTCGGACTTGTGAGGTCATCTAGTATTGTGATCAAGTAAGCGACTAAATGCGGGGTGAAGCCCCGTGAACATTTTTGAAAATATAGACAAATAGACCTTAGAATTGCATTATTAGGAGCAATCAATTAGGAACAATTGAATTAACAAATTTTATTTTTACATGCTGATTTTGCTTTTAGCTTTTTTGTATAGGAGGGGTTGCCTGATCTTGCAGAGGGGGTCCGACCCCTCCTAACCCTGTGGCTGCGGGTCTGGAAGCATTATTATTCCTACAGTGAATAGCTCAAGAGCCAATAAAGTAGTTTATTTGTTATAGCAAGCACTCACTAAGTTACCGCCGTTAGTATTTTTGGTTGGCTCAACTGAAGTTCGGCCTTCGATTTCACTCCCTGATCAGACTCAACACAGATCAGCGTTCTGCACGCTAGGGCTCACCAGAGGATTCGTCACTGCAAGGGGTTAAGGTCTTGATACCGATCATGGTTTTACTCATCACTCAGTGTGTCCAATGCTACAGTAAATATCAACCAAACCCTAACCCCCCCATTCCTAGCAAAAGCGGTAGCATTTTCAATCAGATTATAAAATATTTATTAGAATTTCCCTTGCATTAATATAGACAAAAAATTGTAGAATTTCGGAAAGTTAAGTACGCCAACTTTTTTCATGAGCTCGTTAGACTATGCAATTTATTCAGCGCTAAAAACTGAGCACGAAATTTTCTTAATGTTTGCTACAGGCGAACGTCTTTACATTGGCTCATTACCAAAAAAAACACTGCATTCCTCGTACTATCTGTGGATATTCGTATCATCATCTAGTAAATAGATGCGTTTGACATTTGGAAGAACATTTATATACATTAGGATCGCGCATAGTTGTTCTCTAGACGTAACCTCTTTTAGTTATGAATCTAATGATACACATTTATATTGGTTTTAGAAATGTCCCCAAATAGAACTTAACTTATTTAATAAAAGTATGTGGTTTACTTAATTAAACACCTTCCTTGAATATGTTCAATTGTTTTCTTTAAAGCTAGAAGTGTGTTAAATATAGGACAAAATTTAAACTTATTTGAAAATATTATATTGTATTTATTTATCGATTCAAATAACATTCTATTTTAGTTCAAATATTTCACTAAATATTGATAATAGTGATATTGGTCTGTAATTTGGAACTTTTTATGTTACCGTATTAAAGGTAATATTTTAGCGATTTTCATCTTATCTGGAAAACCGCCGCTTCAAAAAAAAGATTTAAGTAAGTAAGTAACATCCAAAGGTCTTAGCAGAACAGTGAAGAAATTTTCAAATACTGGAAGGATCTTTTCAAATTTCAAGAGATATACAATAAAGAAAGGCAGATGATTTATTGTCGGGGACTAGTCAACATTTTAGTTATTGAAATGAAAACTAGCCACACTAAAGACTCGATAAAAAGTGTCACATTTACGGTTAACTTAATAGCAGGAAGCAGATGTATTCCATATTGAAACACCTTTTTGGGAAACTATTGAAGTTAAATTTTCCGGCATGTGTGCAATAAAAAACATTCTTCAAAATACTTTATCAGGCTAACAGATACAAGTAAAAACGAACTAATGAAGCAAATATAAATTTATGCATATTCGAAAATAAAGAATTATACGCTATGCATATAGTCTTTTAATTTTCAATATATATTTTGGATTATTCGTTTATGAAAGAGATAGATTTAGCAAGAGTAATCATATGGCAAAACATTCTTGCTTGAAAGCTAGTCTAGAAATAAATTACGCCTATTACCATTTTTCAGTAGGGATACAATTTATATTTGAAAATCAATTCGACTACAATTGAATCCAATACAACGAATACATTGAATAAAGCACCCAATAAAAGTTTTTCAAATTACACATCAAAATAAAAATAGGTTAGGCTAAATTCATAGTGTCCTATTAAATATTAATACGATCCTACTTTTCGCATATTATTAATGTAATATTATTTCTGTCGATTTGTTTATGGGAATAATAGGACTTTCCTAAGCTTGCCACACATTTTTTTTCTATTTATCTGCAATGATTTTAATTTCAAAATGTTTGTTGCATATTATGATCGTGCCAAATATTAAGTGTCTTATCCTAGGTTTATTAGATGGGATACTGTTGTCTTATAAATAATCGAAAATTTGCTTTTTACCACTGAATAAATATAAATTATTGTTATTGTAATAGTTATTAGTTAAAAAGGTACTGATTTTAATTTTTTTGATTTAAAAAATCATTTTCAGTACAAATTAGTACGGTGCCAATTTTTTTTACATTGTTTGGTTGCATTTGTAGTTTTATAAAATTGTAATTTCATAAAATGCTGAAGTTTTTAAATACTTCAAGGGTTTTCTTTTAATTGTATCAGTTGCTTTATGCCGTTTATTCTATACATTTGTAGTATAATACTAAATGTGAAATTTCCTTTTTCAGCTTGCGTTATTAAAATACCCGATTGAAGTTTAGGCAACTACTATGATTTATACTTCTGGAAGTTCTAAATTTTAGTTTTAAATGTAGTTTTTAAAATGTCATCATAATGTCACTTTCCACATTCGAAGAAGTTCTGGCAAATACAAAAAATACTCTACAATGTCTGGAACAACTAAAGCTGCAACATGATCAATTGCTGAATGGATTAAGGGCTTCTAAACAAATCTCAGCTTCTATTCACGGAGATACAATTTTAACAGATGACAATACCTTGAATGTTGAGGAGAGACTTGCTGTAGTAATGCGATCATTGAATAGGATAGACGATGGACTTCAAGATGGTCAGGTTAGTTAAACATATTTACATTGTACAAGCTAAAGTGATATGAAAATAATTTCAGAAAATAATTTGATGTACAATTTTGTTATTTTGTTGCAATAATAATAATAATCATAATGAATGACTTTATTTAGCCGTTGAAGGCATATGCTAAAAAAAATAACAAGTAAACTTTTACGGCAGCGAGGACAGTCACAGGAGATGAAATAAGAGCAGATGGAAGAGTAGGCGAAGTTGGAGAAGAGCTCAGCGATGAGGAAAGACATCAAAGATTTCTTGAAGCTCGGTGGCGGGGAAAGAAATCATTCGCTGTTGGAGGGTTGAGAGTCAAGATGTAATTAGCAGCAGTACAAGCACGATTGAAAAACGAGTGAAGGGTGCGATGTTTCTTCGTACGACGAATGGAGAAGGTGACAACATCATCAGAGCGAGTGCAGCAGGAATTAGAGAACTTAATGAAATCAAAAGGATCAAGATCCAATTTGCGAGAGAGCAGATGATTGAACAGAAGAAGATCATAGGCATGGAAGTAGTGACAGCGGGAGAGTGGAGAATTTGAAAAGGTCGCCTTTGGATGGCAAGGGAGAGATCAATTTGAAGGCACGCTTCTGGAAACGTTCAATAGAGTGGAACAAGGAGCGGGAAGGCAACCAACAGGGAGAAGCATACAGAAGAATGGCGCGAGGAATGGACTTGAACAAAGAATTTCACAGCAGCCGTGGAATTAAAGAGAACATTGAGGAAGAGGGCAGAGTGAGGAATTAGCTCTGCGGAGACGTAAGGACACATGACCAGACCAATTTAGGTTATCAGCAAGTTGAGTGATGAGGGGGAAAGCTCACTGGAAGAGGAAGATTAGAAGGTGTTGATACAGAAAAGGAAATGCCACATGTCTTGGTTGGGCTAACATCAAGATGGTTAACAGAAAACCAGGTAGTCAAAAGCTCTAGATAATAGGTAATATTGGAGGTGAAAGAACTACCAAAGGTGAAAATCAGTGTCATCAACGTACAGTAGACAGAATGTGTTGAGGACAGATTGAGGGAGGTCGTTGATAGCAACAAGGAAGAAGAGAACAGCAAACACGGAACCTTGAGGAGCACCACTAGAGACAAGAGCAGGGGAAGAAATAGACGTTTTGATTTTGACACACTGATGACGAATGAACAGGTAAGACTGAAGGAGTTCGATGAAGTCAGCATCAAAGCCAAATGAACTTCTACCTATGTTGCTTGATTTTCTTTATCTAGCGGTCAGGTGGATTAAAATTAATTTATTGTTGAATAAAGCTTGATTAATTTCTTATAAAGCACAGATTTTTATTCATGAGACTAACTACTAACAACTTTATTCAAAACAATTTGAGTGCTCTGCAGAAACACCAATAATAATAGGCAAACAGAGCCGCGGCTTATTTATAGTTCTTCGTCGAATTTAATTTAAATATGTTCCAACTCAATAACGTCATCTTTCCTAATTTTGTTTCGGATCAAAACATTTGCTACTTTTGCTATGCATAAAGCAAAATTATCATCTTCATTTTTAAAAGTTTTTGGTGGGTGATTTAAATGTTTGCATTAACCTAATACTTATAATTATTGTATTTAGTTCATGATGAACATATATGGATACATCAAGCAGTTAGAAGGTGATAAAAGGGTGTTAGGTGCACAAGTGAAACGGCTTTGTCAGGAGAATTCGTGGCTGAGGTAGTTAATTAAATTAATCCTAATTTTTATTCGATTTTAGGGATGAATTGGCGATTTCACACCGAAATATTCAGCAAGGAGACCTCAAAATAGCAGCACTTGAAGTTGAGAAACAACATTTAGAGTTTCAAAATTCATTGAAAAAATATGATGAGCCAAATGCTTTATCAGCTTTGGTTTGTTTTATAATTTTTAATATTGCTGCGTCCAAAAAATAAAGTTGTTTGCTATGGAAGTTTTCTAGGTTTATTTTTACTGCATTGCGAATCGTAAAATGAAGATCACTAGAGAAATGCAACTATTTTTCAAATTTATATGATTTAATTGTGCTTTACTCGTAAAACACTCTTCAAAAACAATCGAACTCAAGAAATTGAGAGGCCTGAAGTCATTTTATTTTAGTGTTAGCAAATGGCGAAATCTGTACTGCGATTAAGTTGTTTGAACTTTATATGCTTCACAACTTCACAATAATATCACCTAAAACTAGACAATTTTGTGAAAGGATACAAATGTCATAATCTTTACGACTAATGAATACATTTTACAATTTAAAATCATTTACTAAATATTCTAGATGATGTGCGAATGCAAATGCTACAATATTTTCAGATTTTACACATTTCATTATTGACATTTACTAAGGCTTCTTAATACAAAATATTATTTTAGTATCTGAATTTTTTTTGGTCGCATTACTTTATTTTTTGAACGCAGTAATATTTTATTTACGTAATGCATTTTCATTTAATGTCTGTAAATAGCGTTACTATCACATAGTAATGCATTCTATGCAAGTATAGTATGTTGAAATTGTTTGATTTTTACACTACGGCTAAAGAATAGAAATAACGGGTGAATCGCTAGACAATTATTTATTAGAAATTTGCCTTTAAATGTGTATAACAGTTTAAAACGTATAATTTAAATATCAAGTAGTTAAATCACGATTCAATTATTAAAACTTAAACCATCGCAGCCAAACAGACTTGTCAACGTGTGAGCTTGTAACGAGCTGAGCCGAACTTGGTTAGTGCATTAGATATATGATGAGCCCCAAAACGAGCATCCTTATCCAAATATAGCCAATTTTTTGCTCTGCTTTTCTTAGTGGTTCATTCAATATGTATTTTTAGTGTTTTTATATTCTTATTTATATATCTTTATTAAATGACTGGAGGAAAATTGTAAAAAAATTCTGAGAGCCAAGAATTTTTAAAAAAATTAAACTAAAACGAGCCTCATTGAAAGGTTCTGTTAGGGGGAGGGCCAAACATACGAACCGAGCTTAAGGGTTTCGTCCAAACGAGTAATTCATTGTAAATACACATGATTTTTGTTTTGCATAGTTTAGATAATGGTAGTACATATTAGCTTTTAGTTATTAATGTATTAGTTGTAAATTGAACGCACGAATATGCGAGTCAGAACGGGTGTTAAAAAGTCCTTTCCCGCATAATCCGACTTTAGATGGTTATTGTAAATACCAATTCGCTATTTCTAATGTAGCATGCTTGTATATTAAAGTTATAAGGTAATATAACTTAAAACTCAAATACGAAATGTATTTCATTAATTCAAAATTAGATAAATTTAGATAATTTCTTGTTGTCGTTTGCTAAATAGAAGACCTTAAGATTTTTGTTAATTTTGGAAATGTTTAAAAATAATAATGTCTTAAATGTTATCTGAGACAAAATGTCCGAGCCATCAAAAACATGCTCTTTTAGAACGTTTGCTTTTGGTTTGGCACAAAAATACATGAAATTTACAGAATATCTAGAAATATATATATATTTATACGGGCGCTAAGTACTATGGGTTTTATACTGAGCGCCTGTGACCACCGATTTTCCCCATACTTAGCGCCCGCATGCTGTTCGGCCGGTTAACGTCAGAAAAATCACAAATTGAGTATGCGTGATAGCTTTAAGGTTCATTTAGTAGCTACACACCAAATTTGGGCTCAAGAGAAGCAATTCTCAAAAAATATATAAAAAATAAAAAAAATCAAAAATAGTTTGAAAAAATTGGATTTATTACCATTTCGACAGTTATGAATGTGTTTTGGAATTAATTTTTACATTTTACATAATAAAAATTTGGGCGTTGTTTAATATCTGATATTATTTTCAGGTCAATATTGGCAGTTCTTCCCAGTGAAAATGAGATCCGCTTCCGGCCATGTCAAAAATTCCAGTTTTTTTATCAGAGTCAGTAAACTACGTGCTTAAGCCATTTCTGATGTCAGAATTTAGAAAAAACATGCGTAGGTCCAATCTTGTTTCAAAATAATACTACGTAGCGCCCTTTTTATCCTTAGCGTCCATATATATTTGACAACCTTTGCCAAAGCGCCCGTATGCATTTGGTGATTTATACTTATCTGCTATATATATATATATATATATATATATATATTTTAGTGTTAGTTCAGTCTTACATTCTTATTGACTCCAGTTTCAATTTTGATCAATTCGTCCCATTACATTTCGTTTCAGTTGAACACGCTACGTATGTATCCATTTAACCAGAAACACTCTATGCATACATAGCTTAATTCTTTTAAAACGTTTTTTGAATTCTGTGTAAAAAGTTACCCCAGATAGCGAATTTTTACGTAATTCTGACTACGCGTTAAAAAGATATGGCAATTTTTATATTTTTCATTATATTTCATATTAATGGTAATTTAGAAAATTATAATTTTAAGGTTATCGTCAAAAAACTATTTTTAGCTCCACTTAAAAATATACAAATTAACATTTTTCTAAATAAAAAAAGAAAAATCTAATTAAAGACCACACGTAATATGCGT
Organism: Hofstenia miamia; assembly: GCA_900660155.1. Taxonomy (NCBI): domain Eukaryota; kingdom Metazoa; phylum Xenacoelomorpha; order Acoela; family Hofsteniidae; genus Hofstenia; species Hofstenia miamia. The sequence goes on along the minus strand of CABFPE010000008.1, from coordinate 3,068,036 downwards.
CAAAATGCGCTCTTTCTTTCTATGCGCCAATGTCGAATGAAAGTACACCGTCAGTCATGTGTTCGGTAAGGACAGTCGCCGCACCAAATGAAGAACCAGCAGCAAAGGTTTAAAAACAAAGTACCCTGCACATCCCAGCAACCAGTAAGCAGCATTAAATCGACCTCCAGTTTACGAGGTATGTCATTTCGTCAAACACAAGCAGCTGGACACTTTGTTCAAAATGCTCAACTCATCAGCGAAGGTGCCGTCTCGGAAGCGTGTGGGTGGCGTGTTACTGGATGAAGTTTACGACCAGGAAAAACAAAAGGTGTCGACGTTATTGGAGAACGTTAACGTTACAATAGCAATAGACGGTGGTTCAACTGCACAAAATGAGCCTATCATTGGAGTACGATATGTTGGCCGGGTGAGTGTTTTTTGGTCAATACTTTGGATACCTCTGGAAGTCCACATGACGTAGGTTATCTTAAAGAGCTTCTGAAGAAGAATTCAAATGCAAGGTCACGTCAATTGTAACTGATAATGCTGCTAATGTGGCGGCAATGCGAAATGAAGTTATGTCACCAAGTGATCTTTTGCATTGCTATGGGTGCAACGCACATATTGCCAATTTGTTAGCAAAAGATATCGTAACATCAACTGACTATAAACCATGTATCAAACAAGATAGTCAGCGTTCTGAAGCATCTTCGCAATCACCATGCAGAATCTGGGTTGATGAAGCAGAAGAACATACCTCGTCCACCCTTGCCTGGAATCACTTGAGTTTTTTGTGAAATACTGGTCGGATATTGCTTGTATTGTCAACGTAACATTAAAATCATCAGATACTGTCTATAGATTCATGGAAGACATACAACTCAAAAGAGCATCAGCGGATATGGTTGAGGTTTTACTTCCAATCAAAAAAGCTTTGAACAATTTCCAACATGATAACTGTGTCATCAGTAAATGCTTCGAAATCTAGTACGACTTGAAGTCAGAGGTACTACATCTTTCCAACAGGTTCTCTGCAAACGAGTTGATATGGCCCTGCAAGACTGCATTCTTGCAGCGAACTTGCTGGATCATAGGTTTTGTGGGAAGAACTTGTATTCAATGGAGCTGAAGAAAGCTAAATATTTTATCAGGTCAATCGATGAATCAGTTACTGGTGCTCTTGTTGCATATATTACTCAAGAAGTCCCATATACAGCCGATCTATTCACTGAGAGCTACTAAGAGACCTCTCCAGTACCAGGTGGAAGAGTGGAGTACGCCAAGGTTTCTCTGGAAAACTTTGCGAAATAGCAGTATCACTCGTGTCCGCTGTTGGATCATCTGCAGGGCTCGAACGCCAGTTTTCAAAACTCGGCATGACATACGGTCGTCTGCGCAACCAGCTTGGTCATGAGAAGACTTCTAAGCTTGCCTTTACATATCGACAAAAAATGTAATTTTCTTCAATTAATTGAAGTTTTTTCAACGATTGCAGTTTTTTCTGTGAGAACAATAAAAAACAATAAAAAACATTAAAAAAACGTTTTTTTGAATAAAAAACTGTTTGTTTGTATCGATTAGATTTGCACTTAACCATTTCACTGTTTGCTAAAAATGAAAAGCTCATTGATATAATTTCTTACTCCAGTCATGAGTGGGTTTATGTCGAAGCGAAAACATAAAATTGATCCAGATGCATTCTGTTATGTTTGTGCCCGTTTCGTTGGAAAAGGCAAATGTTTTACGGCCACTCTGAGAGATGCTTATTGGAAATATATCGAAAGTAATTTTTCAGATGTCGATTATGACTATGCATCGTCTTATCTTTGCTCTTTATGTGCTCGAAATCTATTGTAGCATCGCTGGTAGTTGTTACTATTTATCGGCCAGACCTCGCGCTTTTCTTGTTAGTGACTGGTAGTTGTAATATTTGTACATATTGTAAATAACACTGTATATAAAGACCAAAGCATTTTGTAAATAGGAATAGTTTGAACTGTATTCTCTTATTGTTCACTAGAATCACCCCCGCGATTCTACACTATATAATTTCAACAAGGACCATTCATTTAAAATGCAATTTCAGTCACCAGCAATTTGGACAGAGCATTCGAGTCCTACTGAAAACGAGTGCTATTTCTGTACTGTCAAAAGGCCAAAGCTAAATGCAATGCATGTTTGACTCTCGCAACAGCTATCCAGACTTTGATCCTAATTATGTTTGGCCTTTACGAGAGGAATTTTACTTTGATCCAATTGTTCCCATATCAAAGATGATACTACCATTTTTGCATGCAAAACTTGGCCTTTTTCAACTATTTGTCAAGGCATTGCCTAAGGACTCTTCAGTGTTAGTTCATTTGGCTAAAACGTTTCACAAGTCATCTGGCAAAGTCAGCAATGGCGTCTTTACTGGGCAAAAAATTCTGTCTCTTGAAAAGGACACAATATTTCGCTCTTTTTTTGAATTCCAATCAGTAGTGTGCATGGAATGCTTTTCTGTCCCTTTGTCATTGTGTCCTGGGAAAAAAGGTAAGAGATGATTGGCAATTGTTTGTTGACAAAATCTGGGTTGTAGAAAGGTGACAAGCAAAATGCATTTTATCTTTAAGCACAAAGAGAAATATCAGTCATTCCTTTCAGTCTTCATAAAGATATGGAGAGCATTGAACACCGTTATGGAAATTCTCTTTCTAAAAAAATGATGGCTGATTTCATTTGGTCTTTGCAGCGAGGAACCTCGTGTTTCCTATCATCACGTGTGACATTTTCGTGACTGGAAGAGATATATTTATTTCTTGTTCCACTTCTTACTGTTTTGCAATATATTTAGGCTTAAAATATTGAGTTTTGTCTTAAATAGTATTGACATTATGCGACTGGATTACATATTACAATTGATTTTGTTATAATAATGCATAAATTCATAACTAATTATTTTGTGACCAATTTACTCGTTAGAATTGAAAATAAACACGATATTTGAATTCAGCATGAAAAAATAGATCAATTCAAAGCAAGTGAGAGAAATTTTTAAATTTGTACTCACTGTGTTATGAATAAAAATAGATATTAATATGATAGAATATAAATCATCGGAAACCAGCAATATATTGCTATGTAATATTAAGTGATGATTTATTCGTTGTTGACCAAATATTTGTTTGGTGAATGATTTTGGAAGTACTAGAAAGTGGTCTTGTAAAATTTTGAATGCAACTAATTTTTTTATTGAAGTATTTAATAAACTACAATACTTTTAAATTTCATCCAAATTGATTTTATGGTGTTTGCAATCTGTGCGTCGATTTTTATCAGATTCAACTATTTTAATTTTTCATACGTTTTTTGTTATGCAAATAGCAAACTAATATTTAATTTTAGCCGAGCTTAGACATTCCTGAAGTGCCTGAACCTAGCGCTTCTGAGTTGGGTTTTGAGCAAGATGATGCCAATGATCGCCAAGACTGTAAGTATTGTTTCATTTTGTTTTGAAAAGTGGCCTCATTGCCTTTTATGCGCAATACAAAACATTCAGTATTTACGTGTTAAGTTTAGAGCTAATATTAAAAAATAAAAATAAAGTTTTTCAGCTACAATGAATAAGCAATGCGAGAAAATGGTTCAGGAAAGAGGACGGACATCCGACATTTCTTGACGCGCAAGGGCGAAGGAAAAGTCAATAACATTTGGAGGGAATTAGCAGAAGCACATGCACTCGTTTTTCAATCGTGCTTGTACTGCTGCTAATTACATCTTAACTCTCAACCCTCCAACAGCGATTGATTTCTTTTCTCCGCCGTCGGGCTTCAAGAAATCCTTGATGTCTTTCCTCTTTGCTGAGCCCTTCTCCAACTTCGCCTACTTTCCCATTTGCTCCTATTTCATCTCCTGTGACTGTCCTCGCTGCCGTAAAACTTCAATTTTTTTTGTAGTGTATGCCTTCAGCGGCTAAATAAATCCATTCATTATTATTATTACTAAAAAAGAGTTCGGTGTTTCTTGGGACAGCGAACAGAGAACGTGACAACATCCTCTGAGTTGGAATTCGAGAACACTATACAATCAAATGGATCAATGTCCAGATTGCGAGGCAGTAAACAATTGAACAGGGGGAGATCACAGGCATGAATGTGGGGTGACCGCGGGAGCAAATCATTTTGTATGGTAAGAGAGAAGTCCATTTGAAAGCACGCTTCTGGAACCGTTCGATTGAGTTGAACAAGGCATGATACGGTCACCAACAAGGAAATTCATAAAGAAGAATCGCACTAGAAATAGACTTGAACAACGAGAGTTTCACAACAGATGAGGTAATAAAGAGAAAATTACGAAAGAAGACAAAGAGTGAGTAATTAGCTTTGCGGAGACGCAAGAACATATGTCCAGCAAACAATATATAAGTTAGATAACCCACTAATGGGATTTATTATTGGTGTATTGAATCTGCTATTGTGTGGTAAGTGCGTTGATGGGGAATTGCCAGTAATATTGCGTGGAATTAAGAGAGACTTAGTTGATTTTGTAGTGGGGTCTGTTCGGAGCTTTAACCTAAATTTTCAACTATAATCTCTTGATACGCAAAGCTATTTTTGAACTGTGGATTTATTTAGAAGTTTATGACTTTGTTGCTAATTTCACAGAATAAGACTTAACTCAGTTAGGGACAACTGACGTCGTACCTTGCGACAGCCCAATTTTTCCTATGCCAACTTTCAATGACCTCGTTGATTGTAAATCGCAGGAATTATTAAAAACCTTGTAATCAAGAATTGAAATAGAATGTCAAGGTTATTATATATCATGGACATAAAATAATGTGTAATAATGATATAAAACTATGTTGTATGTTTTATTTGATCCAAGTTGAAAACTGATGCATTTCTTTATATTTTTCAAAATGTGATTTAAGGACCTTTTGTAGGTTCGTACGGCGCACAGGATGGTTCAAATTCTGCTGGGGAAATTCCTGGTAGATTGCGGACATTGCACAATCTTGTCATTCATTATGCTCAGCAAGGTCGCTACGAAGTGGCAATTCCGCTATGCAAGCAAGCTCTAGAAGACTTGGAGAAAAGTCTTACACATAATCACCCAGATGTTGCGACCATGCTAAATATCTTAGCTTTAGTTTACAGGTAATTAAACAAACTTTATGAAATTCAAAGTCTAAACATATTTTATATTTAATTTTGAATACTTTCATGTTTTGAAAGTGGATTATTAGGCATAATTTCGTTACTTTTAAATATATATTGTGATTATTATTTAGTACCGTTTACTTCTCATGGGTATTACATAGATTTTTACGTTTCATTTTTATAACATTTCTTAGTGTCATTTTATTCCCTTAAGTGTTTAAAAATATTTTAGTCAATTGTTTTCTTTTTATAAGTTCAGTTCATATAAATAAATTTAGAGATAAGAAAATGTATCGTGAGGCTGGGAATCTTCTGCAAGATGCATTAAACATTAGAGAGACCACTTTGGGGGCTGACCATCCTTCGGTGGCTGCTACACTCAATAACCTTTCAGTATTGTATGGGCGTCGAGGGCGATATAAGGACGCTGAACCCCTTTGTAAACGAGCGCTTGATATTCGAGAAAAAGCGCTTGGAAACGATCATCCAGATGTAGCCAAACAACTCAACAATCTTGCACTTCTTTGTCAAAACCAAAACAAATATGATGAAGTTGAAATGTATTACAAAAGGGCGCTGTCAATATATGAATCTAGACTGGGCCCAGACGATCCTAATGTAGTTAAAACAAAAAACAATCTTGTGAGTGTATTTTTTAGCTGAATTATTATCATTGCTCATTTAGGGTTGTTAAGGTTAAGCTGTTTTAAACATGTTTAAAACACGAGGAAAAAAACATGAATAAGACACTTAAAAAACATTCCTTTTTCCTCATGGTAACTAAAAAATATTAATAAAATAAGTTATTCCAGAAAAAACCTTTTAACATTGAACGTTTTTCCCATGATCCAGTTGTTGCGAAAAGATTTCCATAAATGTACTATACAATGCAGTATAACTTTTCATCTTCCAAAATTGTGTATGGAAAAACAAACGATTTTTCAATAAGTGGCTAGTTACAAATATTTTTATATACACTTTCTATTAACAGCATTCTTATCAGAAATGCAACCAATAATTGCAATTATTTTGTGTATTTAAATTTAGGCTTCCAAGTTGTATATTGACCGGTGGATCTAGACCTAGTACAAATGATTATAAAATAAAATTAATTTTTAATAATTTCGTTTCATCGTTTCTTCAAACTCTTCGCAAAATTTAGTGTTTAAAATGCCTTTGTGTCTTCTGCATTATCATTGTTAGTGTTTACTCATAAGAACAAATTTACTATTTCCATTTTTAATATATATATTTGTATGTGTTAAACTATTCACTAGTGCAATAGTTTTAGAAATACATTTTGTCAGGCGATGTTGGGTTCTATGAAAATATTCTTAAATTCATGCCTTTAAAAGCCTACCGCCTGACTGTAATATCAATTTACTTAAAAATTTTTAGGCCGGTGTTTACATGAAACAAAATAAAAATTCTTTGGCAGAGCGTTTGATAGGAAATGGCTCTGAAATGCATTGCTCTCGATATCCAACTAGCTATGACAAAATTCCTCCTGGTAAAGTCACGATTGGGAACTAAATAAACTAATTTCTATGCATGGTATTTAACATTACACATTAACATGCCTAGTTTATCCATAATAGATTTTAAGGCTTTCTAAAAACGTTTTTGATCTTTGAAACCAGTTTAATTTTGAATTTCGCTTTTAAGTGGCTCTTTGGTAATCCTTTAAACATCGTCCATGTTTAAGAGAACTCCTGCTATGTTAAAATTTAGACCTGACTATATCAAAATTGAAACGATTAAGTAAGGATTTTATCGGTTGGGTAATACGGTGTGCGTTTCAAAAGGGTATTCCTGATTTTCATTTTATTAAAATTTTTTAGCCCTAGATCAAGTGCCAATGTATATCTTCCCAAAAATCGCTGAATTTTTCTTTTGTTTCCAAATTGTTTTACCCCTAGTAGAATGACTTTAACAAATATCGTCGAAAGCTAGTCTTAATTTTCATTATCATATTATATTACTCGGTCATTTTTATTGACGAATGAAGTGTTTCTGAACCCAAATTCGTATGCAAAAAATTCCACGCTTGATTATTTTTATCCAAATGAGATAAGATGCCATTCACTAACAAATAGTTTTTTGGTTTTTAGTAAAGAATTTACTTCTTCAAATTTGAAGCATTTCATTTACTGTATTGACTTTCACAAGTTTGCAATGAAATTCAAGTTTTGTCTATTTCTGAAGCGAAATTTTCAAAATTCTATATATTTCAGTTCCCAAAACTGCATGTCAAAGTCACGGTATGTCAAAAATTTCGCAATTAGTTGCACTAGTTAAAATATATCCTTAAAAAATAAAAATGTTTATTTTATGATTTCTTAATTTCACAGATTAATTCTAAGGACAACGTGAATGATGCTGCTATTTACTAATTGTATTAACTGCATGCATTTTATAGGCTTCGGCATATATCAAACAAACGAAGTATGACCTTGCTGAACAACTTTATGTAGATGTGCTTACACGTGCTTTGGATTTGGAAACTGGTTTGTATACATACTAACATGAAACGTGTTGTTGATGTATTAATTATTACTCCGATGTAGGCGTTATAGTCGTATTTTTGAATGTATCTAGTGAAATTAATAGGTGAACAAATTGATATTGCAGATACGTTGCGCATAGATTTTCTAATATTTTTTCGTGAAATATGCACTCTGCTTTTCACACTAGTTTTTCCAATTATTCATTTTAATGTACTTTCTATGCGTTCTATTCGTATTAATTGATTCTAAAAATATTGTGAATATAGTTTGCACAAGTGCACAATAGTAAAGTGTAGCTTCTATTCTCAATTACTGCTTTTGATTTTTTGTTAAAGCTTTAAAGAGTCACCTGAAAATTGATACTGTGTTATGGAAATAAAATGCCATTGCAAGATATTAAGAGAGGTTTCAATACTGACAGCTGCAATGAATAAGTAATTTATTAGTTGCAAAGATTTATTTAGAATACATGCAAAATCATTCCCTGTATTTAATCTGTAGAGAACTTCTTGGTGCAAAATCTCAACAAGTAAAACCAATAAAATCTTTCAAGGGTGAAATGGGTTCTATTGACACCGATGACTGAAAATAGTAGTAGTGGGAAGTAATTTATAACAGGCTGTAATACATTAAATGTCATTTAGTGTATTTGGGTTTATGTTTGTAATTTGTGAGGAAATTTTGGAACATTTGGCATTTTTAATGTGTCAGTTATAATCTCAATTCTTATTTCTGAATTTGTAATATAAATTATTGTGATATTTGAATATATTGAGGTAGAAAATGACAACTCTATAATCTCACATGGTTATTTCGCATTGAATTAACACTCTTTGCCTCTTGGTTTTTGTACGATTACCTTTCGTTAATAAAATAAATTATTTTAGCTTGCCAAGTCTCAAATTCCAGTGATGAGCACAAGGTATGATTTTTAACTTTTAATTCATGTATTCATGCGTATACAATATTACGCTTACGCAAATTTGGCGCTCATATTATTAGCTGTTATTAGCTAGTGACTGAGTAGGAATAGCAACCAAGAGATTGAAAGTATTTGCTCTTTTCATTAATAAGTATTAGAAATCATTTAGCCAATGCTCGTTAGCGTAATCGTCTTGGCGTGTATTAGGTTCTAGAAAAGTCTGCTCACTTCAGCAGTTATGCCAAGGAATATGAATGTAGCCATCAGGGTACATTTGCATGGGGTTCATATTTAAGAGAGGTCAATAATTCGCCCCAGTTAAAAACAAATTAATGTTCCTAGGGTTATACATCTCTAAAAATCTATTTTAAATTCGGCATGTAAATTTAATTGTTGCTTGGATTCGGCCTCCAGATTTAAATGATATCTCTTGTAGTTATGAACCAAAGAAAAGCATCTACTTTTTATAAATTTCCGTCATAATGCTGCCTCTTTCTAACTAGGAGAATACTGTATATCTACGATTTCATAAATGAAAATTCGATTCTTTGTATTAAATACTTTTTTGTGTCCTAAATATAGAGATCCTTTTATTTGTAGCAAAATAGTATGATTTGTTAACAGCAAATCCATATTAAGAGTCTTCTTATTAATTTCAGCTTAGCATTCATCAACGCGTCTATAGACTTCGCATTGAAAGTCAGCTTTTTAGTTTTCTGAATCATTTCAAATGTCAGATAAGAATTCGGGCAAAGTCGTTCAAATCATGGCAATTTTGATGCAATTTCTGGGTAGTGTATTTTTGTCAGATATATTGATGATATAGCGGTGCACAACACTGGTGATCAACGAACTAACAATTTATATATGGTACATCTTCGGCTCCGGCTTTATAACGTCAATTCTAGGCATCAAATGCGTTGAAATAATTCTCATCGTGAATAAGAACATAAGATTTTGAAATTTTTCGTATCAGACAATGATTAGACATTACATTTAGCATTTATAGCTTCGATAAATCGATCGATTACATCAGTTACATATTGGGTTGAATTGGCTAAAAACACAAGGATTGGCCTACTAGTTGAAGATGTGTATCATTGAAATTTGGTCAAAAATTGGAATCAATTCTGGTTACAGAAATTTCGCATTTAATGATGTAGTTTATCCGTTTCTATATTAGCAAAACACCTGTTTTTGATTTAATGATCAATTATTCAATTAAAACTTAAGCCTGCCTGGTAGTATTCTAACATGTCGATTCATTAAGATGAACTGTGGACGCGCTACCTTTCAAAGTTACAATTAATTCGCCTGAATACTCGTCTTCGATATAAACAAAGATATTCCTCAATTATGAAGTTTATCGTTTAAACATGTAATTTTCTATTATGTACGTGCATTAAAAAGCACATAATTTTGTTGCTTAGATGTGCCAAGGTATTAATATAAATATTGATTTGAAAATGCAAAAATAGAATTAACATTTGGCCTAAATTCAAAATCATATTTTCTAAAATATATATTTAGCCATTCGATTGACTTCTCCACCTATTTTGGCTTAAAATTTAGAATCATGCTAAATTATACTGCTTTTCTCTGTGCATGATTTTTGTTTTCAAATGTCTAATACTAAATGTGCATCTCAGTTGGAGATTATCTCCAGATAAATTAATGCCGCGAATGAATACTTCGACACCTTGCTAATTCCTTAAGTACTTGGGATGGAAACTGTAAATATTAAATAACACCGCAAATTTAATTTTCCACAATGAATGTATTCTTTGTAGTCCTGCATTTTTTTAAAGTATTTGTTGAGTAGTCAGTAATATAAAGATTTGCTTTGAAAATTCAAATTAGCAAAATGAATTTTTTTCTGTGTATTGATTGTAAAATACTTATAAATTTACATTAGTAATGGTTTTTAAACATTTTTAATGTGTTTTTGCTTAGAAATCTAAAGACAGTCTTCCCTACGAAGATCTTGGAAGCTGGCACAAGACAGTGCAAGTAGATAGGTAGTCAATTAAATACTATTGCTAGTTTATATAAACTTCTATGCATCACTCGTTTCAAACTTAAATCATAAAAAATTATTAATTTTAACTAACTGTTTTTTAAAATGTATAGTAATTAATGTATAAATAATGTTTAGTATTTATGCCTGGTAAGATTAGATAGTCTACCCTTCTCAGAGTTAGTCTTGCTTTTGAACCATAAAATCAAAATCGCTTTTTTTTATGAGCTTCCTATTTTACATATGCAATTTCTACCAACCAATATTGTTTTAAGATTAATTTTAACTTTTTGTTTGCGTTAAAGACAGCATTGGCAATATACAACGCTATAAAGTAAGTGCCAATTAATATATTCAATGACAGTATGCCAACACAAGATTGATAAAAGCGGGAATAATTAAGTGACAAGGCGGGAGATTTTCGAAAAGGCGTAAAACTACAAGAATGGTTTAAAAATCAAAGCACAGCTTGATACATGTATTTATTACTAGATTGTAAGATATCATTTCTATGGAATAAGTTCCATAAATGTAAAAAAAGTCTAATTTTACAATGTTAATAAAAAGTAACAAAACGAATGAAAAACACAATCAACAATGTATTTTTATTTGTTCTATTATTTTGCTAGATTCCTAATTTGTTCACTGTATCTTTGGACGAGTTGTGTGAAGTACATGAACCCTCACAAGAAGGGATAATTTATAGTGAGAGTTTGAGACCTGGAAAGATTGATAAGCGCACACATCAGGGAGATGTCATACGAAAACAAATATAATTGCAAATTGCTGTTGGGAGCGACACCCAGATGTGTGCGGAGTCTTGGGAAATTGTCTGCAACATCGATAATGAGGATGCAGATAACGGATTTCTTAAGTTTTGGTTGGAGCTGCAGCTGCTTCCATTATGGGGCGCGGTCTTGGGAAATTTCCTGGAAATGAATAATTATTTCAAAATCATCTGTAAATGTTTCTTATATATCTGTAATGCAATATATTGTAGCACCACAACAATTGTATATTATATAATAAGCAGAAAACCATCGAAGATCATTGTTTAAATCAAATAAAATTATTTCCAAATTAAGAAGCTTAGGTATGCTTGAAAAAAATTTTTTAAAAATATTTGAAGGCTTATCCGCTGGTCCGTAAAACGGTCAATAACCCCTGGGGTGCATTGTAAGTATTCATTTTGATTTCTCATTGCTTTGCGATGGTTTCTACATGCCACAGACGTTTTAATTGAAAACGTTCAAAAAATTAGAAATTGTCCCCTTTTTCCGGAACTAATATATCAGACCAGACCGTTTATTATTTGCAATCTGAACCGTTTGGATCACTTGATGAGTACGCTAAATTGTTTTTGCTGTCAAGAAATAAGCAATTACATGTATATAGTGATTATTAGGATTATTAAATCTAGCATTTTAACCAAGAAAAAATACTAAAAATTCAAAAAGTTTTGACATATTAATTAAAATAAAACATTAGACACTGATTGTGTATTTGTTAAAACGTGTAATCAAGTGCTGTTTACAAATAACGAAATATGTTTAATGTATTTAATGTATTTAATTTTTTTAAAATTCAGCCCAATTGTCCGATACTAACTCACTTTTAATGAATATTTTTTAAAAAAGTAATTTTGCAAATTAGCGTTTCCATAGCAACAAATTGTTGAGTTTTTCAATCATATCTTTTGATAAAAAAGAGACATAGTGGCTCAAATCATCCTCATTTTGTCAAAGAAAATACGTGACTAGGACTTCAACTAAACATATTTTCAGAATTTCTAATTTTTTTCAAAAAGTGTTGTTACGCCAATCTAATTAAATATGCATGAAAGTCCTAAATTCAAATTTACTGAGATATTTAAAACCTAGCCATGTATCACATGTAGTGTGAAATTTTTTTACAGCAGAAAATCGATGATTTTATACAAGAGGTCCTCTAAATCATAGTTACAAAGGTTGAGGGGAAATCCCATTGATGGGTTTACATATCACCCGTAGATGGCAACATTACATTTCATCATTTCTCGTTTAGAAATTATCAAAAAAAATTTATATATTAGTGTTAGACGAATTTTTACAGATTTTTTACTGCTTTCGGTTTGAAGTTTGGTGAGAATATAATAATTCAAAATCATTTTTACCACTTTTTCAGCTAAATATGATTAGAAGCTTATAATTTTGTTTAAGAAAACATTCTGAATGTAAAACTGCCTAAAATATTCAAAAAATTTGATTTTGGTTACCCAATAGCTACCTGAAGATTATATTCAGAAAAGAGTCTTTGCTAAACTTTGCAGATATGTAAAAATATTTTTTAATCAATGGCATTAGAACATGCCATGTATTCAAATTTTGCTAAGCATTTTTACAAATAGTAAAGAAGTGCACTAATTAAATATTTGATTTTAACCTAGTTTTCACCTAGAAATTCGACCTAAGAAAATTATATTATAAATTCTTAACAAAAATTAACAATAATCAATAATAGAAATTATATTATGAATTAAAAAGAACTTTCACAAGAAAGATCACATCAACTTAAATTATAAATTTTGACCCCTCTAAAATTTAAACTTAGTTGCGACCCTGGCTGCACTCTACTATGATGCCATTACTATGCTGTTATTGGCAATTCCTCTATATTAATGACAATTCATTCGACTGAAAATTCTGCATCTAATCTCATTTGAGTATTAGATGTGAAACGGAATATTATTTAAAAGGGCTGATTATTTGCATATACTATGGACCGGATCGAACCATGGTCCGGACTTGACCATTTCCACCTCTGAATGTACATTTGAGGGCTTGTGCGAGATGTCGATCAGAAATGGATATTGCCGAAGATTTGGACCGAAGCCTGACCCAACCAGCGTTTCTTAAAACTTAACTCGATGTTATTTAATTTTATTAAATAATATTAATAGTAATTGTTATCAGGGTAAACAATTTTTAATTGATATTGCAATATTTGGAAAGTGTAGTAAGCTGCATGATAAAAACTTCTAAATTTGCTGTTTTTATCGATTCATTCCATTCGAATTATTGCCAATAATTGGCAATAATCCTATTGCATTAAGAAATCAATTCATTTATTGGGCTAGCGAAAATCTATTGGTAACATTCGAATTATTGCCCACTGCTGATTGTATTATTCATTTTGAATTTGAATCGATTATCCTAATTTGTGCAAATGGAATGTGTATTAACGGTTGAGCGAAGTGTGATGTAATTTTGTTACCCCAAGAACAACTAAAATAGGATTGTGAGCTCAAATGAGAAGAACCTGGTATTTTGTGACTTATCCACATTTTTAAGTACTTTTTGTCTGCACAATATGGGAATCATCCTAACTTTGCTCATCAAGATTTAACAAAAACATCAATAGTCTAAATTTGGGGTAGATTTGTTACCCAGAAAGAAATCAGCTTAAAACTTTTTGCTTTACGATGATTCCTAGTTTGTTTTAGTAATACCTTGCTTGAAAAACCCGAGTGCTATGATTTCATGAAAATTTTATTAATATTCATTTAGCTTGTACCCAAAAAACATCTAAATTGGGAAATTCTCACTCTTTTTAGTTTGTGTATGCTATGATTTTTTCCATATATATTAAATTCAAATCCTTGAGTCTTAAGCTTGATATAGCTTTTTTTCGCAGATTGACTTCTTGACATAGCAACTAAAATATGCCAAAAATCATAGCATGCAAAAACTAAAAAGAATTTAACAATATAATATTATAAAATTTTCATGAATTTATAGCATTAGGGTTCTTCAGACATGGTATTACTACAACATACTAGCAATCATCCTAAGGCAAGAGTTTTAAGCTGATTTCTTTTGGGGTATCTTTGTTACTCCAAACTTAGAATATTGATGTTTTGTTTAATCTTGATAAGCAAAGTTATGATGTTCCCATATTGTGCTGTTAAAAAGTACTTAAAAAATGTAGATGAGTCACAAAATATCAGGTTATTCCTATTTGGTTTCTGTAACAAAATTACCCCAAACTTAGTTTAACCGTTAATTTTTAAAATTTCGAAAAATTTTCGGTAACAAGAACATTCATATAATTGCACATAAAAACTTTATGAATTGCATTTTCGCGTCAAAACAATATATAAAATTAATCGTTCATATATTAAATAAATTCCGATAATACAAAAAGTGATATTTAATTTACAATTCGTATTCGAATATATCAATTAATATATAATCACATTCAATCAAATACTATTTTATTTAGTTGCCCTTGACAAAATGGGCCATTATATAAAGAAAGCAACGTTTCCTGTATATATATATATATATATATATATATATATATATATGTGTGTGTGTGTGTGTGTGTTTGTGAATGTATATAAATTTGTATCATAAAACATCGCACTCATCAAATGTATAATAATAAAATACACCATTGATGTTTTGTAAACACAGATGTTGCACATAGTTGCAAGGGAAAAATTAATTTCGCACTACATCTCCCTGGTGTGTGCTTTCGGCCTTCCAGCGCTGATTGGAGGCATCATAAATTTGATGATAAGGAAAAGCTCTCAAAGGATAGTGCGATAGTACGCGCAATATGTGAAACTTGAAATGATGATAAGCGAAAATTTCATGAGAAATGAATTCACTGTTAAAAATGTTCCTAGAGTATGGGAAGTTTTTATAGTGGTTTCTCTTCGTTCACCTGTTACTCTGCTTGATTTCAAGCCTCTTTTAAACATTAGTGACAATTGCGCAAATTTCGTTGTGTTATCTTGCAAATAAGCCAATATTTGTAGCTTTTCATTAGATATTTGAGTGTACGCATTTTTCTATCTTCACCGCATGCAGATTTTTATGCATAGTCAAAATATAATTATTTTACGTACATTGCTTTTCATTATACACATTCGTTATGTCATTGTAGTAAAAATTTTTAATGAAGATACTATTTTATTATACAGTTTCTTCTTATTTATTTGTAAAATCTAAAACCTAAATTACAAGGATTTCTCCTATACATTTGTAATAGAATTATATAATAAAAAATCCATTGAACAATCTAACTGGGAAGTCTGAGGTTTGATTTGAACTTTCTGAATTTCTCTGTTCTTTTCATCTTTAAGTATCTGAACCTGTCATATGAATGGTCAATTTCAAAATACGTTGTAATAGGGGCTGGTTTTCTATAATTATCTGCCATTTGTATCGATTTGAGGGAATTAAAATAAACCAGAGTTGTCTTCCATGTTGCACCTTCTCCATTGTCGGTTTGACAAAATTTTGGAAGTCTGTTGCCATTGCAATGTGCTCGAATGGAAGGCCTGTGAGGTAATAATCTAGATTCGTAATGTAATGGTGATAATTCTTCCAGCATTATTTCAATTTACCTCTCTATTATATTTCGGGAAATTCGATTTGTCATTTTCCAATCAACATACAAACTTTTAGTGCTCGTTATAAACTTTGATTTCACATTGGAATTTTGTGTTGCAAATGTTTTAATGATATATTTTAGCCCAACAGTTTCCACAACACTAAAGAACTTGGCGTTGTTGTATCGAAAACGCTATAAAACTGAAGCAGCTGAAATACTTGAAGATTTTGCTGTCAAGGCAAGAAAAAATGTATGTACTTGCCTTTCTAAGAATTTCTTCCTATTAGTAATTTTCTGTTTCTTAGAAGTCACTTCAATTAATATTTTCAAATGTCAAATCTACGTATGCTTGTGTACTGAGTAATTTCCCAAACACATTTTATGGATTTTTTGTAAAAAAATTGATATCTAGCGCTTTCTGCATTTTCGACAGAAAATTCTTTTCTTTAGGGTATACGTCCATACATAATACAGTACTGGAAAAAAGAATTCGGCCACCCATAATTTGTCATAAATATTTCTAAGAAATGGGCGCCCTGAATTCATAGTTATTTTTTAATAAGATTTCCTGTTGCAGAATTCCGGAATTCATCAATGTTGAGACATAACTATCACTGTTTTCTATAAATCTCATGGAGAGATGCTACAATGCCTGTGGTTAGCCAATCTTTTCTTGAAAAATGTATTCGGACACTTCAGACCAAATCAGAGACTCTGTAAAAAATTTCATTCGTTGAGCTTTTTTCAGTGTATTTAAATTGACAATGTCTAATAACAGTGTTTCTTCGCCATATATGATGCCTGGTTACGTACCTCTTGCCATCCGCGAGTTGATTATTTTCAAACATTTGGAAGGGATGAGTCAACGTAATATAGCCCGACTTGTAGAGCGACCTCGAAGTACTGTCGGGGATATCATCAGACTTTTCACTTCTGAAAACATCATTGCCCCAAGCCAAAGTCCGGAAGACCAAAGAAGACCTCCAAAACCTCCCAATCAACTCGTATGTGCCTTTCAAATCGAAATCCCAGCAAGACTTCAAGGGAATTCGCAAGGAATGGGCTGATGGTCACCTTGTGACAGCAAGAGCTGTGCGAAACATCCTGAAGAATTACTCAATTGGGAATTTTTGGCACCCAGAAAGCCATTCTTGACCTCAAATCAAAGTTTACGCCGGGTGAGGTGGGCCAATTTAGTGAGAGACAATTCATCTGAACATTGGGGTCTAATGTTATATTTTTCGATGGGTCAAGATTTGAGCTATACTCATCGAAAAGAATGTTGATAGAGATCAACTGGACAGAAGTTCAGACTCTTGCCTCAACTTACTCGGCGACCATGAATTATGGTAGGAAGTCTGTAATGGTATGGGCTGCAGTATAGAAGTGTGGCTTTCGCAAGATTGTTCACATCACTGTTACTCTTCTAAGCTTTTAATATGCTCGGATTCTAAAAAAAAGGAACTCTTGACACTCCTTACAAGTCATTAATATATCAGCAGGATGGTGCTCCATGTCATACCTCAAAGGAAATGAGAAATTTCCTCCACAATAATGGGGTTGCTATCCTTGTTGACTAGCCTGGCCAATCTCCAGACCTTAACATTATCGAAAATTTGGAAAGAGGTCAAATATTGAATTGGACAGCATGCTGTGGAGCACAATAAAAAAATTATGCAATTCCCAAGTTTTATTGCAAGACTTTTTGTTTCAATTTCTGATCGCCTTGTCGCTGTCTTTCGCTCAAAGGGAAACCCTACAAAACACTAGAAGAGACAATTCTGTTGCTAAGTTATTGTATTGCATCAATAATTAATTAATGTATCTTATTTTGAACATACATTTTTTTGGATTTGCTCATTTGTTAAAAATTTTTCAGTTGGCCTAATACATTTTTCCAATACAACTGTTCTAATTTTGATTAAAAAATAATAGCCAATTGTTATTCTACATATTTTATGTTATTACACATACATATTTTCCTTTCTTAACCAAAGTAACACTTAGTTATAATTTTAGGCACACTTTATCCAATGCATGTTCAGTATTTATTCAAAATAGCAAGGTATTCGAATACAAATTTCCAGTACTGTATATATAAAAATTCACTTTATCGTTTATCTACTATAATTTCTGCCCCATTAAGTGCATGTTGATTATACGCATTAGCTACTACTAAATTTGTTATTAATGAATTGTTTACTCGTGATGCGACTTTTGACATTTTGGGATTCACAAAATGGTGATCTTAACATGTCAAGCTAGAACGAATGCTGTCGAACGCCTGTCTAGTAAAGCTTGCACCATTCTTACTTAAGCCGAAATATATTCTCTGGTGAAAGGTAATATTGGTATAATTTAATATTTTCACTAAAATATCTGTTTTTACCAAAAGTATAAGTATCTATCGATATCGGCTTGATCTATGCCCGTATCTTCCGTTATCGGATAATATTAGTATCTGCCAAATAATTAGTCGAATAGCATAATCAGATCTTATATCTGGATACTCTCAACGCTTAGATTGTTTTTCTCCTTGAGTAGATTACAACCCTAAGCAACCAAATATCTCAACTGCCATATAAGAATCATGACACTTTCTTCACTTACGAATGACTTAATTTAAACTTAATCTAGTAGCTTTATAAGAAAAACATCAACATAATTGCGCAATAAATCACCTAGATGTCATGCATGTTAGCCGAGATTGCCAAAGGTTGCACTGTGAATACCATTAAGACACGTCATTTGATCAACAGAGTCTCGCTTCATTGTGATGTTGGGGTCGTAAAGCTGAAATGCTCTATATAAATCCTTTGTTCAACATCTACAAGAAGTCAGAATTGAATGAATTAGCAGTTATATCAAATTTATTATAAATATATGTTGTTCTCCGACAAAATTTGCTCAACTGCTACCCCGGCGCACACTGTCGTTAAGGTAACTTTAACTTAAGCCTTAACGGCAGTGTGCGACGGTATTTCTTAAGTTAAAGTTAAAATCGAGGTGTACGTTCTTGTTAAGTTAAGGTTTGTAAACAAAAACACCAAGTCTGCCTACTTTGAACGCACAAATCGTGAATGTCTTGTTCTTGTGCTATGCTACAGAGACCCCCATTTGATAGGCATTTGTTAGTTTTGTTGAAAAATAGTATTCACAATTATTTAATAAATTTAGTTCAAAATGTCAATTAGATCTGTAGGTACATATAAAATTATTCATATCAAATTATATTTGAAAGTTAAATCTAAGCATAAAACATGTTTGTTCAAAACAAATGCTAGTTGAACTATAGTTAGTAATTTTTGAATATTTGAATCGTATAGACTAAAAGTAGTTGGGCAAATTCGAAAACATACAAATAATTTACAGGTAGTCAAAAACTTTCTAGAAAATTATAAAATATCTCAAAATGATTGAACTTTCTCAAATTCAAATTTGAATCTCTGCATGTAGTTAGAATTGGAATCGACCCTAAACTAAAAAGTGGGGAAATGTCAGCAAAATATCCAATAACTGCCAACCGGTTTTTACCGTTAGCCTTTACTTAAAATTTCCGTTAATGCTTATGTTAAGGTTACCTTAACGGCAGTGTGCGACGGCGACGGGATTAGCTGAACATTAACTTAGCAATTAACTTAACGGCAGTGTGTGACGGGAAGGGGGGGGGGGGG
>CABFPE010000008.1:3029740-3048297 GCA_900660155.1 Hofstenia miamia | reverse complement strand
GTGTGTGACGGGAAGGGGGGGGGGGTTAGAGAATAATTTCAAGTGAATTTTAACATGCAACTCCCAGCAAATTTACCAAACAGGAATTTTTCAAAGTTGAGTAGCTCTGATTCGTCTGATTACCGAGTTTGTCATCAAAGCGAAGATACTTTAAAATTTGCACAAATATTTTGCTGCCAAAGTATTACATTATGTTGATACTATATTCAGAATTACAAACATATTGTAAAACTATGAAATCTAGTAACTCGTGTAAATGCAATAGAAAGTCTCTTTCAGCTTCTTCATTCGTATATTTGAAATTTGACGAAGTAACGGATAATGCAAATTATTTTCGATAACCACATATTGCTGTAGATATATTTTGAGGTGAGTTTTTCCAGTGTTCGTTCTTGCAGAATCACAATCAGTTGAGTTCGATCCATAGGTTGATGCTTATCAAATTATTTCCTTCATCACTCAATTTGTCATCAGGATTCAATTGATGGTTATTAGCTTAAATTTAGATCTATGATTTAAGTAATCATATTCTATTCAGTTACTCTTATTAGAGATGATGTGATCTTATCAAGCGTCTGCATGTATCAATAAAAAATTAGAGTATGTAATTTAATATACTGTCAAGTTAAATGACTTACAATAAATTTCAGTCATGACGGATTATACTAAAATTAATTGAATTTATATAATATGAAAATATAATTTAAGAATTTCTTTGAAAAAATAAAATGTTAATCTTTGTGGTTTGGGGTGTCATTATAGTTATAAAATTCAATTAAACTTTTAGGCACTTGATTCACACCGACGTGCGCAACTACAGGAGATACTCAATGCTTCCGGAGAGATGTCGAATGTCTCTGCAAATTTCAATTCTAGTAGTGGCATTCATTTTAATTCGTCAGAGGGAGTTGATTTTGGTGCTGATTGGTCGAGTGTAAATAGATTTAATCTTACATTCATGCATTATTATTTTCCGAGTTTAGGCGGGTGATGGATCGTTGCGCAGAGCTGGATCATTTTCTAAACTAAAAGAATCTATAAAACAAAGCAGCAGCAGGTTCTTCAAAGCCGCTTTTTCCAAAACCTCCGCACCTCCACCAAGCTCTGGGTAAAATTTTAAATCATAAATTATAATATTGTTTCAGTTAAATATTTATAATTAAAACTTGTTTTTTCTGATATTCAATTGTGCATTCCATTCAATACTCTCTTTCAACGTCCAAACAAGAGATGGAGTCGGTTGAAAAGTCAAATGGCTTACTGAGTCAACCTGTTTAGCTAAGTAAAGCTATAAAATAAATATTTATTAATCTCTGATTCATTGTTGCTTTCGTTTGTAGTAGACTATAATAGCAATTCAAATTGGTCGTTTGTCCCAATTGTGTTTATTAAGTTGGAAATATTTATATTTTTGTTATCGCGTTTTGTACTATGATTACGATGCATGCATTTTCCAACTTCCGATGTATATATGCATAATCGGGTCACAATTTGGCTGGTCTTAGCGTATAATCTTGGTGATAATCGCATAATTGATACATGTTAAAACTACAGGTATTTAATAATGAAGAAAAATGCTTCGTTATCAGCGGTACTTGCAAATCTAAAGAAATATAGGATTACAGAAAAAATACATTGCCTCTGGAAACAGTTAATATTAATTTTTAACTTTCGGATAGAATCATTAAGTTTCTATTTTGAAGTTTTCTGGAGGTGAGCTCTTTGTTGAAACTGCATTCACATTTTGTCACTTTTATTGCATTCAATATATTTACTGAATGTTATAATTCTTGGTAAACTATTTGAAATTATATTCATTTTTTAGAATGAAACGAGCGAGTTCCTTATCAATGCTCAACCACAAATCTTCAGACGGCTATCAGGTATGCAGTTATTTAAAGTCCAAGTTTTTAACTTTATTTAGATGGGTGCTTGGAATAATGAAATATAAGGTTTGTACATCAGATGTCATGTCTTGCATTTCATTTCAATGAATGAGTTAACAGGCGTAGTTTTTTATTTAAAAGAAGCAGTGTTGAACCTACAACTAGAGTACTACTACTACTAAAAGACTTTATTTAGTCATGTTTCAGACTAAAAAATATTCATAAGAGTTTGCATTTACAATCAAGACAAGAACAAAATATAAAACGGCTGCAACCTTCCCGAGAATAATAATCACGTAAAAAATTGAAAAATAGCACCTTTAACGTTTGTTTAAAAAATCTAGGTCTTTCATAAATTGAGAAATTATACTTGGCTTGGAGACAGTTCACGTAATAAACAGTTCTTGTGAAAAAATAATTTACTGTTCCTTTCAAACGAGTTTTTTGTATAGTAATTTTGAGTATTACTACTACGTAAACCAGGTCGTGAATTTTTTGCAATGCTGACATGTTTCCAAACGTCAACATCATACATACCAGTTACTAGTTTATTGAATAAAAGGATATCATTAAATTGCAATAAAAGGGATATTGGTAAAAGATTCAATTTTAACAAACGGTCGCGGTAGTCCATTGAGAATCCAATAATCCACTTTGAAGCCCTGGATTGTAATTTCTCCAAACATAATAAGTTGCTGACATTGGCATGCCAAACAGAAGAACAATAAATCAGAGTTGATAAAATATATGATCTGTAAAGGTTAACTTTTGTAGTAATAGGCGTAGAATAAGGAGTACAGCGTTTCAACCTCAAAAGGATGTAATTTGCAGCATGAACTTTGGACTGAATATGAGACTTCCAGGTAAGATTAGAAGTAATAATAACTCCCAGGTCCTTTACTTTATGATTTGTATTAACTTGTGCTCCTTGAAAATCAACAAAAGCAGTTTCCCTATTTGAAAATAGCACAGTTTTGTCAGAATTGAAAACCATAAAATTCGAAATACCCCAATCAATAATTCTGACAATCTTGGGAAATGTGTTCTATGAAGTTTGAAAACATTTTTGCGTCATCAGCAAACAATTTTTACAATTGGTGCAAACCGAGGGCAAATCATTGATAAACATTAAAAACAACATGGGACCCAAGATGGACCCCTGTGGAACTCCACTTTCTACATCCACTAAAATCGTAGTAGTAGTAGTAATCTAGTTAGTATACACTCCCATTAATAAGTCAACTAGAAACTAATATTTTTACAATTTAAGAGTGGTGATTTTTGTATCCATCAATTTTATGAAATCGTTTTTCTTCTGGCTGCGTCAATTCATCTGAGGAATAATACTATTCTCATTTGTAACCGTCATTAACACGTACTCTAATGCGTTGTATTTTAGGCCGAATTCCAGCAATGAAGCGGTTAATTGGATTATGTCTCTATTTATAATTTGCCTAATGCATTCATTTCTTACTAAATTTCGTTCAGCTTCCGTTCCAGTGCAGTAGAGTTGTTATACCCGCTTAATCCATTTACATATCATTCATTCATGTGGTTTTCTCATATTACGCTCTCTCTCAAAATATGGTGCTCTCTCTCTCTCTTTTCTAAATTCATGGGTGGTTGTTGTCAGACAATCTCGGTGATTTCTCGTGTCTTAATTTATTTAGTTTTAATTAACTAGATCACACTAGTAATAACTTTAGTTGTTGATGTAAAATAAAATCTACCGGTTCTTTTCATTTATTGTTTCAAACAGTGATGATATACATAAATCACCTTTAATATCTTTTAACTACACCGGATGCTCAATTATTCAATAAATTCATACAAAGTGCAGTGATCACGTTTATAATGACCGTCTATATTACGACCGTCTTTTATAACGACCAGTTTTTTTCATCCTCGATATTTATGCATGCTTTAATTATTATTAGGAATTCTTTTGTTACGGCCGGCTATAACCACCAAAAAGTAATCAAAAGTGAGGTCATTGCAAAGCGACCCACCGTACTTAAATACAATAGAGTAAAATATGTAATTAGATTTTTACAATATACAAAAACTCAAATATTATCAAATAGCACTTATAAAAGCTTTCAAAATGTACAATTTTCTGCTAAGCAAATTACAGTTCATTTAGTTGTGTAGTGTTTATTATAATTTTAAATTTTTTCCATTTGATTTGAGTTTTTCTTGTAAGATAGTTTGTAATTGTTTTCATTTTCCTTCATTGCTTTAGGTGGAGATTTGCACTATTGTATTGCGGTGTTTATTAGATTCTTTTTTGAGCTTTGTTTGTTTGAAAACTAGTGTGATTGTGTAATGACGATTGAGAATGGTGTAGATTTGGAAAGTGATAGAATCATATGGAATAGTGTTAATTCTGTAAAAAGTTAGTATGGAAGTACAAACTGTTAAGACTATCTTTTCAAGCTTTGTTTAATGAATGCATAGTAGCCAATATTTTCGCTGATTAACTCGAGCAATCACTTATTACTCAGATTTTCAGAAGAGTTGATCATAATTTCTAAGTATTATAGAGTTATATCAATACTCATATATTGCTAAGCAGAATGTTTAAAATGAATGTTTTAAATAAAAAAATTGCAATACAGGCAACCCCGCCTAAATCGGATTGACTCGGACCAATGAAAATAATCTAACTTAAAAGAAATCCGAGATATAATTTTAGAGGACTTGGCTTGTACTATTTCCACGAAAATGATAGCGCAATTTTTGTGCAAGCAATCTGATGGTTGTTAAGAAAAAAGTTGTTTTGAAAATATTGAACTCTGCTGGAAGAAAAAATTAATCATGTATTGGTGTCTTACATTATTTTTCTTTCTTCAATACCTGAATTAAACACAAACTAAACTTAACTTTACTTACGGTGCCATCAATCACTTCGTCCTATTTTTGATTACATATTTGTCATATGATGGATGCATACAACTTGAAGTACAACAGAAACGTATTGTTAACATCTTTTTTATCTTTGCCAACAACGGTACAGTAGTCCAAAATATGTAGTCGTAAGGGGTCGTCAGATTGAGAAAAAAACCGGAAACTGAAATCATAACCATATCTATGTTGATCTCTACATGAACTGTTTGTAGGTCAATACCATGGAGCTATGTATAGTAGCTCTATGGTCAATACCATGAGCTGCGCTGTATTTCATTATTCTTACTACGCGATAGAAAATATTTACGCTATGCTTGAATCGCGTGCAAGGCAATTTCCATCCGTCGGACTTGTGAATTAAATTGTCAATATTAACTTTGTTTATAAAAACGCAATTTGGTTTTTTGAAGATTTTTCTACCCCTGATGCCTTTACACCAACAAAAAATGGAGATCTTCCCCTGATTTTAATAAATTTGTAAATTAAATGACATATCTAAATGGTTATCTATAAAAAGTGGTGTTCAAGAAACATTGAAGGCTCTATTTTTCATTTATGTAAATGATGTAAACAAAATAAAACTGTGAAATTATACAACAACAACAACATATATTTAAGTTCTCATGTACATATACATGTATTAAGTTTACAAACTTAAGAACATAAATAATGCAACTTTCTTCATATGAGCTTAGTTATGTCAGTAAATGTTTGTTTCTTGGTTACGTTTACAAATTACATATAATTTAAAAAATATTTTTACTTATTGTTCTTGAGTTACACATCTTATTCTATAATTAGTCAGATAATTGATATTTTGTTGTGTAATCATGTTTTTCAACTTCTTAAATATTGTAAAAAAAATTTCACTTCTTGTACTGTAATCCAGTTTGTTCCATAGTGATATTGAATAATTTAGGAATCCGTTCTTCATTACTTTTCTATTATACTTAGTTTTACCAAATGTAATTGTTCTTTGATTTAAATGATTAGAAATGTTCGATTTTCTTTTCCAAAATATCGATAAACATCTAATATTTTGAAGAGCTTCTAATGATCTTAGATGATATTTACACATTATTTCTTTTTTATTTTTGTTGCTAATTATGTTTCTTCCCCATTTAAATACTTTCTCTAATTTCGATTTTGCCTTTTTATTTAAGTTCGTTAATAAACAAGATGAGTACAAGAAATGGGATAAAACAAGTGATCGAAAGAGTATTACCTTCCATTCTATTGGTATAAACTTTCCAATTTTTTGAATTGATCTTATACCATACGCCATTTTCTTTATGATGTTGTTTGCCTCGTCTTCAAAATTCAATTTATTATCAATTACTACTCCCAAATATTTCATTTTTGGTGATTCCTGAATGATGTTGTTACATATCTTAATACTTTCTAATGTTGATTCATTTCTTCTATTCTTAATTACCATAAATATAGTTTTTTCAATATTTAGTTTTAACAAATTATTATTAAAGAATGATTGCAATTTTTCAACATTTTCCTGTAAATTTAAAATATCATTACAATAAATAAGAGCATCATCTGCAAATTGTACATGATTACTATTAATGTGCTGATCCATATCATTTACATATAACTTAAAAAGTAATGGACCCAGTACTGATCCTTGTGGTACTCCATGGTTTATTTCTAATGAATTTGATATTTCTTCGTTGAGTTTCACATACTGATATCTATTACTTAAATAACTATTTAATAATTCTATTAATGAATCACTAAAATTATAAATCTGCTTTAACTTTTCCAATAAAATAGAATGGTTTATTGAATTAAATGCCTTTGAAATATCTAATGATGCTATATATATTTTTTCATTCCTATCTAATTTTGATCTCCAGTCTTCAACAGCATAAAGTAAGGCATCATTTGTAGAGGTATCTTTTTAAAATCCAAACGGATGTTTTGATATTAATTCATTTTGTTCCACATATAGGTTAATTTGGTTGAATAATAATTTTTCAAATATTTTATTAATTATTGTTAATACTGAAATTGGTCGGTAATTTTCTGCAAGATCTTTTCTTCCCTTTTTATATATTGGTGTAACTTTAGCAATTTTTAAGTAATCAGGGTAAGTTGATTCTGCCAAGCATTGATTAAATAAGTCACACAAAGGTCTCAATAAAATACACAAGGCACCTTTCAAAAACCAAGGAGGAAATTCACAATGACCTTTCGCTTTGTTCCAATTAATTTTCTTTGTTTCTTTGTAAAATTCTACTAATGTAATAAATCTTGGTTTATAGAGATCATCATGTTTTCTAATATTGCGATGCTTATGATATAAATGTTTAAACTTTGTATTTAGGTTGTCATTAATTCCTAGTTTCACAAATCTTTCATTTAAAATATTACTAATTTCTTTGTCATTTGTAATATATTCACCATCATCATTTATTATATAAGGAATTTCATTTTCTTCTTTAAAATTTAAAAAATTCGAAATAAATGACCACTTTTGTTTAATAGATTTTTTTCATTAACAATTTTTGTAAAAAAGCTTGTAGATCAAAATTACATTTTGTTGAGGCTTTATTTCTTAATGTTTTATAATGATCATAGTTGGCTTTCGATCTGTTTTGACAAAAAATTGCATATGCCTTATGCTTTTTTCTAATGCATTCTTTCGTTTCTTTAGATATCCATATCTTCCACGTTTTGTTACTATTCTTTACGTTGTGTTTTTGAATCTTTATAATAGGACAAAGCTTATGATAAATACTTGTTAAATTATCAATTATAAATATCATTTTTTGATCCACTGTTTTGCCAAAGTAATAATCATTCCAATTTAAGTTGATCAATTCCTTCAAAAAATTTTTGTTGTTAAAGTATTTCTTTGAATAAAATCTTTTAGTGGAATATATCAGTGAATCTGTTTGAGTCTTTGTTATATCCAATATTGCACATGTCAGTAAATGGTCTGATATGAAAAAATCTGTAACAAAAACTTCATATGTCTTAATGCTTGAGATGTCAGTAATGATATAATCAATCAAAGAAGACTTAACAAAGTTTATATGCGTTGACATATTTTTATTCAGAACTTCCATATTAAAGACATCAATTAAATCGTTAATTTTCCTTTTTTCAATTTCACATAAATAATTTTGGTTATAATCACCCATAATAATAACTAAGTTTGTTGTTTGATTTGCAATGCAAATTTCTTTGTATAAATTTTCTTCAAAAGCTTGAAATGATTGTTTCTTACTACAATAACTTATATTGATCAAATAACAGACTCCACATATATTAAATTGAACCCATAAGCTATCAAATTCAGAATCATTTTCAGAAATATCATCTCTGATTATTGGTTTGAATTTGCGTGGTATATTTAGTAAAACACCACCACCTCTAGTTTTATGTGTTAAATCTTGTCTTCTATCTCTTCGTAAGATCAAAAATTTGTTATTTAAGCTTTTTAAGTAGTCATTAGATTTTAACCAAGTTTCCGTCACGCCAATGATTGTCATCAAAATTCTGAATTAGATCGTAAAATTTATTAACTTTATTCACAATACTCTGGAAATTGGTATTTACTAATTTTAATTTATTCACCTTAGTTACAATTTTTTCATTTACTTTGTTGCATGGTATGATATTTTCGTATGCACTTTTATTACAATTCATGATTGGAAGAAGAAGAAGAAGAAAAATCTATATTCAGAAATTGTTTTAACAATAAATAGAAATACTGATAACAAATTCTGAAAGCGTCAAGAAAGTAATACAAAAACTAAACAAAAAAAGAAAACAACGAATATTTAATAATATGAAGTGGTTAACTTGGGCTANGATCCACTGTTTTGCCAAAGTAATAATAATTCCAATTTAAGTTGATCAATTCCTTCAAAAAATTTTTGTTGTTAAAGTATTTNATAGAAATACTGATAACAAATTCTGAAAGCGTCAAGAAAGTAATACAAAAACTAAACAAAAAAAGAAAACAACGAATATTTAATAATATGAAGTGGTTAACTTGGGCTAGGACGATTGCTAGTTTCTATTAATAGAGTAATCAGGATTATAAAATTTATGACCTCGCCATTTCAGTTTTTTTATATTATAATTGCAAAAATATTTTTTAATATCAATTTTAAAGTTTTTTAATCTACTTATTTGTTTAATATATTTTGGTAATTCATTCCACATATTTATAGCTAGGTTTAGAAATGAATTTTTCATTATTCGTTTATTATACCTAATAGGTTCAATTATGTGTGTTCTTTTATTTTTATAGACTAATTTTGCAGCAAGAAAGTCATTTTTGTAATATGGGAAAGTATTGTTAACTATTTTGAAGAACATCGGTAAGACATTTATATGGATGTAGCATTGCGGATGTAAAAATAATTTTGAAATTTTTCTATATTCATTATTCTTATTAAAGCTATGATTATTTACTGCTACTTTAATAGCCCAATTTAGTTGCACGTGGAATTTCCTGAGAAATTGTTGGTTTATATCTGTGTAGAGTACATTGGCATAGTTAAAATGACTTAATATTAGAGCATATATTAGTTGAATTTTTGCTTTAGTTGGAAGTTTTTGAGAAATTAAGTTAATTGCTTTAATCGATATGGCCATTTTTCTAATAACATGATTTAGTTGCTCTTCAAAATTNATATATCAGTCACCTATACAAATATAAGCAGTGTACAATGTTACACTTATATTCGAAACCGTCAGTTGTACTATGGATTTCTTTCTTTTATAGTACTACGACTGGCGGATATATTCAAAAAGTGTACAACTGACTGTTATTTTAAAAAAAATTTGATTAAAATTAATTTCAATGCATTTAGAATAAACATACAAATTGTTTTTAATAAAAAAACCGATAAAAAAATATGAACAAATGAGTAAACTAAAAATTCGTCAGTTGTACAATGGGATTTTTGGAAATCCGTCACCTGTACACCCCACCCCGGATTCCCCTAGTACGACTCACGAATATATGTATATGTTTATATATATTTAACTAGATATTCAATTTTAAGTTCTGCCTTTATTTGGTTCATTTTTCGGTTTTAAATTTCATAAGAGCTTTTAAGATAAAATACTTTATGTATGGATCCCTTCAATCAATACATTTTGCATGATATTGGCGAAATTGAATTAAAATTATGCAAGAAACGGGAACTTTTGATTTATTACGCACTCATGTTTTCTCTTTAACTTTATAAACTTAATTTAAAGGTGTCTTGATGTTTTACGTCCTGAAAAAATATGGTAAGATATTAGGCCTAGATTTTTCATATAGTCTAAAGCACACAGGATGAAAAATCACGACAATATTTTTATGTCCAAGCCGCATCGAGGTATTGCATTATTCTAATCCCAAAAAATATTTGTAAACCCCAATCGAAATTTATGATTGTACAAGCAATATTGAAAAAAAAATTCTAATTAATTTTAAATTGAGAATTAAATCACTGAAAGCCACAAATTCCTGTAGTTAATAAATGTATATTGAACATTGATAAATAAAAAATTAATAAATATATCAATCCATTAAAATNTTGTTGTTTTAATGAAAATCCATTTTTTAATATCTTGCATGTAATAATGCTGTTTCTTAAATTATGTTTATATATAGCTAAGGGTCTATAATTTTCGCAATCTTCGGGATCATTTCTTTTAAATAATGGTGTCATATTTGCCAATTTTAATTCATCTGGAAAAAAGGAGTGTCTTATACAATTATTTAAAATGTAATCGTATCTTCAATATATATACAGATATATATATATATATATATATATCAGTCACCTATACAAATATAAGCAGTGTACAATGTTACACTTATATTCGAAACCGTCAGTTGTACTATGGATTTCTTTCTTTTATAGTACTACGACTGGCGGATATATTCAAAAAGTGTACAACTGACTGTTATTTTAAAAAAAATTTGATTAAAATTAATTTCAATGCATTTAGAATAAACATACAAATTGTTTTTAATAAAAAAACCGATAAAAAAATATGAACAAATGAGTAAACTAAAAATTCGTCAGTTGTACAATGGGATTTTTGGAAATCCGTCACCTGTACACCCCACCCCGGATTCCCCTAGTACGACTCACGAATATATGTATATGTTTATATATATTTAACTAGATATTCAATTTTAAGTTCTGCCTTTATTTGGTTCATTTTTCGGTTTTAAATTTCATAAGAGCTTTTAAGATAAAATACTTTATGTATGGATCCCTTCAATCAATACATTTTGCATGATATTGGCGAAATTGAATTAAAATTATGCAAGAAACGGGAACTTTTGATTTATTACGCACTCATGTTTTCTCTTTAACTTTATAAACTTAATTTAAAGGTGTCTTGATGTTTTACGTCCTGAAAAAATATGGTAAGATATTAGGCCTAGATTTTTCATATAGTCTAAAGCACACAGGATGAAAAATCACGACAATATTTTTATGTCCAAGCCGCATCGAGGTATTGCATTATTCTAATCCCAAAAAATATTTGTAAACCCCAATCGAAATTTATGATTGTACAAGCAATATTGAAAAAAAAATTCTAATTAATTTTAAATTGAGAATTAAATCACTGAAAGCCACAAATTCCTGTAGTTAATAAATGTATATTGAACATTGATAAATAAAAAATTAATAAATATATCAATCCATTAAAATATGGCAATTGGGCCTGATGGGGAATGTCAGTCACAAAAGGGGAAACAAGGATAGCGTTGCTGCAGTTACGCAATCATTAACCAGATTAGAAACATGAGAGCGACCCAGAGAAATATCTTTGACAGAAATTGTTCCTCTTCGTACTGTGGAGTGCCTTGAGCTAAAAGCAAAGATTAATATGGCTGCATAATATATTGAATAGTTTATATTATGTATCATGCGTTTCTTAAACTAGCATTTATCTAGAAATAAAACTGATTTATGCATACATTAAATGGTTATTGTTGAATTAACCGTTCTATAGAAAATAAGATAAAGCAAACGCTTTAAATTTACATTTCAGTGAATCCAAACATTTGTTGTGAGTTAAACGTTGCATGCAAATAGAGAGTGATAATTACCGAGTTGCACAAAAGCATAAAATGGCTTATTGACAAAAAATTATGCATTGTAAGGGGCTAATTAATTCAGGCCAGAGTTCGTTTACAGCTCTGGTCATCTGAGTCAAATTACAGCAAGAAAACTAATTTATTCACTACATTCTGCTGACACTTGCATTATTAAAAAGTACAAATTCATTGATAGAGTGGATGAATCATAAAATTGTATTTTACTTGAGATGAGCTAGCTGTGGGTCGGAGTCGCTGCTGCAATATTGCGATCATTAACGTTTAAGGCACGCATTATTCACTTATACACACACTAAAATATTACCGGGTGGCTGTGTAGGATTTTGGCCACCAACATTAAAATTAGACATAAAAAAGGCAAAAGGAAATGCCCCAATGCCAAATGCCATTTGAAAACCGCCGTCATTGAAACGGAAACCTGGAAAACCTGTTCCGGCTTCAGGTTCCGCACGTTGTCCAGCTGGCCTAGGTGGCGTCTTAGTACGAGGATCAACATTTTGTGTACTATTTCTTCCGTAAACTGGGATGACCTTGTCCTTGCTGATGGCTGCTTTGCATACGGGACAGACTGTGCGTGATGGACGTGTTTCAAGCCATTGATGTAAACATGGCCAGCTAAATGCAAAATCGAAATATAATAAGTCTGAAATAGCCTTAGTTTACTAAATAATTCTAAAATATAATTTCACATAAATTTTTTTACTACACGATTTTGAATCAGAATGCAGAGAACCATTGAAAACGTTAATTGAAGAGAAAACAAATGAATAATTTAACGCTAATCCGGATTTTATAAAACCATCAGCTTACTATACGCATTGTCATTAATAAAAATAATAAACAAAACACAAGAGGCAATAATTAGTCTTACCAATCTTACGCCAACAATACATTGTAGGGAAATCATTTAAAACTAAAAAATTTATAAGCAAAAGCTTATACATCACAATTTTTTGATTCCAGTCACAATAGTATTCGCATATACAATTGTAAATTGTATTGAAATGAAGTGAATTTCTTATAGTAAAGAAGTCAACAAAGAAATGAACTTACCAAAATAGATGACCACACAAACTAATTACAGCATCGGTTGCGGTATCAAGACATATACTGCAATCGAAGTTAGAATTTGCAGGATTCGTAGTTTCTTGAAAGCCTGAAGTAGAGGGCTCACTTTCGGCCATTCTAATACTAAATATTTTTAATTCATTAGCTAAAATTTAGAAACCCCACTCATTAAAATACAAGCAGCCTATTATTAACATATATACATATATACGTTTTATCGTAAACTACCTTTATATTACGGCAACCACTGACCCCTGTCCAGAGGTGCATTTGCGGGGGCGGCGCACTTATTTATTTTATAGGATTTTGGGGGACGTGGGAGGACGCAAATCTTTTTTTATCAACATTCTATAATTTGTTTCAGAAGATACATTATGTTTAAATTAAATATAGAATGGAAAAAGCTAAAGCATCATATTATGCACCACAACAAACCAACAAGCAACTTATCAAAATTTCTGATATGTGAACTATAATAATAAATTCTAAATTTTCGTTCATTACCACATTACCAATATGACTATCAGGACAACAAAACGTCCGCATTATTTCTGTAGAAATGCCAAGATCGATAAAGCAAAAGCCTTCCTTGCCTTCTGGTGTGTCACTTTCGTCCTCACTAGCACTTGATAGATCAAGCATTCTCAAAGAAGCAGGCCCGAGTATCTTCAGTTCAACACAACACTCGCTTGATACCTTGATAGCTCCACTTACTTTGGGAGAACTATCAGTCAATGCAGCAGATTGATGAGAATCTTGTGGTTGTGTATACATATTCCCAGTGAATTTTCTTTACTTCTTAGGCGGCATTATTCAACAAAATTTGATCGCTTTATATAATACTGTTTTGACTCACATGTGTTCCACATGCAAAATGTTACATTTGCAAAAAAAACAATTTTTTTTCCGAAAATTTGGACTATCGGGTAACTTTAAGACATAAAAACCTTTTAAAAAAACCTCAAGTTATGCATGTGGAAATATAAGATCGTGAATAGCGTTGTTGCTGCTTCAGCGTCAAGCTTATAGTGAGTTACATATTAGAATTAATATTCTTTAATGAAATCACAAATGAAATCTGTAAAGAAGTACATTTCTTTCAGAATCTATGCTTACCAATTTAAATGCTCGTATTTAATCAGAAGTCTTGCAATATTACCTTTAAAGAAAAATGAGGTATAATTTAAATATTTAAAGGCAATGGAAATTAACATAGGGAAGCTACAGTTGTTATTCAACAAAATTTCGAAAAATACAGTACACCTATATGACAAATGATTATAAAATTCTTCTTTTACAAACTCGAATGTCTTCCTAGATTTATGTGTATGAATGAGATATATTTATTAGGATATAGGTATAAACTTGACATTCAAAATGAATTCTATATTATATTTTTAATGCATAAATCTATCTCGTTTGGAATAAATCAAAAAGAAAATTACAAGGGGAGCCTCATAAATTTGAGAGACATTGAAGGGGATGAATTGCTTAAGGATCCCCAAGACTATACGTCTTTTGAGAATGCTGCTGTCCAATGCCAGGGATGAATATAAGCAGTTTAACTGCAATAGCTTATCATTGGAGTAGAGAAGTGGACTGGGAGGCACATACCAAGGGACTAGGGGAGGTGAAAAATAAAATGAATCAAACCATTAATTAAAATCATTTACATTTATTTAACCCTCAGACGGCCAATGAGTGATTTTTTGAATCACACTTACACATAAACAACGATTACGTAACAAATATACGTCAGTTACCCAAGTGTTTTTATGACTTTGTAACTATATATGTAATGACTATTCGTGCAGAATTTCAGAATTTTATTACGATCACAAGTCTATCTACAGCGAGCGCAGCTCTTGCTACACCAAAACAACAATTTAGCAATAAGTAATTACCTAAGAGCATTTATGACTTTATGGATTTATACTCATATATAACGACTGATCATGCATAATTTCATAATTTTGTTATGAGTACAGGACGATATACAGCAAGTGACGCTCTGGAGCTTTTCCTCCAAATGTCAGATTATGACAGCGGAGATATTGAAAAAGAGTTTGATGTGTCGGATGTTGAAGAAGCTGAAACCCTTGTTGAACCTCGGAATGAAGCGGATGAAAACTACTCGAATACAGATGAAAGTGAATGTGAGGATAGCGGAATTGACCTAGCAACATGTAGGGATAAAAACGGTCATCAGTGGTCTTTTGAAGCTCCTGCCCCGCAGGGTAGAAGATATCATGCAAATGTTTTTCGTGGAAATTCTGCTACTAAGCGAACTGCATAAAAAAGAGAGCACTGCAGAAACATGTTGCAATAGATAGTTCACTACTCACAAAAAGAGCCAATTCCCTATCGTATGAATGTTCAGTTTACTGTAGATCAACTGAAAGCACTGATTGGAATTTTCTATTATCACGGTGTGATGTTTGATACAAAAACTCCAATTGACGAACTTTGGCCTGACCAAGCCAATCCTTTTTATCGATCAGTTATGTCTAAAAATTTATTCAAGGCATTGTTACAAGCTATTCGAATTGATGATTATGAAACACGAAATCAAAGGAAATTTGTAGACAATTTAGCTGTAGTGCGAGAGCTATGGAAAGATTTCAATGAAAATGTGTCTATACATTATGAACGTTCAAGCGCACCTTGTTTGTGATGAACAGCTTTTTTCAAGTAGATGTCGGTCTCCACACCGTACATACAATCTACAGAAGCCAGGCAAGTATGGCAAGATGTATCGGTGGTGTGTAGATGCTGAAAGAAGATTTTTCTTGAAGGGAAATCACCTGACAGAAGCGCCAGCTGATAATGATGTAAAAGAATTCACAAAAAATAACACTGTTACAAAATTGGTTTTAGATCTAGTAGCACCATACTATGGAACATCACGGAATGTAACGGGAGATCGATTTTTTTCTAACTTCAACTTGACTAACACCTTACTGACAAATCATAGATTGACATATCTCGTACCCTTATGAAGAATGAGCGTGAAATAGCAAATGCACTTCATCAGCCAATGCAGATTCATGAGTTTAAGTTTCTCTTTGGTGGACCAAATCGCAAGATAACTATTTGTGCATACCAAGCACAACAGAAAAAAACAGTGTTCATGATTTCATCACACCATCACGATAAAGCCACAAGCGATAATCCAGACGAACTCAGAAAACCTGACATCATTCTTGAATATAATCGAACAAAGGCTGGAGTTGATGTCGTCGACCACATGTGTAGAACGCATACTACCCGAGTCAAGTCGCTCAGATTGCCATTGGCTAGATGTTGCTGTTATAAACTGTCAAACACTTTACGATCTCTGCCATCCAAATTGGACAAATAAAGATACAAAGCATCGCAGAAGAACATTTCTGAAGACATTGGCTAAAAAACTTACTGCTCCTTCCGTGGCGCCTTCAAAACAGAACTGGACTTCATCAATCTCTTGTGAAAGACATAGAAGGCTGCATTGGACCACAGCCTCAAGGAAACCAACCAGAAGCACCAAATCCAGCACCCCCAGGAGGTGAGAAACGCCGCTGCATCATATGTCGAGAAAATGGAAGGACGATGAGAGCTTGCAATATGACTCGACAACAGTGTCAGATTTGTGAGAATCCAGTTTGTGGCAAGCATTCGCAAGTTGTTGGAATTATTTGCGATAACTGCTGCATGACAAAATTTTCAGCATTTTGTATTTCATTTATCAGACATTCTGTAAAATGTTTTCATATTTTTTAATCATTTTCATACAATACCATCACACTATTGATGACTTATTGATTGATTTCAATTTATTACTATAATTATGAGTATTGAATGACTAGTTTAATAATTTTCCAAGTGTGATTTCTAAGATCACAATTCCATGGTTGAGTTTTGTAATACGAACAGTAAGCAATTGAAACATTGCAATTTTTCTATATTTTAAACTGTTGAATAAGATTTTGACAAATTAGTATTTCTCATCAACAACATGCAAAAATAGCATTAGCTTTATGGAATTGAACAAATGGAGACCTTTTGATTATTTTTACATAACGCATATAGATTTATTAAACTTAAAATTATATTCTATGAGTATTTAACGTTTCTGATATACATGATTTTATAGACATATCGGTAACTAAGCATACAATTATAGTTAAAAGCACAAAAATTTCTAAAAATAATTTAATTTTACTCGACAATAATTTCTGCAGTTTCCACAAAACTGATTACCAAGCAAAATCACCATGATATAAGGTAACATGACCTTAACAGACTTACCGCATATTACTAAAAAATATTCAGCAGATACATATAGTATCTGGTCATCTCATGTACGTAAGTTTTACTTATATGACACGGACAATCGTTCTGTGAAACAACGTCTTTAGTTTTCTAACCTGCTGTGTAAATGCATGTTCCAAAATTGCATCAGTTATATTGAGAATTAATGTTTACACCAATAAATCTTTAAACTACAAAGAGGTGCAATTAAATTAAGTGTGAAAATATTTTTGGCATGTTCATTTCTGTTACTCAACAAAAAGAGTCGCAATTGCGGCATTTCAAACTTAGGGTATTATTGACGAGATCTGCCTAAACAGCATAATGCATATAAATAAATAACTAAATCACTATCATTTGCAATCAAACAAAGCCATATAAATAATGATAAATGTACTCAATTGTGACATGTTTACTAACAACACTATTCTTACTATTACAGTTGTAATGTTCAATTTCTTCATAAGAGTGATAAATTTTTTAAATCATATTTAAAACTAATGACCAAGTCCAGATTGCGAGTAAGTAAACAATTGAACAGGAGGAGATCACGGGCATGAAACTCAAGAATTTGAGTAGAGCGTCTTTGAATGGTAAAGGAGAAATCCATTTGAAAGCACGTTTCTGGAACCTTTCCATGGAATTGAACAAGGCACGAAACGGCCACCAACAGGGAGAAGCATAGAGAAGAATAGCACAAGGAATGAACTTGAACAACAGCTAAGTACTTTTGGAAATTTGTATAAAAAAAACCGCTACGAATATTGAATGGTCTTTGGCATAATACCTCTAATATCTATCTATCTATCTATCTATCTATCTATCTATCTATATATATATATATATATATTTATTTATAAGAGCCGTTTTGGGTTAACATTTTTTAGATTTTTGGACCCAAAACGGCTCTGAACCCAAATTTTGGTAACCCAAAGCGCCTCTTTGCAGCTCTGGGACTTCTAACAACCGGATTTTCGAAATTTTCATTGAGGTTGTTACACAGTCCACATAGATACATATTTTTTTAAAAAAAAAATTGTATATATATATAAATATAATAAGCATTGCGGCTAAAAGGGCTAGAAGAGCCCTGGTCGAATGATACACCCTTGATTGCTTTTATACCTCTTTATTTCCTCAAAGCATTTGGTCGGCCAGAGTTGACCATCAGGTGACGTTTTTAGGCTGAAGTCGGCCACTGCCATTGTTTCATCAGTTAGGCCGGCTTGTCCAAATAAAGTGGCAATTCAGTCTGGTAATTAATAAATTTCAGAATATATATATATATATATATATATATATAT
>CABFPE010000008.1:3009543-3020885 GCA_900660155.1 Hofstenia miamia | reverse complement strand
AAGCAGAACATCCAGAAGTAAAGTGCTTAACCTATTGACTGGTGCTACCCTATTTGTCTCACTTGCTTAATTTCTATCTCAATTCAGAAAACACAAACTCTCATTTTCATTGTTATCTCTCAGCTCACTATTAAATAATCTGTAATTGCCAGATATTCATGCTAGCCCACGGCATGGTATCATCACAGTGTTAGGTTTTATAAGTGCATGTATGTGTTGAATTACAAAAGAGAGATTTATTATTTCCGTATACATATCCGTATACATAACTTAATGAGTCCACAATTTGGACTGGGTAATCAACAGACCCCCAGAAGCAATGTGTCGCCCCATGCTAATGAAAGCACTCCCGAATTGTTGCCAATCTTAAGCAGTAAGTTTCATAAATATAATAATGAAATAAAAGGTACAAAGGTAAAAGACGGCAGTTGAGAGTAGATAAATTCTATTGAACTATCACTACAGTTTCCTCAGTTTTTATACAATTGTTTAATCATTACCTGCCTTTGTTTACAATACTTCAGATGTCAACATAGTTTACCATGATCAAATTCTATTTCCCTCGTAAAATTAAATTTGAGCAATAATCAGCACCATCAAGGGGACATCAAATTAATAGCAGCAAACTAAGATCGAAACTAGCGAATAACGTCATGATGACGTAATAATACAAAGTAACTTTATAAAAAATAAAAGCAACAGAATCCCCAAGCAACTCTACAATAATTTATTTTGTGTCTCCTCAGAGATATTATCACAAACATAATGAATCATGTGGCATGTCACTATATAATAAGGGTGAAGAGTATCCTCTCCTACTTTCAACATCTTCTTTCTTCTATCTTCTGTCTTCCTAGAACAAACTGTGGATGTAACTGGGGAAGAAGTAACAGAGGTTGGAGGGGCTATCAAATCACTCATTGGGGATGTATTTACAGTTTGTAATACACTAAATGGGGTATGAATAATTTTAGGTTTAAAAGTTTTATCAGTTTTTTGGGCCAGCTCTGCTTGTGCACATGAAGATACATTTCTCCCCATGTAGTAGCAAGATGAGGACAGGGTTGTTGCTGTCTCCTCTCCTAATTGTGGAGTTATGTTTTGCCCACACTGAATAGGAATCTCCTCAGCACCTTTGAAAATGTACTATTTTACCATTGTTAAGTGTATAAGTGTTATGGTCAAGCACTTTTTTGATGGTGAAAGGGCCTTGCCAATCATTAGTTAGTTTGCACACTTGATTATGATCTGTTACTATGCCAGGCAAGTAAGCAAAAACTTTTTCTCCTTGTTTATGGGGTTCTCCATACAGTTTCCTGTTGAACATCTTTTTCTGCCATATACTAGATTGGTTTGTGTTATGACAGATAGTTAAATGGATTTGTTGCATGTCTTGCATTAATTGACTGACATAATGTTCAGTATATTTGGGGAACATCATATTGAGAGATGTCTCAGCCTCACGTCCAAACATTGCTTTGAAGAGGCTGACCCCTGTAGTTGAGTGTACTGCCGTGTTGTAAAAGTATTCTATACACTCAATAATTGCCTCCAATATTTTTCCACAGCCCACAATACTGCACTCTGATTAGCTTTATGAAAGTTTGATTCAGCCTTTCAACTAATCCATTGGCTTGGTGATGGTAGGCTGTAGTGAGTTTGTGGATGACCTCTAACTCCTTCATAAAGGCTCTAATAAGATTGCTTTCAAATTGAGGACCATGGTCAGAAACTAGTTTGTGCATGGGCCCTTATTTCAATATACATTCTTTTACAATCTTGTCCACTACTCTTTCTGTGGTAGTACTATTGAGGGGGATCATGTGGGCATATTTCATTAAATGATCCACCAAGACAAGAAGATACTGAAAGCCATTGTCATCTCTTGACAATTGTTCCAAACCCATGTGTACTAATTTGTTAGGGCCTTCAAACACACTGGATTTGAGCTCAGCCCTTTCCTGTGGAAAATGACTAGTATTGTGTGAGAGGCACATTTCACATTTATCAATGATGTCTACCCCTGCTGCTTATATGCTGATTGTTATGTACTGAGAATTGAATGTCTTTTCTGTTTGGAGGATCCCAAGGTGTCCTCTCTCATGAACTCTGCAGACTAGGTCTCTTCTAAAATATTCAGGGATTGTGAGTCTGTTGTTTCAGCCTTTAGTGTATAGCAGCCCATTGTTGTTTGTTTGCCAATTATAATACTTGAAATATTGGTTAACCTCTGGTGAAGTAGGGAAGTAAGGATCATTTATTCTTTTCATGATATTTGATAGAATTTAGTCCTGATGTTGATGTTGTATTATTTCTTCTTCTGAAATTTCCTCTCTTATCATGATGGGCAAGATGGGTTTCCCATTGCGATCTGCATTGATTTCAGCTATTAGTTTGTACTCAGTGTGAGGAATAAAAACAAATGGAATTTTTTCTCCAGATGGTTTTTTTAGATCTCTTTTGTAACTGGGCAATGCTGTCCAGTAATCCACGTTCAGATGCAATTGACCCAGGTGATGCCTGATTGAAAAAGAGAAATTGTTCAGAGCCACTATGTTAGACTTGTCACTGCTAAACTTCTTTAACCATGCCAATGCAATGTTAACAATGTGCATGATAAATTTGCGTCCTAATATGAAGTAGCAAAATTTCCTTAAAGATTCTACTAATGCCAGCATTTCACATTTGGTGGCTCCATAATTCTTTTCTGCTGCTTGAAGTTTCCTGCCAAAGTATTGGACAGTGCTCTTGATTCCATTGATTTCTTGACTCAGAACACCAGTAATGGCCACCACACTGGCATCACAGTCCACTATAAAATCTTTGTTGTAGTCGGGTGTTCAGTGATGGGATCTTTTTTAGTTCACTTTTAATCTTCTCAAGTTCATCTTGTTTGTTCCAGATCCACTTAAAATCAGTGGATTTTTTTAGCAGATTTGATATGGTCTTTGTTTTCTCTGCCAGATCTGGAAGGAACATCCCATAATAATTCAGAAATCCCTTTAGTTGTTGCACATCACTTTGTGGTGTCTCAATTTTTTCCAGAAAATCCTTTGAATTTGTCTTGATTGAAATTTTTCCAGACTCAATAACTCTCCCCAGAAAGGTTACCTTCATCTGTGACAAGGAACATTTATTTCCATTGACCTTCAACCAGCCTTTTGCTGCAATTCTAGCATGTGAGAGAGTTTGTTCAAATGCTCATTGAAAGTATGACTGGCTACTAAGATATCATCAATATATGCCAATATTCCTTTGCTCAAGCATGTTAGAGTTGTCCTTTAATACTTTTGTTACATACCACTGGAAGGTAGCTGTAGTGTTGCATAATCTGAAAGCCATGTACTTCCATTTGTACAGGCTGTACAGGGTAATGAAAGCAGTTTTCAGAATGTCTGAGGGTATGCCTTGCATAGATCCAAGCAAGATAAAAATTTGTATTTACTAGCATCATATAACAGATCTTCAATCCTTGGCAATGGATAAGAGTCTTTAAAGGTGACATCATTCAGTTTGTGGAAATCTATGCAAAGCCTGTATTTCTCACCTTGCCTGATAAAAACAGTCAGAGTGGTGTAGCGGCTGTTGCTACCTTGGATAATTCCACTCTTGATCAAATTGCTTCAAATTGCTTAAGATATTTTCATACTCAGATTTAAGATTCTCTGGGACCCTGTGTACTGATAATCTAATCAGTTTATTGTGCTTAACTTCAATAGCATGTTGCTCTCTAATGGCGTAACCAATGCTGATTGCTCCATAGTTGAAAACTTTGTGGTGACTATGTAAAACAGAGATTAGTGATTTTGTTTCTTGTTGTTCTAAGTGAGGAGGAGTGTGAGTTGTGACAGGAGGTATCTTGACTATATTATATGTTTCTTCTAAATTGTGGACTGTGGTACAAATGGACAGACAAGATGTTGAAACATTCTCAACCCAAACTGGCACACCTACTATTTGTAATTGCAAAGTTTCAAACCACATTGGAAAATTAGATCAATTTAGAATTGTCACATATGTCTTTCCTTTAGAGACTTTACATAGGTTGGGTGAGAACAAAATCCCTTTCACATATTTTCCTCATTGTCCTGCTATCATGACATCCCTGTTAATGTTATTTTCAGAGAAGACAGTGGCTCTTGTCCAGTGCTTTGCCTCAAGTGATACAGGCTTGATTAAATCAAAGATTATTTCTTTCTCAGGTGGTTAATTGAGTAGCTTCCTGGTCCTTGATAGATATGGTGTTGTTTTTATAATTGATCACACATGAGTTTCTTTCTAAAAAATTGTTCCCCAAAATGAGATCATATGGAAGTTTATGATTGGATCTGTCAATTACAATAAGGTCCACTTTGAAAGGTTTGGTATGGATGCAAAGTGAGGTATCCCGTAATTTCCCTTTCAATGAAATGGAATTCACAGAAGCATCAATAAGATTGACACAGGATGGGTCCAGTGAATCTTGGTTGAAGCATAGTCCCTTGCACATTTGTTGCTAATGATAGAAGCAGCAGCTACAGTATCAACAGTAGCATTAATAATATTTCCATTTATCTCCACAGGGATCAGATTCTTGTGTATCAGATTAGTGATGACTAGAATGTCCTGGGCATGGTTGGAGGGAGTCAGTGCTCCATTTATTTTAAATTCTGCAGAGAGATCAACTCATCCTCCATTAAATCAACTAAATTCTCCACATGAGATGATTCAGGTTCTTCCACAATGAATCCCTCTCCATTGGTGATTAGTTGTATCTTCACATGACAGTTCAATTTCAAATGTCCCTTATCTCCACATTGGAAACAGTGAACAGAGGCCATATCAAATTCCTTATTAAAGACCATCTTCTTAGCCTTACTTGATTCAAATCTTTTCCCAACTCCTGCTAGGTTGGTGACATCTTTGTCTATGTGATTGGAATTATGCATCATATACACCACACTGATCACCTTTTGAATAATCTCATGCAGGTTTTCTTCAGGATTGCATTTCACCTCCAATCAATTTTGGATAGATGGGGGAAACCCTTGACAGATATATGAAAAGAGGTCGTGGTGAGAGTACTCAGTTGATAAACTGCCTAGTTGGAACAGCTGTTCCACTTGAGTTATGTAATTTCAAATAGCATCAACTCTTTTGAATGAAATATCCCACAGCATAGTTTTGTATTGATGTTTAATATGTGGGGCCTGATAATGATATTCAAAGAAGCCCACTAACAATTGGTAATCAGTTTTGATGTTATGTTCAAGCATCATATATTGATTATAAGCTAAACCACTCAGATACAATGGGAATTGAGACACCACAGATTCTTGGGAATTCTTGTACTGCTTCATGGTGAATTCAAATAAGAAGAACTACTCATCAAATGAATGAGACACAGCATCAATCTGGCCCATAAATTGTAATTGTCCACTTGACTCAGGAAAGAGAATAGAACTTCTATATTGCTGGTGACTACTAGTATTACCAATGTTCATCTGAAACAGCTTATATCACTGATATGCTCCTTCATACTGGTCACAACAGTCGTGTTAACA
The DNA here is from genome assembly GCA_900660155.1 of Hofstenia miamia. Lineage (NCBI taxonomy): Eukaryota > Metazoa > Xenacoelomorpha > Acoela > Hofsteniidae > Hofstenia > Hofstenia miamia. The sequence continues at coordinate 3,015,342 of CABFPE010000008.1, read as the reverse complement.
GGATCAGAAATAGAAGAAGCATAACAAGTTTGAGGGGTTTCTACAGTGGCCAAGGTGGACACATGAGTTAGAGCAGACTGAGTGAATTTCAAATGACAATTAACAGCTGATGTGCATAAAGAGGCAGAATTTGAAGGCGCTGTCATTATGTTTACCTCAGGTAAAGATGGTGCATTCATTGCATTGATTGGATGGTTCACAAGTCCCAACTGAAGTACTTGGACCAATTGATTAGTAATTCTCTCAGCCAATTCTTCTAAAGCTTCATCTAGGACAGCATGAGTAACATAATCATCAGCATGCCATTTGAGTGACTGCTCTTCATCTTGATTGGTAACAGTATTTTTCAGTTCCTGTATTTGAAGTTCTAATGCAAATGTGGATTCCAACATCTGCCTTTCCATTCTCTGATAAGCAATGTTTTGAGTTCTGCTTGAAGGGACTTGATGTGGCATTCACTTTCCATTCACATTGCCACTTGCTGGGATAAAGCATCTTTTAAATGTTTGATTTCCATTTGCTGAGCATCAAAGTGTTTTGTAGGTTGGGTAAGTAGTTGCTTAGCACTACTATAAGGACGCACAGGAATTGGCAAATGATTTCATTGAAAAGCATTTGTGCATAATTTATTTCTAAAAGAACACAATTACTCTGAAAGAAGAAATAGTAGAAAAGAAAGTGTGGAAATGATGCAAAAATAGAATTTTGATTAGAGGAAGATGTTAAGTTAGAATATCATCAATGGTTAATAACACAAAAACATGACACTAAAAACCAAATTGTAGAGTCACAATTGACTAGCTAACAAAAAATGTAACAATAAATTTTACACAAGGCAAAGGATAAGTCACATGCTCACACAAACACAAAACTCCAATTGTAAAGTTGTGATAAAGTCCCTTTCTCCAGGGAAACCCACAAATGGTGAAAACAGGGATGATCAAATAGTGATAAAGGATTAAATTCAAAGTATATTTCAATCACACTGATGAGGTCTCATCCTCTTCTCTCATTAGAGTGATGTTGCATTGCCTTGGTAAGGAGATATTCCTAATTACATCTACAACTGCAATAAGCATTTTTCATTTATTAAATTATACTTCACTATACTTAACTACTATTCAAAAGGTTTTGTATTGTGTACATAAAACATTATCTTATTGTAGCATCTGCTACCAAGCATTAACGTAGATTAAATTATTCTTTTAAACTATTGTCTTCGTTCTAAGTGTGTAGGGATGTATGTATGTTAACTATTTACTCTGATGTTGTGTATGTTTTTGTTAATCTTCACTTAACTAAAGTAACTGGATACTGTTTAGGTACTCTGTCATCATAGCTCTGCTCTGTGATTTGGGTATGGCCTCTGGCCAACTCTGATCTCTGAATCACCTCACATGTGTTTCCATTTCTGATTAAGTGGTCCCAAGCCTCAGCTCAATGATGTTCTTATTGTAGCATCATCCCAAAATAATAGCTGCAACTAAAGAAGAATTAATGTTGAACGATTATAATGATTAAATACAATCAAAAATATTAGTGTAAAATTTAGTTATGATTCTATTCATTTTGTAAAGATGCAACTAAGCTACAATATTGTGCAAATTAAGAGAAACTTGTTAGCTGATCAAGTAACATTTGACAAATTGCTAGAAGCAAAATAACGCTTACGTATGAACAGCCATATTGGCAGAAGAATTATTTGAAATTCAAAATCAGCAGGTACTTTAGAAATTTTAAATAAATAGCTTTGAAATTAACTAGAAATTTGATGAACAATAAATTCTTCGGAGTTTATTTTATTTCTTAATCTTCATTTATCTGGTTTGATTAATTACTAAAATGTGCAGCTAGGCGAGTTGTGTTTAGTAGTGGCTGGATCCCATCACGGGATCGATTCGGAGGGTCCTTGTGCCAGTCACGAAACTGCACTTACGTTACGGTTAGGAGTTTTTCGATTCTCGCCTAGTCTGACTATCGATCTATACATGTACGAAATAATCAATGCTTGAAATGACTGGATAGTCGAACCCTAGGAATATACATGTTATTAATAGTAGGAGACTCGACTATAATTGACTAAATAAGTGACCTTACATGTATCCCTATTAAATGTAAGTTTAGGAAACTGCAATCTTATTAATTAGATTACTAAGCCAATAAGTTTACAGTAATGGCTACATTAATAATATTTAAATGCAGTTAGTATCAATGCCAGATTGCTCTATTTGAACAAATCAACAAACACTGTTAAATGTTGAGTTTAAGTCAGTTACTACTTAACATGAGTGCACGCACTGAACTCAAATAGGGTACACATAATTAGTTCCAACTGAGCTGAGTTGGTGCAGTGGATTCAATCGTTATTTGTAAAGGAGGGGAACTGTGTTGTGGAGATTGGCTTCAGGCAGTGGCCCACAGAAGAACTGGAGAAGAAAAGTCACGCAGCTCCATCACCTAAATAGTGATAATTAATACTCGATTAACATAACTAGTTGATTAAAAAGGAGAAGTTTGGCGATTCAATAATTCAGTAACTCCTCACCCGCAATTTACTAAGTGCTGATTATCAACTATAGTACACGGTGCAAATAAGCCAGGTGGAGGATGTTACATGGCAACTGTGTCAAATAAGAACAAAGTCAATGGAGAAGAAACACACAGTGATACTCTTTTAAGAACGTCGAAACAACTCAAAGAAAAAGTGAAGAGGAAGCAACAGAGCAACGAACGGAAAGACACAGTGAGCAAAGGCAGAACATTTTAACTGCAACATGTGCAAACTGGACTCTTGAATCGTAACCGAATGGGAAAGCCACTACAACATCAAGAAATAATGACAAACAATAAAATCAAAAGAGGAAGTGCAAAGAAAGCAAAAACCACCCCCCTTATGACAACATGATCATCATCCTACCCAAGAAATTCCGAAACAACCCTAACCCCAGAGTCAATAACACAGGAATCTTCTTCTGAACCAGGAACCCCAGAAATCATGGAAATTCTGAGAAAGAATAATGAAACTAAACAATTATTACAAGAAGAAATTGGTCTATTAACAAAAAGGATAGAAGACATCGAATTGGCAAGTGTGGAAACAATCAGGAACATCCAGATTGACATGGAGACCAGTCTAATTGAACAAAGCAAAGTGTTCCAAAATGAAATCAAGGCACTCACAAAACAATTAACAGAGTCAAATAGTAGATTCCTGGAACAGAATCAACTCCTACAAGACAAGAATAACATACTAGAGAGAACAAATCAACAGTTAATACAAGATAATGATATACAAGCCACAGAGATATCACAACTTAAAGGTAAAATAACCTGACTCAAGGACCATTGGTATCACTACAGTTTCTGGTGGTGTACAGATCAGGAGTTTCGTTTCTATTTCTCATTCTATGTGTTGGTACGAGCCTTCTGTTGTTGATGCTGTGGCTAGACCTATGGTAGTGGGGCAATTCATTTTTGCTTCAGAAATCGTATCCCAGAATGCTTGTGTGAGTCCCCTTTGACTTAGTTTTAATCGTAGTTCTTCCACGTAGTAATTTCCACTCTAGAAGTGATGCATTCAATGTCTATAGCCAGTTGATTGTATGGTCTTAATAATTCTTCCAGTTCTGTTTGTGTGAATGCTTTGGTGAACATAAGTTTCATCATTGCCACTGTTTGTTGTTCTCTAATGCTCTGAAAGTTTCTTTCTTTTATATCTTTTGATTCTTTTGTAATTTTAATTTTGACCAGGAAATGCTCGTCGTCTGTGTCTATCCATTCTATTGTCTTAGCTGGACTAATTTCTCCCCATTTTTGATGTTTATTCTATCGATTGTCTGTTGTGTTTTGGGGGATAGTAGTAATCTGGACAATGTTAATAGTTGCTCCTCCTCTAACATTTCTGCTTGGGACTTCGTAACCATTTCACAGACTTCTACCAGTTCTGTAATACCTCCTCTTTTCATCATTTCAGTGCTTTGAATGATCTTGGTAAATGTGCACCGCGGACTGTCTTGTTCATAGCGTCTCATTTCATGGTCTAGTATATTCTGCACGTTTTTCTGTGTTAGCATTTTTCGGATTTCAGCTGTGCTTGCAAGTTTCCTCTTAATAATTTTCTTCATTGTGAGCCATGGCTGATTTTGGAGTTGCTTCATCTGTGTCTCAGATGTTGCTCCCCACATGTATTTCCTCATTGGCTCATCAAATATCATGATTTTGCTGGGGCATATCCCCGTCATATTTGCGATGCTTATTGATGACATCTTCCCCAACGGATTTTCTTGCATTATTATTCTACTCAGTATTTTTTCCATCACTTGCACTGGCTTCTCTGCCTGATTCGGTGACTCCAGTTTTCCAGTGTGACATTTTAATTGACAGTTCTTTGTTTGTGTGTTGATCGGGGATATTGCAATTTCGTATTTCTTTGATTTTGTTAGTTTGTGATGAGTTTGTCACGAGATCAGGAGTTTTATTTCCACATCCTCTGTTGTAAATATGGCTAATATCAACGCCACAGTTCTATAGCGTATTTCTGGTGCATTCTTTTCTTCAAATAACAATTATTTAAAATCTTTTTTCATGTTCAATTCATAGGCTCTGTTTACTTCTGTCAGTGCCATTTCTACTGATTTGTGGAACTTTCGTGATGGTGCATCGATTTTTATCTCTGGCCAGCCTTCCTCTACTTTTTGTTGCAACTTCATATTCCTCCAAATTTGGATTTGTTGTAAATGATCCTGTTGTTGCGTAAGGCTGCACTTTATGAACAGTGTGTTTGCTTTTTCAGTTCCTTCTATGTCTGTTGTTATTTCTATTGTTTTAGTTTGTCTGTAAAGATCAATTGCAATGCATGGGTCTACCATGATTCGGTAGATCTGTGCCCAATAATCTATCTGTAAGTCGAGACATATTAGTTCTGGGATTATTGTGTTCTTATTTTTTTCTCCCATGGGAAGATGTTTTCACCTAAAAGGCATGCGTTTTCTAAGTGCTCGGGAATATCATCCTGTGTTGTTATTGTTATTAGTATGACTCTGACATTTTGTACTCTTGCCATTCTTGTTGTGTCGTCCACTTTCTTTTCTAACGTCTTTGTTTTCTGCATCCATGTTTATTTCCGCTATCTCAGTGATTTTGTCTTTGTATGCCATTATTGCTTGTGTTGTATCCAGTGTAAATGTGTCATCAAATACAACATGCACTGTACTGTGCATGTATGGCCTCTCTAATGTTTTGTTCATCTCTTGTGGATAACTGATAATGACATTTAGTTTTGGCCTGTTATTGGCGTCAAGCATGATTGGTAAGAATTTCCCTTCAACTCTCGTGACTTTTCGTATGTGGATTTTTGTTTCTGGAGATTGTTTTGCAAATGCATTATAGCGCATCTTGGAAGTTCCCATGAAATAAGGATGTAAGGTTTCCCCATCTATTTTTGACATTTGTTTTTCTCTTTCTTTTGATCTCACCGTTCTTTCTGATGTTGTTTCTGAGGAGGCGTCTAGCTGAGTCATCCTTAATGGTAGTTTACTGGTGCTCAATTCACAGTCCAAAGGCTGTGAATCTGTGCTGATATTTTCTACTGCTTTGCCCTTGAATCAGCTTGCAGTTACTCCTGTTGGCACTTGACCAGCTGTTGTTCCAGATGAGATAACGTCAGCCTTGAATTGCTTTCATATCTCCACAGTTCTTCCACCACTTACACCTTCCCCTGGAACTCCTCCTGTCTCACCATCCTTGAATTGGCATTGTGGACTTTGGGAGGGAAAGTTGTGCTGTGCACCAGTTTTCTGC
>CABFPE010000008.1:2986849-3008543 GCA_900660155.1 Hofstenia miamia | reverse complement strand
GATCCAGTGATAATTTGGGAGTTACTCCACTGTGCTTAGTGTGATAACTAGCCCCTTGACAGTTGGTGTAGCATCATCCCAAAATAATAGCTGCAACNTTATTTTATTTCTTAATCTTCATTTATCTGGTTTGATTAATTACTAAAATGTGCAGCTAGGCGAGTTGTGTTTAGTAGTGGCTGGATCCCATTACAGGATCGATTCGAAGGGTCCTTGTGCCAGTCACGAAAGTGCACTTACATTATGGTTAGGAGATTTTCAATTCTCACCTAGTCTGGCTATCGATCTATACATGTACGAAATAATGAATGCTTGAAATGACTGGATAGTCGAACCCTAGGAATATACATGTTATTAATAGTAGGAGACTCGACTATAATTGACTAAATAAGTGACCTTACATGTATCCCTATTAAATGTAAGTTTAGGAAACTGCAATCTTATTAATTAGATTACTAAGCCAATAAGTTTACGGTAATGGCTACATTAATAATATTTGAATGCAGTTAGTGTCAATGCCCGGTTGCTTTATTTGAACAAATCAACAAACACTGTACAACGTTGAGTTTAAGTCAGTTACTACTTAACATGAGTGCACGCACTGAACTCAAATAGGGTACACATAATTAGTTCCAATTGAGCTGAGTTGGTGCAGTGGATTCAATCGTCATTCGTAAAGGAGGGGAACTGTGTTGTGGAGATCAGCTTTGGGCAGTGGCCCACAGAAGAACTGGAGAAGAAACGTCACGCAGCTCCATCACCTAAATAGTGATAATTAATACTCGATTAACATAACTAGTTGATTAAAAAGGAAAAGTTTGGCGATTCAATAATTCAGTAACTCCTCACCCGCAATTTACTAAGTGCTGATTATCAACAATAATACACGGTGCAAATAAGCCAGGTGGAGGATGTTACATGGCGACCATGACAAATAAGAACAAAGTCAATGGAGAAGAAACACACAGTGATACTCTTTTAAGAACGTCGAAACAACTCAAAGAAAAAGTGAAGAGGAAGCAACAGAGCAATGAACGGAAAGACACAGTCAGCAAAGGCAGAACATTTTAACCGCAACAAGTGCAAACTGGACTCTTGAATCGTAACCGAATGGGAAAGCCACTACAACATCAAGAAATAATGACAAACAATAAAAGCAAAAGAGGAAGTGCAAAGAAAGCGAAAACCACCACCCCTATGACGACACGATCGTCATCCTACCCAAGAAATTCCGAAACAACCCTAACCCCAGAGTCAATAACACAGGAATCTTCTTCTGAACCAGGAACCCCAGAAATCATGGAAATTCTGAGAAAGAATAATGAAACTGAACAATTATTACGAGAAGAAATTGGTCTATTAACAAAAAGGATAGAAGACATCGAATTGGCGAGTGTGGAAACAATCAGGAACATCCAGATTGACATGGACACCAGGCTAATTGAACAAAGCAAAGTGTTCCAAAATGAAATCAAGGCACTCACAAAACAATTAACGGAATCAAATAGTAGATTCCTGGAACAGAATCAACTCCTACAAGACAAGAATAACATACTAGAGAGAACAAACCAGCAGTTAATACAAGATAATGATATACAAGCCGCAGAGATATCACAACTTAAAGGTAAAATAACCCGACTCGAAATGAGCAAGAATGAACAGCCAGCACAATTACAACAGGACTTGCTGGAAGTAGAAAATAGACGACTAATCGAAGATAAAGATCTGAGGCAAGAGGAAATAGCTCAACTAAAAGATAAATTAAGGTTATTACAGTTATCCAACAAGTCGAGAGGTTGGTCACACTCAGCTCAAGAGAGAACCAATATTCAAAATATGATCTCTTTTCACACATTTGCAAAGGGATGCCCAATAATATAAGAGCACAATTTGAAATTAAGTGCGACATAGATGATAAATTGGAGAAGATGATCAGAAAAGCCTATCCTAACTCAGTGTAGTTCTCAATGCTATTTGCAACTGACTTAAACTCAATTTGTAATGTGTATTTATGTCAATTCACAACCTTGCAATGTCACTAGCTGCTTAATACTTTAGCCATTACTGAACACTATTGGCTTTAGATAAGTTAATTAAAGTAAGTTACATAATAACTTGCAGCTTCCTACCTTAAACTTAAATAACAACAATACATGCTCAGTCTATTTATCAGTCTATTATAGGTCACCTAAGTCTATAAGATAAAATATGTATAACCTACAGTAGGCTATCCAGCCCTTTTACTGATATCAATTATTAGATACATGTAAACAAAAGAATCAGTAGCCAGCTAAATGGAGAAAAACTCCTATTCATATACCTAACATAAATGCAGGTTCATGGTTTTTTAATCAATAATCATAATTCGATCTTAGTTTTGACTAATCATCTGATCTTCTTTCTTCTTTAGCAGCATTATGCTTTGGATTATGCTATATTATCCTTGAAACTTTTAGTTTACTTAAATAGTTGCAAAACAGAATAAAAATAGGGTTTTTATATGGCCTCTTGGCCAAGCTCAGAAGCTACATAAAGTTCCCTAGTTTTTCTTTTGTTTAAGAGTTCATTTAACACTTAATTAATTCAAAGTGTAAATTTATGTAACAACTCTTCTTAGGAAACTCCAAAACCATAATCAAGGAAACTAATCTCTGTTATTCAACAACTGCAATTTTATCTTCATTTAATATTGTAAGCATGTATAGGAATATTGTAGCATCTCCTACCAGGCCCAACATCAGGTTGTCCAAACCTAGTTCTTTGGTTCTTTGTCAATTTGGTGGGAAGGGAGCTACTTGTTCTCAACTGCTTTATGAATTAATAATATTCCTCTGTTAACTTTGATTAACAAATCAATTAACAATCCCTATTTAGGTGAAGCTTCATTCCTCAGCAGTTCTTCCATTTGGTGGGCATCTGCATGAAGCTTGAACATCAATGATTCCAGTAATCAAGTTCTTCAATGAACCTCTGCCACTCATCTCAAAGAAGGCCTATTATGTGTACCCTAACCTATAATGGTGCTTACTACTTATTAGACACAACTTGACTTAAATCTTTTTTTGTATTGTATGATGTTGTGTTTTAAGAAATAAACTGACATAAGTTTCATGTAACCTGACTTGTCAGTAGCTGCTTCATTAACAAAGTAATGTAGTTAAAACATTGCCATTACTGAAAAACTATTGTCATTCAAATTATTTAATTAAATACATAGCAGCTTCCTAACCTAAATTTAGATAAGATAGTTGCTATAATAAATGATCTCATTATCAGTAACTTTATTGTCAACAATTTAGATCTAAATATTCATTTTTAAATGAAATTCTGAGTTCAATTAAATTTTTTTCTATTTACAAATTTCTTAGGGTAAAAAGCATTTATTTTAAAATAATTCTAATCTAGAAAATAGTTTTTGTGAGTGGTAAGAAAATTGATATTTAAAAAAACTTAATTTTTATGGTATTTTCAAATGGATTTTCAAACAAGTTTGAGTTCAAGTTTTGATGATTTCTCTTCTGAGTTTTTTTGATTCAGGTTTGCGATCTTATTCAAGTTCAAGTTCTTAACATTCCAAGTACTTGAAAACCCTGAATATATCATATGTTTGGCTAACTAACCATTTTTGAGTCCTTATGAAATACATGATGAAAAATGATCAATTGTAAGCTAAGTGGGAAATGAAAACTCTTAGCCATATACCTAACTTAAATGCATTTCATGAATCAAGGGTGAAGAACCTTGAATTGTTCCTGTCATGATATCCTGACCACTACTCAGCATGGACTGTTTAGCTTAACATTTTTATTAAAAATTGCAAAGAATGTACTTCATCAATTGTTACATAGTTTCACTCCTATTTATACTTTTAATCAAAACAAGTACCTGTTGATTTTAGCTTTAAAATAACTAGACACTTCTGCCTAGTTGACAAAAATAACAAGAAGCAATTTTGTCTTAAGATTTCTGCCAAATTTATTGATGGGCAAGTACTTGCTTATACAATTTTATACTTGATTTATAAATTCTAGTTTCAAGTTTTCATCACTTAAGCTGCTTAATTAATTTTCTAATCATCTTTCCTATTCCTTTTCAATCTTAGTTTCCCAGAAGCTGATGTGATGAATTATGCTACAATATAATCAAGAAGAAATACATATAAATCTATTCTAAACCAATGTATTAATTATGTGTAGATACAGGGTTTTCAATTCTACTTCAATAATTTTCACATCATTTTCAACAATTTGTACATTAATTTCAACAAAAATAAGAATAATATTAGAAAGTGAATAATAGAAAGAAAAAACAATATAAATAACAAGAAACATTGTATTTAAAAATGAGAGATGGATTCATAAGAAAACCTTAAAATATAAAGCATAATCATCATTTCATTTATTTCATAGTGTTAGTTTTTGTCACCTCAATTTTAATTACATGTGATTGCTCATTTAACTTTGTGAGGGAAACTGTGCTTTGAAATTGTAAGCAAGTCAGGTAATAAGTTACAGATTTTTGTAATAAATATCTGAGTCAATGTAGCAAAGTGAACAATAAATTTGGCTTCCTTCTATTGTGTTTGATCTTTGCAATTATTTATTTATTAACACCTTTTAGATTTTGTAAATCAAAGATTAGTAAATGATAACTGTTGTTTAAGATCCAGCAACAAATTGGGAGGAAACTGCACTGGGTCTAGGGTGACAAATAGCTCTTTAACAGTGACAGCCCAAATTGTGGTCTCTTTAGGTTATGGTCATGTGTAGGGAATAACATGTTTTATTTTATCTGTTTGTACATGCACTTAATTTACCACCTTGCAAATATACTATGCCATTGGCAAACATGAATGCACAGCAACTATGTGCCTGTTATTTATTATTTATTTACATGAGCTGAGATAAGAGAACTCTGAGATAAATTGTTTATTGAGCTAGAACTTAATACTTGAGACACACAATTAGACCTTGGTGAGAAAGGATGGCTTCAAAGGTTTGGATTCAGTGTGATGCTTTGTGAGTTGGTCACTGCTGGAGTTCTTTTTGGAATGGAATTTCTTTATTTGTTAGGAGAATCAGTGAACCACCAATGTAACTGTTCTGTTGGAATGCGGGTTGCCCTCTGCTATGGTAGACTTTGCTATCTTTGATCTAAACTCTTGAGTTACCCAGTACTGCTAGAGTAGCCAGAGCTCCCCCATGATTCTACACTAGGAGCTCTTCCATAAAATGCTCTAAGGTTGTTGAAGTTATTTGCATAACTTTCCCCCAAATTTATGGTATGATCTGTATTATGCTGAATTGGAATTTGGTGAAACTTTTTAAAAGAATAATGTAATTCTATCAAAGAATAGTGAATATAAGTGGTACTTATGATCAAAAAAATCTTTTACTGACCCAATTCGTCATCTCCTCCAATGTTAAAGTAACATTCCTGGCTAAAGAAGCATGAAGATACTCTTTAACATCTGGGGTCAGCTTCAAATTACTTGCTCCTACTTTATGTCCTTATTCCCAACAACCTGTTTTTTGATATTTATTTATAATTGAAATTACTGAGGTGCTTTTAAGTCTTAAAAGACCTGAAATCTCTGTTGCATTCTTATCAGATAGATAATGAGAGTATATTACCAAACTCATTTCAGTAGTTATCTTCATATAACTTCCCCAGCTATTTTTCACAACCCCCTTTATGTGATATACATTTAAAAACAAAATTTAGTATAATAATGTAATCTATGACTTGCATACTAATGTAACAGAATGCATTCTTGTTAGTGTCATTTATGTAGAAGAGTGCAAATGTAAAGGCACTTTTTCTGACCATCAAAAATAGCAGTGTCAAATTAGATAGTAGAAATTTTATTTAGTGATTTTATTTGTACAACATTTATTATTAATCAAATTTTATAAATACAGGTCCAAAAAAAATTCAGCTAAAAGTCAATCACTTGGCTTTTGACCAATATGAGAAACAGAAATCAGACATTTGAAATAATATTAATCATCAGATTAGAGGAAATATTAGTTAAAAAGAACTGTAAATAATTTTAGTATTGTATGGTATACAAGGTATTGTTATGCTGAATTACAAAATTGTAACAAAGGTCATTATGAATAGACTTTTACTAAAGCTTAGTCATTCTTTAACTATGCTCTAATTAATTGAAATTGTGTATAATGCAACTTAGCAAATTTTCTCAATGGCATTAGTGATGATGAATTGCTGATAAAAGTTAATGGTGCCTAACAAGATCAATTGATATATTGATTAAGTCATCTAATTAAAATGTTAATGCAGTACTTTCTAATTAACAAAAGTTATGAAGAGATGTCTTACATCAAAAAATAGATGTGTGATTATCTAAGCCTTGTCTGAAATTGGAATTAATTGTTATTTACTAAATGTTTAGTAATTCAATTGATTATATCTCTGATGCTCAATCTGTTCCAAGAAGGAATTTATCATCACTGATATTTAAAGGAGAAAGCTGCAGTTATATGTTAATTAAATATTGCATTTTTAATAACTGGTTAATTGATAAACTAAAGCTAATGGTTAATTTATTCTCTATTCATTTACACTGTAATTGTTGTTTCAAATATATTAGTTCAATGTATAATGAGAATAAATTCTTTGTGTCTAATTCCACAGGTTAACCACAGATTACACCAAGAGTGGCATGAGAGTGATTCAGCTGCTAATAGAACATTGGGTCAGCATAAGCTGTTAAATTAGCATTGCCTGAAGGGCCTAAACACATGATTGTTAATCACTATTGATACTTCCAGATACATACAGAAATATTCAGTATTATATGTAGGGACTAACAGTTTAAGAGCTAACAGCACTGACAACCAAATCAATGAAACAGTTACTGTCAATGATACTGGAGTATAATGGAGATAACAATGTCTATCATTGAGAGTATGGGATTTCACACTAATTTACAATCACTTGCAAAACTGCACAGAATTTCTAAAACTAATCAACCAAAATATATAGAGTAAAATTTCTCACTAAGTAGGAATGTGTGTAGCAAAATTAATAGAAAACACTTTTAACAAGTTTTTAACTAGATTAATTTCAATGACAGAAAAGCTAATCAAGATAAATATAATTATACTTTTCTAAGAGCACAGATTGACCTGATTTTCCTCTAACTTTTTTCAAAGTTTGCTTTCTTGCTGAGTGGGACTTTTTGGGTGATTAATTTGGATTGAAATTTTAAATGCAAACTAACCTGAATAATTTTTATATCATAACCAGAACTAGTAATACACATTCAAATTTCTGTAAGAACAGAAGCTATTCTTAGATTGTCCTTGATATTGTAGCATAATCCAAAGAAAATGCTGCTAATAAAGAAAGAAGAACAAATGATTATTTGAAACTAAGATCGAATTATGATTATTTAGAAAAACAATTTAAGTTCAATTATCAGAATTATCTTTGTAAAATGCAATCAGAGTTGGCCAGTGGCCACAGACACACCATTCACAGAGCAGAGCTATGATGGCAGAGTACCTAAATAGTATTCAGTTATTTCAGTTAAAGAAAGATTAGCAGAAATATATATATTCAATAGCTAACATGAGTACATCCCTACCCACAGTTGACGTGAAACAATAGTTTAAAAGAATCATTTAACCTACATCAGTGCTTGGTAGTGGATGCTACAATATTTTATTAAGATGTTTGCACATTAGTTATGTTTCTTGCAAATTAACAATTTTATTAATGTAAAAGCATTAAAAATAAATGAGAATAAAATTATAGGGTGTAAAACTGATAACAACCATTGTTGAGGAGTGGGAAAGCAGTAAAATACCAAGAATTGAAAGAAACAATTATGTTTTGTGTAATAAGTCACAATTTGCTACTGCTTGTTGTTCTATAATTCCTCCAGTTGAGTTTTCATCACCATTGTTTTAGGTAAGATGAAATCTCTTAATAATTTGATGAGTGGTTTCTATTCAAGCTTAAGATGAGGCAGAAAAGGTTAACAAAGCCAGAAAAATGCTTTGGTGCACCATTCATTATATCTACAGAGGTTAGCCTGCAATCAATATATAATGCTGGACAGCAAAACTAAGTCAAAGATCATTATTGAGCACCTCACATCAAGCAGCAAAACAAGACTCTATTATGCAAAATGAACTTTAGATCATGCAAATAAAATGGCTATTCCATCTAAGTGAACATTTGTCTGAATATTCTAGATATTATTTGTTTTATTACATATATAAAGGCTTTCACCATTGATACAGACTAGATTGGAATTAAAATGCAATCCTAAGAATGATCTAACCACTCTATTTCAAAAGTGATAAGTGTTATGGACAAGGTGCAATATACACAAAGAATAGATCAAGGACACTTGCCAGAGTACATGGTATCCTATTAAGAAAGAGCTTGCATTGCTTGTAACAGAATGCAAGCTTAAAGGCATTCTTGTCAGTCTCACCCAAGGTAGAAAGGTGTAAATGGAAAGGTACCTATTCTGATCAAAGAGCAAATGGTGCAATACATCATAATTTTATATAGAAATTGTATTTGTAGAACTTGGCTGAAAGTCAAAATGAGCCAATACTGAAATTTAAATTTTACAGCAATCTCCTGATCAATCAAAAAATTGTTTAATAAGATCTGTACATGATTTTAGTGTATTTTAGTATACCAGTTCATAATCAATGAAAGAAACTGTGTTGTGATGGAAATCAGTATCAATAAACTTTTAGTCAAGTTCAGTTCTCCTTATTGCAATAAATTAGTTTATCAAAGTTTACTAAATGAAAATGATTAGCTAAATTCAAATTGGCAATGGTGGTGTTGACTTCACTGATGATTTTGAATGGTGCAAATTAATATTGACTATGGAATATCAGTAACTCTACAATACTCACTAATCAGTCTTATTATTTTATTAAGCTTTTCTTCAATTAAATGATATAAGTCTCCACAATGATTATTCAAGTTAATTTGTTTGATCATATACTGTTATAATAAAATTCTATCTTCATTGAATTTATTAAATAGATTATCACAGCAATAGTGAAATATACTTGTATCACTGATGATCAAAGAGGAAGAAAATGATCATGCTAATTGTTGAATTATTAATTACATGTTTAATTAATACAAATGATTATGTTAATATTATATCTAATGTTTCTAAGCTCTTGTTATCATTGTGTATTTGATATGCAATGCATTATCTTATCAGTAATTAAGAAAATAACAAGAAGTTCATTGCACTATGTTTTATTCTAATCCACAATGTCACACTGAGCAATGCAATGCAGTCTATTAATCTGTTGTGATCTGCACCATGCCATTGAGAGACCATTTGATTCAGCAACATTTCTGTGGTGACAACACTAAAACCTAAATAAATTACCATTAGTTATTTGTATAGCTTAAGCATTTATTATAAATATATTCAGTTATATACAGAAGGGAACTAACATTTTAGGGGATTCTAATACTGATTATTACAAATCATTGTGTAGAATCATGGGGAGCTCTGGCTACTCAAGTGGTACTGGGAAACTCAAGAGTTAAGATCAAAGGTTGCAAAGGCTACCATTGTAGAGAGTGCCTGCATTCCAGCAAAAGAAAGAAGCATTGGTGGCTCACTGATTCACTTAAGAAAAACAGAAATTCCATGGAGAACAGACTTCCAGCAGTGACCAATTCACATGTGTGTCTCAAGTAGTAATTTCTAGCTCAATAAACAATTTATCTCAGAGTTCTATTATCTCAGCTCATGTAAATAAATAATAAACAAAAATCACATAATTGCTGTGCATTCACATGTGCCAACAGCATAGTATACTTGCAGTGTGTTATTATTATGTGCATGTACAAAATGAAATGATCAAATTAAAAGTTCTTATTCCTTACACTTAATCATAGCCATAACCTAAAGCAGCCACGATTTGGGCTGTCACCATCAAGAGCTATTTATCACTCCATGCTTGGTGCAGTTTCCTCCAAAATTGTTGCCAGATCTTAAGCAGAAATTATCAGATCAAAATCCATGAAGAAACCTAAAAGGGGTTAGCATATAACTACATCAGAGAAGACCAAACATGTTTGGAGTAAGACAAATTATATTGTGTGTTTGCTACAAGTTCCTCAAGTATTTATTACAGCTTTGTAAATTATTACCTGCTTAATGTTTACAACTTGCATACAAGTTCCCTCACAAAATTAAATGAGCAATTACACATAGGTTTGATTCAAGGGGACAAATAATAAATTGATCAAATTAACTGCACTCAAAAATATACAAATTGATTTAAAAGGAATTGATATAAATTGACAGCATCAAATTACAAATTATAGCATCATTGTAACATAATTCTAATTTTCTGAGTGCCACAATAATCAAAGAATAAAATTGAAAAACAGAGGCCTCAAGTGACTCTACATGCCCCCACTGCACAGTTATGTTTGCTGTAGGAGTTGGACTGTAGGAAGTGACAATAGTTTCTGTGTTTCCTCCAACATCTCAACTGCTAGAATGTCATCCCAGGATGAAGCTTCAGTGTATCTAGGTCACCAGGTAATCTACATTAGTGGCGACTTGGTTAAAGCTGCATTCAGGGTAGTTCATCTTTTCCGAGTTGAATAAGATCTTAGCCTTTATGTGAACATTGTAATGGTTTACCAGCTCTAGGAACTGTTGTGTTGATGCAGGCTCTTGGCAAATCAAGCAGCTTGTGCAAAATGGTGCATACTCAGAAGACAGTGAGGGAAACTTAGTTTCAGAGGTGGCTCCTCAGATGTATTTTCTCAGCATCTGAGAGAAAACATTGAGATTGGCAAATGCAACAGTGAGATGGTTGACAATCATTTGGATCAGGAGATGCCCTAGTGGACTACTTGCACCAATAAGTCTGGCATAGAACTTTTTGAAACACCCCATGGCTTTCTTAGTCTTCCCAGGGGATGATGGTAACAAGCAGGAGTGTAGAAGCCAATTCTTCACTTTCCATGATGCCAGACAGATAGCTACCTGATGTGTACACTTTCTGGCTAGATGCTCTCAGGTGTTGTGGTTGAGAGGTAGCTGGAATTGAGGGTCGCAAGTTAGAAAGATGGCTAAAATCCAAACAGCTCCATGCAACTGAATTGGCAGCATGAATTTCTCAGTAAATAACTTCTTGGCATAGCTCTGCCAGTCTTGGGACATATACAAGATCTGTAACTCCATGAGGAGTCTTTCAACTGATCAACTATACTGTGAGGTCAGGCTAGAAATGTTCATATTGGACCAAATGGATTCAGGGTTCTTGTCAGCTTTGAGGTTTATCCAGACCTCATTGATCTCAGTGAGCATGGCAGCACTTTGGGAAAAGCAAAGCTCTGATATGCAGATCAGTGACTAAAGTGAGGCCAGGCCAGTTGACAGTTATTGACTTGAGAGTTTGAGAGTGTACTGTGGCATCAATGATGAGCCTTTTATCAACTGCCAGGCAGTAAGTTGGGATCTTCTTACAGAGTAGGAGATCTGTGTAAATTAACTTCATTATTGAAAAGATGTTTGACTGGTACATACTAGTAGCGTGGTAATAGTTAGTGTATAAGATGGTGAAGTTCTCCATCCTGAAGTGGAGGCTCTCAACCTGCTCAGGAATGTTGTCTTGGTACTCCTCTTTCAGGAACATAGTAAGGTGGATGCATTCAACTTTAGCAAGTCTGTATGCTATCCTGATCTTCTCCATAATCTTCAGCTGTTCAATCTCACCAACACAGAAGAAGTAGGTAGATGATGAGCATGCTCTCAAAGTCAAGGTTTATGCAATCTACCTTCTGAATTTTGTTCTTGTTAGTTAGGAGCTGGCACAGGTGCATGAGGTGAAAGTCCTCATCAAACATAGTGTGAACAGTGCTCCACCAATAGGGCCTTTTAAGTCTGCCATGCATCTTTGAGTTGTAGCAGATTATTGTGTTGACTTTGGGTCTATGCTCAGCATTGATAACAAATGTAATTACATCCACTAAACAGGTGAGGGAATAGGTGTTGAAGGTCCACCATAATTTGTTCTTTGTTTCTTCAGACAGATTGTCCTTAGCAAAGCTAACAGCCTTAGGAGTAGTGATAAAGTATGAAGCAAATGCATTTTTTGATGAAGTTTTTGTTCTTGATTTCTAGAATTTGGGCAAAGTGATATAATTGATAACAAGAAATGTTTTGACAATCTTAAATTGAGCATAATAATTTTTTGATGAAGTTTTTATTGCAAAACATATTGTATTACAGTTTAGTAAAAATGTATAGTCTTGCTTTCACTCTTTTTCTACATGTACTAGTTTTATGTTAATAAGTTTGATAAATTATTACATTTCATAAACATTAGTTTTAATATAAAAAATTTAAACTCCTACATCTTCTTTGTAAATAGGTAAAAATCTATAGTATTCTCTAAACTGATAAATGTCAATGTTTTACCTAGCTATTAATTTAACATGTAATTGACATTCAAATTTAGCATGAGGGAAGGATGATTGAAATAAAATAATTGCTAGTTTAGTAAATTTAATAATACTATTTATTATACAATGAGAATGTAGAAATGATTTGTACGTGTTTCATTAATGATAGATTTCTAGAGATACATTTCATCAACTAAGTTAAATATGTGTAATATTAGATGGATGTTATGTATAATAATATAATTAGGGTGGCCTATGACTTTTCCACATTTATAGACTTACATTTTTTTTGACATCAATCCTTTGTTTCAGTACTGATATACATTAAATTTTTCAATATGTATGCAAGAAATCAACTGATCAAATTAGTCAAAAACATTGTAAAAAAATGAATATTGTGTTAAAATTTTAGATAGTTTTTCGTCATTGAACAAAATGAAAATTTCATGACAGTATTAGTATAAACTTTCAAGAATGAGTAAGAAAAACATACATGCAGATAAATAGGACTAATCTTTGTTATAAATTCAGATTTTATTTTCATATTTTAAAGAATGAATGGTTTTATTATTTAATATCACATATAAATAGAAATTTTAAGACATTCTACAAATCAATAATTGTTAAAGTACTTGAAGTTGTATCATAGCTTTTGAATTTTAAAATAAAAATTTATAATTATTGAGAAAGTGTTAACATTCACATTTTTCTTCAGTCAATGAGTAAATTTTGATAATTGCAAATGAATACATAATGTAACAACATTTCAAAAACGAATCAATTAGATGTCATGAAACTCACAAAATATTTTTAACTACAAAAAAACTAATACATTTCATAAAAAATACATTTACACAAAAATGATTAAATTGTTTGATTTTATGAAACACATTATAAAGACACAACAGCAATTGTTAAATGATTTAAACTACATTTTGTACATTAGGTATTGAAGACAACTTAGGAACATTTTCTAAATATAGAAATAAATAGCATAAATTACAATTATCAGAAAATGATAAAATAGAGTTTCTAAGAAATAGCATTGGAGAGAATGCCAATATATAATGGATTTCTAAGTATTTTTCTACTATTTGAGTGTCTAAAATTTTCATTTTCCTTTTGATGATTTTTTTGTCTTTTCAAACACAATTACTTGCCTTGGGAATATTTAATTTGCCTTTTGGTGATTTTTTTGTCTTTTTGAACAAAATAACTTGCCCTTAGGAATTTAATTTTACTTTGGTGATTTTTTTTGTCTTTTCAATCAAGGATAGTAAGCATGTACAAACATTATGAAATTTTTATATTATTTTGTAATCAAATTAGACAAAGTTAGTAATATTAACTTTTTAAAATATAAAAATAACTTACATTATTGAATGCATTCAATCATCACCATTTAAGTCTTTGTGAAAACTGAATAATGTGTTAAAATGAAGATATCTTTATGTCACAAGCATTGAACAAAATGCAAACTTCATGACAATTTTAGTTTCACTTGTTCACTGAGGATCCATTTGGTTGACTTTCACTCTCAGCTCAATGATATAACTTATGTGTACCCTATCCTAGCTCAGTGTATACTCAAGACAAGACACAATTCAACTTAGCCTCTATTTTGTAAAAGTGTTTCATGAATATGCAACTGGACTTGTCACTAGCTGCTTGATTAATATTACATGTAGCCATTACTGAAATATATTGGTTTAATAATCAGTTTAATATTTGGCAGCTTCCTAACCTAATTTACTAACTAGTACATGCTTGGTTGCTTTATTGGTCTCATTATAGTCAATAATTTGGATCTAAAATATTATAGATATAATTCCTAAGTTTTGGTCATCCAACTGTATTTCAAATCTATTTTTTTAATAAATGTACTAAATGATCAATAGGCAACTAAACAAGAGAAAAACCCTTATACCTAACATAAGTACACTTTCATGATCTGGCACAAAGACCCTAGAATCAATCTCGTGATAGATCCAGACCACTACTAAACACAACTCGTTTAGCTTGACATTTTATTAAAAAATCAAACCATATCAATAAGATAAAGTAAGAATTCTGAATAAAATTCTTTATCAATTGCTTACAAGGTTTTGAATCTCTTTATAGTAATTTCAGAAAAGTACCTGTTCATTTCAAATTTAAACTGTTTGTCTGCCAATATGGTGGCTAAAAATAATGGAAGAGATTTCGCCCCTTCAGTTTTGCTAAAAGTATTGTTATCAACAGATACTAATCTCTCCTAGTTGACACTTATTTTTGCTTGGTTGCATAATACAAATTAATATAACTGATTGTATAATTTTATAATATTTCTAATCATAATTCTTCTTTGATCTTATTCTCTTCTTGGTTTGACGTTAGCAGCTTAGTGGATTTGGATGATGCTACATTTCAACTACATAATGTAATTTGTAGAATACCTTAAAATGGTTACTGATGTATGATAATAATTAGAACACATAAAACAAAACCATTAACACTTTGAAATACAAAAAAATCTGAATATACAACAAGGAATTATCAAATTTAAGTGTATGTACATTTTTCTTTCTCTTTTTTAGAGTTCATACTAAAATTGTCATGAAGTTTGCATTTTGTTCAATGCTTGTGATGTAAAGATATCTTCATTTTAACACATTATTCAGTTTTCACAATGATTCAAGTGGTTACAATTGAATTCATTCAATAATGTAAGTTATTTTTGTATTTTAAGAGCCATTACACCTCTTGAACAACCCATTTTTGACAGAAACCAAAAAAACCAAATCGTCGCAAACTGTGCTTAAATTAAACAATTTGATTGGCTAATATTAATATATAAAATAAACCTGTCGCATGAAGTTCATTTTTGAAAATTTTCATCCAAGCTGAAGTTATGGTAGAATTGTCATGTAATGCAGAAAAGGTAGATGTGTCTGTTGTAGTGGGTGTTATAGATGTGGATGGACTTGTGAGAAACATAGAAGAAAAATTAACTTTTTTTAGAATTTCAAATTGTTTCAAGGGTTTTAGATGTATACCTTAAAACCTATCAACACGGTTTAGTTCTTACTGACACTTTGATTTAAAATTATCTGTCATCTGGTAGAAAAAATGGGTTGGTCGAGAGGTGTACTAACTTTGTTTTCATTTGATTATGAACTACTATAAAATTTCATCAAGTTTGTACATGTTTAATATCCTGGCTTGAAAAGGCAAAACAAATCATCAAAAGAAAAATTAAATATCCCAAAGGCAAATATTTTTTTTGAAAAGTCAAAACAAATCACCAAAAGGAAAATTAAATATCCCAAAGGCAAATATTTTTTTGTTAAAAGGCAAAACATATCATTAGATTATTGTATATTAACCTGTGAATAAATGTATATAGTTATTTTATCCCTAATTATATTATTATACATAACATGCATCTAATATTACACTTATTTAACTTAGTTGGTGAGATATATCTCTAGAAATCTACAATATTAATGAAACATGTACAAATCATTTCTACATTCTCATTGTATAATAAATAGTATTATTAAATTTACTAAACTAGCAATTATTTTATTTCAATCATCCTTTTGAATGTCAATTACATGTTAAATTAATAGCTAGGTAAAACATTGACATTTATCAGTTTAGAGAATACTATAGATTTTTACCTATTTACAAAGAAGACATAGAAGTTTAAATTTTTTATACTAAAACTAATGTTTATGAAATGTAATAATTTATCAAGCATATTAACATAACACTAGTACATGTAGAAAAAGAGTGAAAGCAAAACTATTTACTAAACTGTATTACAATACATTTTGCAATAGCACTGTTCCCAATCCCCATGTCATTATTAAGGAAAAGTTTTATAATGTAAGTTGCAAAAGAAAAAAAACTTCAGAAAAGAAATTTAAGTCAGAAATGTAAAAAAATGTCAGAAAAGAAATGTAAGTCACAAACATGGAAAAACTTTGGAAAATAAATATATGTCACAAAAGTGAAAAAACATCGGAAAAAAGGTAAGTCTACAAACATGGAAAAATCATATACCAGGTATTTATTTAATTTCTTATAATAATTTTTAAATGTCTTGTATATATGTGTAGCAATTTCTTATAATAATTTTTAAATGACACTAATAACAAAACATGTTATCAACAATCTTGAAAAGTTTCATATAAAAATTCCTATTTGCAAATATTTTATTCTTGAATTCAATGACAAAAACATATTGAAAAAATATTTATTTCATTTGTACCAGAGATTGTGATTGATAAATTGTTTTACTTTAGTAACATTTTAGTTTTGTAGCATCTTTCATTTACATAATTGTATAAATTGGGAAAAGCATGTTGTAATTGAGATTGTTTTCCAACTTTTGAAAAAATTATAGTTTTATATTATTTGAAAGTGTTTTATTTAATTATTATAATTGTAAAGTGATTTCATGTTTGGGAGATATCAATCTTTACAATTGGATACATTTTGACAGTTGAACAATAGATAAAACCACATAATATTGACATTGTCTATGAAAGCATGCAACTTTATACATAGAGCAGCATAATGGAATTTCACTAGATAAAACCACGTAATATTGACATTGTTTATGAAAGCATGCAACTTTTTACATAGAGCAGATTAATCCAATTTCACATTGATGAAAGAACTACCCATAAAGATTTCAAACTTTTTGGTAAACTATTTTTATAATTAAATCTCAGATATTGCTTTTATTCTTAACACTTTTTTTGCAATATTATTTCTAGTTAGTTTTACAGATATTTCTTTTAAAATGTAATCAATTTTATTTTAATAAATTGCTGTGAATTTGCAGTCCAATGTTATATTAATTATATACTTTATCATAAATAGAATTGTTGTTTGTTTGTTAATACACATTTTTAATTGATTTTGTTTAAACTTTTATTTATCATGTGTTATAGATTACTGGGCATTATTTTTATTTTATTACTATTTTACTATGTGTTTTAGGTCTGTGGTAACAATAGGCCTCCTGGGGAAAGCCAGCCACATTAAATAAATGGCTTAATGCATTTCTGATTGCCACCTCCTGGGTGAATGTGGAAGTGCCATCATATTTTAGAATGAAGATGGAGACATGAAGATTGCACAATGCTGAACTTTATTACTCAGAATTGTTGTATAATGTACACTTTTACATTAGTACAATTTATACACAAATGCTAAAATTGTTATTTTTTACCTCTTCCATAATATCTTTGATTAATTTTAATACATGTTGTAATATATGTCTATACAAGTGTTGGCTTTTACATTTATGAATTATTTTCCTTAATACAGAGCATTGCATAGTTGAAACATTGTTACAATGAACATGTATATTAACAGAAGCAAATACATCAGTCTGCCCAAAAATAAACACTTTGTCAAAAAATTATTATGCTCAATTTAATATTGTCAAAAACATTTCGTTGCTGATGGTGTCCAAATAGATAACTTCATTTACACATGGCAAATAGCAACAGTTGTTATGAGAACTTCAGGGTGTCCCAATGCCTCCTCTAGCCCATCTTAACTACTAACATGTGTTAAACTAGAAATTAATTCGAGATAGAGAGAAATCAAAACTCACCATTATTTTCTTTGCAATTGCACACACACATACTGGAAGGTTGAGTGTATGTGAGTTGAGAATTGTTGTGAGAAGTCAATCAGCATGTATGAAAACATTTTTCTATTATTGGATGAAGGGCTTTATGCATGAGATAGCAATAGAACACACATCACAGTGAAATGTTTATAGTAGAGACATTCTTCAATAGATAAACCAGAGAACATCATAAATAGTAGCAGACAGAGCTAAATATTTCCATTAATTTCTTACACATGTTTTGATAATGGAATATCTAACATGGAGGCATTCTTTTTCATTCAATACAATTGGGCATCATAAAATGTTGACAGACAGAGCTAAATATTCTTGTTAATTTCTTATACATCTAAAACACACTGCATTTTTTGTAGCTGAATTTTTGCATGAGGCATTCTTTTTCATTTAATACAATTGGGCATTGTAAAATAGTGACAGATGGATTTAAATATTCTCATTAATTTCTCATACATCTAAAACACACATACATTTCTTTGTGGTGGAATTTTTGCATGGAGGCATTCTTTTTTGTTCAATACAGCTGGCCATCATAAAATAGTGACTTACAGAGCTAAATATTTCCATTAATTAATTTATACATCTAAAATGATTATTCTTTTGTTATGGTGGAGTTCAAAATAGAGGCGTTTTTTCAATTGATAGACAGAGTATCATAAAATGACAGCTAGACCCTGTGCACTTCTTCACAATTTCAAATTATAGCTGGAATGCAATGCTGAAGTACATGCAGATGTCATGAGACCCCATTGCCAATCTGGATCAGTTGGAATTTATTGAAAATGGAATTTGAGGAGGCATGTCCAGCATTTATTCAAGTTGTTATTTTAAAGCCAATAACCCAATGGTGGAGGGTTACAACAGTGGGAAAGACTCTGCATATTCAATTTTCCTCAATATGAATTCTTTGTACAGAGCTTCCAAGTGCAAGTTTTTACCCACTGGAGGCCTTTGCTGAACAGATAAGAGTCTACACTGTCAGAGGCAACATTCATTATCCATCACATGGAGAACATTCTGATTACCCATTGATGCCACTTAAAATGTGTGTGGATGATGAATTATTGTCACTATACCAGAAACATAAAAAAACCACATTAAATTTAAATATGGGGAGAGTACTGAAATTAATGCAAACCTTTTTTGATAAAAATGAACATGTAGTACATTATGGCTGCCAAAAAATTTATTAAGAAACCCAAATTTAAGTAATTCAATATAATTTTTAAAAATCTAGTGCAGGTAATGTTAAAGCATAAAGAAATCAGGTGGATGAAACCAAATTATATTGGTCAAACTATTTTAGATGTATCCAAATTACAAATGTTTTGATTCCACTATGATGTTATGAACTAGGCATTTAAGAATTGAATTTCCTTATTATACAGTGACACAGAATCTCTCCTGCATAAAATAAAAAGCAAAAATTTATATGCTGAATTGCCACCAATAGCCAGGCATTTTGACTTCTCAAATTATCCAAAAGATTCGCCATTTCTTAGGGAGGTAAATAAGAAAACCTATTTGAAAGTGAAGGATGTGCTGGCAGGCGGAATACTAACACAGATGGTGGCATTAAAATCAAAAATGTATTCCATCCAATATATATTTGCAAATAGTGAGGGTGTCAGCTTTAAATCCAGTGCAAAGTGTGTCATGGGGGTTTTGAAAATGACCATGAATTTTGATGTTTTCAAATGAATTTTGGATGGTGAAGAAATTCTGTTGTGAGAAATGGTGATGATTTGTAGCCATAACCATGATATCTCTATTGAGAGGATGAACAAAGTGGTGCTAACACCTTATGATGATAAGAGATATCTGGTGGAAGATTACCAAAGTTTGCCATATGGTCATAAAGGTCTAGACTGCATTTACATGTATTTTACTAATTCTCCATTTAGATATTCCACAATCTTCAATTAAATGCAATACTAAGTTGCCTATATAAATGAACCATCTACAAGCAGTAGCAGCAAAAGACCTCATTTAGGTATATGAAAATTATTTTGTACACAAATTTAATAATTATTCCCTAGATCTGTTCTGCCTCTGTATTCAATCCAAGTTTCTTTATATAGTAAATGGAAATGGTCAATTTATGGTTAATAATGTTTTACCTGCTTAGATCTTGTAAATAATTTTTGTTGTTTCCACAAAAAAAAACATTTCCCTCCATTCATCCACACATTTGTGTAAAGTCCACCTGAATATTAAATTTCCACCACAACAAAAGCATATGACCATTTTAATGTATAATAAAGATAATTAAATATTTAGCTCTGCCTCCTGTCATTTCATGATACTCTGTCTATCAATTGAAAAAAACACCTCTATGTTGAACTCCACCATAACAAAAGTATAATTGTTTTAGACGTATAAATTAATTACTGCCTGTCACTATTTTATGATGCTGTATTGAATGAAAAAGAATGCCTCTATGCAAAAATTCCACTACAAAAAACATATGTGTGTTTTAGATGTATGAGAAATTAATGAGAATATTTAGCTCTGTTTGTCACCATTTTATGATGCCCAATTGTATTGAATGAAAAAGAATGCCTCCATGTTAGATATTCCATTATCAAAACATGTGTAAGAAATTAACAGAAATATTTAGCTCTGTCTGCTACTATTTATGATGGTCTCTGGTTTATTGATTGAAGAATGTCTCTACATTGAAGTGTTATAAACATTTCACTGTGATGTGTGTTCTATTGCTATCTCATCCACAAGGTCCTTAATCCAATAACTGAAAAATGTTTTCATACATGCTGATTGACTTCTCACAACAAATCTCAACTCACATACACTCAACCTTCCACTATGTGTGTGTAATTGCAAAGAAAACCAAACAATTAAGCTATTACTATTGTTAAGAGCTTTGAGAAGAGACACAACTTAGTATGGATAATTTTATGTTAAAGCACTTTATTTTGGTTTTTAGACAATTACTGTTTCTCCTCAGTTTTTCTACTTTGACATTAGAAGGAATCTCACAATAAAGAAACATTTTGTAGCATAATCCAAATCATAATGCTGCTAAGATGAGAAGATCAGATGATTAGTCAGAATTAAGATCAAATTATTATTTATTGATTAAAAACAATTTAAATTTAATTATCATCATTATATTTGTGATATGCAACTAAGAAACAATATAAGTAGTAATAAAATATAGTGAAACAAATATAAGAAAACTTATGAAAACTATTTAAGGGTTAATTTTAATAACACACAGGTAGAGATTGCTCTCCCCTTAAAAGAAACAAATTTAAAGGGAATGCCATCTTCCCAGAAAAATAATTTTTCTTTTACCACTGGGAAAGGAACTTCTATTAACACACAAGTAACAAGCAATAATAAAACACCAAATAAACAAAAGGGAATGGGGATACAAATGTTGTTAAAAAAGTTTTCCAAGAATGAGCCCCAGAAGTTTGACAATATAAGGACACAATTTTTAAAACTATTGTAAAATTAATTTCTTTTTCCTTTAAGGGAAAGGAACTTTCCCAGGAAAAATGATTTTTTTTTCCCTTATATAGTAAAAATGACTGACTTTAGAAATCCAACAATTCCAGAAAGAAATGAATA
>CABFPE010000008.1:2972462-2984673 GCA_900660155.1 Hofstenia miamia | reverse complement strand
AACACAACTTAATGCAATGAAAAAAAATGGTGGTGCTTTGGGCTCCTTACTTATGGCAGCTGCTCCATTAATTGGAAAGTATGCAGTAGCACCATTAGTTACTGGTGCAATGGGAGCCTTGGGAAGAAATTCAGTCAATAAAATCTTTGGAAAGGGATTAAAACAAGCAATTCCAGGAGAAGGTATGCGATTAAATACACCTAAAGGAAATGGGATGAAAATTGGACCTCCAGGTTCAAAAGGGAAAGGAATGTGATTAAATACACCTAAAGGAAAGGGAATGCAGATAAAAAAAACTATTCAGTTTAAATTTTAGTAATCCCCTTTCAAATTATGATATTTTACAATTTATGAAGAATATTAAAAACTTTAAGGGTGCTTAAATTTTTTGATAAAGGATATACACCAAACTGGACTGAAGAAATATTTATTATTGATAAATTAAAATTAACAGACCCTATAACATACACATTGAAGGATTTAGCTGATGAAGAAATAAAAGGATCATTTTATGAAGAAAAATTGCAAAAAACTGATCAAGATATATTTAGAATTGAAAAAGTGTTAAGAAAAAAGAATGGAATGGCCTTTGTTAAATGGTCAGGATATCCTGATAAGTTTAATAGTTGGGTAAAAATCAAATATATATAGAAACATTATTTAAAAAAAAAATTTTTCTAAACAATATATATAGAGAGATGACAACAAGAAAAAATATCACTTCCTTGATATTTTGTTCAATTGAAAGTACAAGGTCAGAATCTTTTAAATAATCTAATTGAATATTTGTGAATTTTAATTCACATTGCCAAGTATATCCAGGTAATGAGTATGCATAACACGGATTCAAACCATATTTTTCTTTACCAAGTTTAATAAAATTTTCAAAAATATCTGCTAGTAATAGGAGATCAACTTTTAAATACAACATTGTCAATTCCTTTCCAGATTTAATGTCATACTTTTTAATTACTTTATTAGTTCTTTCTATTTAATCTTCATTTGGAACCTTTTCTAGGAAAGGGACTTTCCATTAAGGAAAGAGTGTTATTTAATTTCACTACAGAGAACAAAGTTCTCCTTAAGAAAGTCTTTTTTCATAATAAAAAAATAATTATTTTATTTTATTAAAAATACTAAGTGAACATGATTATCATTTAAATTCATAATTTGATTTTGACTATCAGTAATGTATATTCTTATTTCTCTTACTTCATTTGTGTTGATTTTGTTGAATAATTTGCGCAAAGGTTGTTTTGTAAATGGATAACTTGATACTAAATCATTTGTAGGAAAAGTAAATACTATATCACTAGAATTTCCATTATATATGCTATCACTTATCAGAGAACAATGAATTAAAATGTTATCAATTACTTTTGTAATGTTAGGAACATGGTTTGAAATTGTACTCTTTTTTAAGAGCATTGGAAGGAAATGGAAAACTAGTTGTCACTCAATTACATCTCTTTGTGCCACAATTAGCATTCAATCCTAGTGGACAGAAGATGTATTTGAATAGTTTTATAAATAATAAATGGGTGTATATAAGAAACACATTAGAGGAATTGAATCCTATAAATCAACAATCAGGCATATTTAGAATAAGTAATTTGATACAAAAACCTAGATATGTTTTCATCTATACCATAACTGAAAATAAAATTAATAATCAAAGTGAGGATGAATTTGATTTTGATACCTTTAATTCTACTGAAATTTCTTCATGTCAGTTAGAATTAGGAAATGATAATTTTTATCCACAAGTAGAGATTCATCCAACTAGTGAATTTCCAAGGCTATATACAGAATTTGTATGATATAGTTATGGTGTTAATGAATTTTCCACAGGGAAAGGGACTTTCCCTTAATTTTGTAATTTATTGTAAAACTTCTTAACATCATCTTTAGTAATAGCTTTCAATCTTACTAATTCATCAATTAACTGAATAATTTCATTATAAATTTGAGCACTATCATTTCCAGCATTCTTAGAAGAAGTAAGTAATTCTAAGTGATCCATTAATTGTGAAGGATCATTGTAGTAGAAAACACTTTGACCCTTAATTATCTTTTTAACTTTTTGATTTTTGCGATTACCTGTAACTCCAGCAAGTTTTACCAGATTCCTAAATACTCTCTTAGACTTTTCAGTGTATTTATCTTGTTTTTTATTATATCTCTTTGTTAAAAGATCTATGAAGGATTGATCAATTGGTTCAGAAATAATTGGTTTTCCATAAGGCATACCATTTTGATCTACATAGTAAGCTTCCAAAATATATTCTCTATATAATTTATCCAAATCTATAAGTGTGAGTCCAAACATATTGTCATCAAATTTAAGGGGGAAAGACTTCTTTTTCTTGAGTCCTTTTCCTTGAATGTTTCCATCCACAGATTCATGAGAGTCAACCAATTTCTTTTATAATTTTTATAAAATTTCTATATTTATCTAATTCTTTTCTATCATTTTCTAATTTATCATATTTGTCATTATTTTCATCATGTTTATCAACAACTTCATTATAGTCATAAATAATTTTATCATAATGTGCTTGCTCATCATTTGTTAAATTTGTTTTTTCTTCCACTTTATGCATTTCAACTTCATCAATTTTAACTTTTAACTCATGATATTTCTTTTCCAATATTTTATTTGCTTTGGTTAATCTTGTCTTTTTTATACCATTATCTTTTATAATTTCATCTATGTGTTTAATTATTTCTTCCCTTCCAGAATCTCATTAAAAATTTTAGCATTATATTAAAGAAAAAAGAAAATATTTATTCCAAAATTATTTTTCCCTAAAATGTTAAAGTTGTCTGATTTGATATTGTATTCACAGATATGTCTTGTTTGTACATAATCAATGCATAGAATTTAAATGGATCTGCAGGAGCCCCTTGTAAAGTATATTGAAATCTAATTTCATTAATAGCATTTCAAGATGTATCTTTTTGTTTAGATAAATCAAATACAATTATTCCATATTTCTCCTTAAAATCAGAAGGTTTGATAAATGTACCTGGTAATTTCTTAAAGAAAAGCCCTTTGTTAGGACATCTGACAGGTTTTATGTTTTGCTTAAGAAATAGGGTGTAATTAAAGGAGAAGCATTGAATTTTATGTAAAAATTTTGAACAACAAGTGGTTGCAGGAATTCTTGGGATATCTGTAAAAGGCAGGTTTTCTAAAAAATGCAAAAAATTGCTAAAAAACATATTGGTACATAGTTGAAATGGGGGTATAATTGAATAATTATTTATATGGGTATGTCTGTAGTTTTTTTGTCCCCTGGCTGTAAAATCCAAAATTTCTAAAAATTGCCTTTTTTCTTATCAAAATCAATAGAAAAGAGTAAAAAGTTATTGAAAACTGATCATTATTAGAAACCCATATATATGGAACCCCATATTTTATTACTACTAATATAGCAAATTAGTACTTGTTGATGAATAATTTGACTAAACAAAGGGGGTGAAAACACTTCCATTATTCTTAGCCATTTTGGCAGATGAACAAATTCAAATTTCAAACAACAGAAAATTTTTGAATTCAACTATAAATAGAGTAAAAATTAGTTTGGAAACTGTTGAAGTAAATTCTTCAAAAATCTTATCTCTAGATTTCATTTGGTTTGCTTATTTATAAATCATGGCAAGCTAAACAGTAGATGCAGTAGTAGTGGCTTGGGCACACATCAGGAGTGATTCAAGGGTCCTTGATCCAAGCCATGAACCTGCATTTATTTTAGGTGTACGAATAGGAGTTTTTCTTCATTTAGCTGACTATCAATTCATTCACTTCCATGTATTAAATAATTAATTTTGGAGATAAGGCTAGGTAGCCTACTGTAGGTTATAACTATATTACATTGTCTAATTAGGTGACCTATAAATTGACTGATAAATAGAATGAGCATGTATTGTTATCTAAATGTAAGGTAGGAAGCTGCAAGTAACTATTTACTTTATCTATCTATATTAATTAAAGCCAATAGTTTTTGGTAATGGCTGAAGTAATATTTATTAAGCAGCTAGTGACATTTCCAGGTTGTGAAGTACAAAATTACACATTACAAATTGAGTTTAAGTCAGTTACATCCAGCCTTGAGAGCTGCACTGAGTTAGGATAGGGAACACATAAGTTACTTCATTCAGCTGAGACTTGGAACTACTAAACCAACAATGGAGGCACATGAATGTGGATTGATTTAGAGATCAGAGTTGGCCAGAGGCCATAGTGAAATCACAGAGAGGAACTGTGATGACAGCATACCTAAATAGTATTGGGTTACTTGAAATTAATAGAAGTTAATAACAATGCATCTCATTTTGGAGTAAAGAATTAACATCAATGCATCCCTACCCCCATCCAACAGGAACTATTAATTTAATAGAATAATTAATTCCCTGTTGAAGCCTGGTAGCAGATGCTACAATTTCCAGTTGTATAAAATTGTTATTTTGTATATTACATAGATTTGATATTAGAAAATACATTATAACCTTTATCACATTCCCTTCTAAATTTAATTTGTGTGTGTGACTGTGTGTTTATTTAATTTAATTACTATGCTCTCATTCCCATGGTAAATTCACAGTGTATTACTAGAAATTGTTTTCAATCACACAGCATTCATAATATGCACAAACAATAGTTGATTTATTTTTTCTCCATTAAATTTTGTAAATGCATATCTCTTATACCACACTTAGATATATTTTGTTGGACATTGTGTGATTCTCAATTCTTGTAACCCTCCATCAGATGAACAACTTTTATTGGAAATTATCTATGCATGGGAAATAAAGATGGTGGTTGATGAAAATATATGAATTTACATCAGCAACAACATTGATGGTGATAAACTAATACAATAGACAAATTTAATGGTATGTGATAAATGATTGTTGTAACCAAAGTGAGGAATAAATTAAATTTTTGTCTTGTCTTAAAAAATGTGGGTTTACCACTTACATTTATTAAAATATTAGAAATTGCAAACTAGTTTATGGTTTTTCTGAAAAATTAGTTTTGCCTTCTTTTTTATTATTGGAATAAGACATTATGCAATTAACACAAGTATTTATTATGTCCTTTAGTTCAAACATTTTGCTAACATGGAATTTTTTACAATGGAAAATAGGAGTGTATTTGAAAACATGATGTGTAACCCTTTTTTACATGCAATGTAATACCAAAAAATGAATTAAACATTGTACATAGAAGTAATTAAGCAATTGAAACACATGGAAAATTTTTGCATTGTGTTATAAAACACATTGGCGTAAGCCATGCAAATAACATGGGGTATAGCAACCAAATCATGTAATGTTTTAAGTCACTATAGAAAAACACACTGTGAATGTACACTAAATTGAGCCATCATGATATGTATATGAATCATTTGTAAATTGACCCTAACATGTATGTGAATCACTAATTAAAAATCCATTAGTGATAATCTTAGAAAACCCATTAGCAGTACCTTCAAGTATGTGAGTCACTAATTAAACTACTCCTCCTCAATATTCACCAACTAAAATGTTACATCATGTGCTCTTGGCCAATCAGAATCAAAGTTGTGTGATAAACTTTTGCACTCCTTTACTACTGACAAATTATTCAGTTTTTACAATGATTCAAGTGGTGATGGTTGAATTCATTCAAAAAATGTAAGCTATTTTTGCATTTTAAAAAGTTAATATTACTAACTTTATTTCATGTGATTACAAAATAATATAAAAATTTTTTAATGTTTTTACATGTTTAACATTTTTGAAAACAATAATTTGTATTAGACTTGTTGAAAATCAATTTTTAAAGGATAATTATTTCTAATCACACATCAATCCGAAAGCATTGTAGAGAAAATAAATCCAAAAAACAACACTTAAAACATTACAAAATCTAAGTTCAATTCCTTCTTTCACATTATTTGGTTATTACCATTTTTTGGAATACTATTTCAAGATCTACACAATTAGAAATGTAAATTGGAGGAGTATACAAAGTCGAAATGTTAAGCAAAACAAATATTTGTCAAATGTGTTAAAACATGTACTAATGAAACCATAACAGAAGGAAACATGTCAGATGTATTTAAACCCATAGCAATACATCAAAATCTGAAGATAAATCTAGCAATAAAAATACATATTTTAGACTCCCAAATAATGGAAAAATGCTTGGAAATCCAAAATATATTGGAATTCTCTCTAATGCTATGATTTAGAAACTCTAACAAGATCATATTTATTTTTAAAAATTCTCAATCTCTATATGATTTTAAAACATAGAGAAATTGAGTTAAAATTTGTTTTCCTAATTGCATTTTGTGAGATACATATTTTATATTTGAATACAATGAGTAAATTGACTTGAATTATTTATTGCATTTTATCAGTTTCTGATAATTGTAATTTAAACTATTTATTTCTATATTTAGAAAATGTTCCTAAGTTGTTTTAATACCTAATGTACAAAATATAGTTTAAATCATTTAATGATTGCTGTTTTGTTTATATAATCTAATAAAAAATTACAAATATATATTAATTAGATTATTTGTTTTGAGTGCTATAAATATGCTTAAAGCTATTTTATATAGCTTTGATATTCACTTTCAATTTAAAAACTTTGCTTTTTTTACTTCAAGTTATATATAATGTAGAACTACTTTAATAACCATCAACATTTTTCAATTTCATGAGCATTTAGTGCTATTTTGCAAATAGTGTACGAGTACTTTGTTTTCTAAAATCATTAAATTTAATCATTTTTGTGTAATATATTTTTTATGAAAATGTGTTAGTCTTTTAGCATTTAAAAAATGTTTCACAAGTTTCATGACATCTATTTTATTTGTTTTTGGAATAGCATTATATAATCATTTGTGATTCATTGACTGAAGAAAAATGTGAATGTTAATGCTTTTATCATTGTAAATCTGTGTAGAGCATTGAAAGCTTTTTGTTTTTAGTTTAGAAATTTGGAGTTTCACTTTTCCACTTTGTAGATCAATACATAAATGCAAATGTTAGGAATAATGTTAGCAACAATTTTTATATTTCTTTTCTTTAAGGTTTAAACAATATGTGTGTTATTATCTAATTTTCTCAAAATTATGCATCTCCCAGATAACAATTTAAGGGCTAAACAACGTTGTTTTGGGTTGTTATGTGGTTGTTTTATGTGTCAAAAACAACATTGTTTTAATGTTGAAATGGTAGCATTTTATTGGTCAAAACAACATTGGTTCAGCAATGTCACAGTAGGTTGCTTTTTGGTTGTTATTTTTGAATGGAACAGCAACATTTTGAGGTTGTAACAACATTGTTATATGTTGTCACATGATTGTTTTAACATTACTTTTATATGCAAAATAAAATTTTATATTTCTAAGCTGTTCAAACATTGCTGTTTAAACAAACACAAGCCCAACAAAGGGCAAACCACTACTGTCAAGCATATTCAATACAAGCATTTGTTAAAGGTTTAAATGAATGTTTTGTATATAAATGATAACAATGAGCATAAAAATCTGCCTTATTTAACAAAAATTTAAAAATCTAAAATTAAGCATAATTTTGAAATAGTTATTTCTTAAGTCATGAAAATCTCTTCAGCTCAATTGTAACTTATGTTATTTAACAGTCAATATCAAGGTGACAAATATTCATGAATAAATTATTTTGAAAAGTCACTTATCTGGTATATTATAATTTTTCACAAATTAAAAATTTCAAAAAAGGTTTTGCAAATCTTTTTTTATATAAAAGAATCTAGTAATAAAAATAACAAAGTGAGTTTTATTTGCAAGCATCTGCTCACTGATTATTTTTTACTAAAGTTGTTATGATGTTAGTAGTTGCTGCAACAATCAAAAGTATGAAACAAATATAAACAATGTAAAAACAACCAAAATTGTTATTTGGGTGATGAGCATTTGAAAATTCATACAATTTATTATTTGAAAACCAAGTAAAGATAATCATTTTTTACAGTAATGCACTTTGTGTCAAGCTAAGGTATTTATTTGTTGTGAGATATTGTTGTTTTAGTTGACATCTCATAAACATTTAATACTATTTGGGAAAGTAAACAAATTTTTATTATGTAAAGAATAATAAATATATCATTTCTTAACCACATATACTTTCTGTGAAACAATGCAAATCTTTGTTAAACTTTGATTGTATTCAATGTACTGAAATATTTATTTTTTTTTCAATAACTATAAAGTTTTTATTTTAAAATTCATAAACTATTATAAAACTGCATGTACTTTAACAATCATTGATTTGTAGAATGTCTTAAAATTTATATTTATATATGATATTAAATAACAAAACCATTTATTCTTTAAAATACAAAAATAAAGTCTGAATTTGTGATAAAGATTAGTTGTATTTAATCACAAAAACACTAAATGGAAAAAAAATGCCAAAAGCAATTATTATTGTGTGAAAATGCCAAAACAAATCACAAAAAACCGAAAAAAGAAAAGAAAAAATATGCCAAAAGTAATTATTATTGTACAAAATGGCAAAAACAAATAACAAAAAAACACAAAGAGGTAAAGAGAATATACCCAAGTCATAATTTGTGAAAAAATAAAAACCACAAAAAACACAAAAAGGAAAAATGTCGGAGGAAAAATGTAAGTTACAAATGAGGAAAAGCCAAAACCCATGTAAACTCAAAGAAAAAAAAGTTAAGAAAAAAATGTGAGTCAGAAACATGGGAAAGCCAAGGACCACATAAACTAAGAGAAAGGAAAACATTTCTAGCATCTACATAAGTGTACAAATTGGGAAAAACTTGTTGTAATAATAATTAAGATTGTTTTTCAACTTGCAATAACAATTTATTTTTATATGATTTGAAAATGTTTTATTTAATTGTGATAATTGGTAAAGTGTAATGTGTAATTTTGTACTTCACAACCTGGAAATATCACTAGCTGCTTAATAAATATTACTTCTGCCATTACCAAAAACTATTGGCTTTAATTAATATAGATAGATAAAGTAAATAGTTACTTGCAGCTTCCTACCTTACATTTAGATAACAATACATGCTCATTCTATTTATCAGTCAATTTATAGGTCACCTAATTAGACAATGTAATATAGTTATAACCTACAGTAGGCTACCTAGCCTTATCTCCAAAATTAATTATTTAATACATGGAAGTGAATGAATTGATAGTCCGCTAAATGGAGAAAAACTCCTATTCGTACACCTAAAATAAATGCAGGTTCACGGCTTGGATCAAGGACCCTCGAATCCTTCCTGATGTGTGCCCAAGCCACTACTACGGCATCTACTGTTTAGCTTGACATGATTTATAAATAAGCAAACCAAATGAAATCTAGAGATAAGATTTTCGAAGAATTTACTTCAACAATTTCCAAATTGATTTTCACTCTATTTATAGTTGAATTCAAAAAGTATATCATGCATCTGTATTTTTGTATGTGAGTAATAATAATACACAAACATATATAAGTTTAGAATGGTGAACACATCATCAGGTTTACAAATTTAACAAATGGAGATGATATCTATCAATGGAATAAAAAATCATCAACTTATATATTTTTTAAGAAAACCAACACAATATTTCAAATAATTTGCATTATGTATTTCATTTTATGTTTATCACATTTTTATTTTGCCTTCTTGACTGTTTTTTTATTACCACCACATTAGTAATTATAATTTTTCTCAGGTGTTTTAGTAAAAGGAATTACTT
The DNA here is from genome assembly GCA_900660155.1 of Hofstenia miamia. Taxonomy (NCBI): domain Eukaryota; kingdom Metazoa; phylum Xenacoelomorpha; order Acoela; family Hofsteniidae; genus Hofstenia; species Hofstenia miamia. The sequence continues at coordinate 2,974,906 of CABFPE010000008.1, read as the reverse complement.
GCTCCTTTATTAGCACTATAATTTTGTATTTTATTATTGCATGAGAGTGTGTGCGACCATTGTATATTTTTACAATTATTGCATTAAGGAGGTGTTAATTTTTGCAGATGGAATTTAAGTGTTGAGTCCACCCGCAGTACATTACAGAGAGAAAATTTTTTGATGTATGAAATTAGCATTGCATGTTACTTTGCTTCATAACGTAAAAAATGTTAGTGGAAATTGACATCTTGACAGCATGGAGTGGATAATGCTTTTTGGATCCATCAACCCTGCCTTGAGGTTAGGGTGCTAATGTTTTTGGAGTAGGGAATAAGATGAGTAATCAACTCAATATTTTGAAGTCAGTTTAACTTTTAAGCAAACTTGTCTAACCATTTCAAAAGTGGATTACCACAAAGAATCAGGTATATAATTTTAAACAATTTTATATGTGGTAATGCTTTATTTGGTTAAACACTTTAATGAAATATTTCACTTCCCAGTGTACATGTTTTTTTGGAATAAATGAGTTTATGCATTAATGGTTTATATGGTTACATTCATTGATGTTAATCTCTTTACATCATACACATTTAAACTAAATTATATACATTTTTGGTTTACAGATCTATTCACATTTAGTTTTTTTGATTAAAACTAAATTAGGAATGTTGAATTATTATTAAAACTCAAATTGTTTTAATTGCTTTTGGTTAACCTGCAACTGTCTGAATGGAAATATTTATACCTAATAGTTTTTAACTATCAACTAAATTATAAATGTTGAATTATTTAAACTCAAAATGTTTTAATCGCTTTTTGCTTAACCTGCAACTGATTGAATGGAATTATTTTGTTTAATTTCTTATTTTTTAACTATCAACTCTTCAATTTTTGATAGTATGCGGATTATATCAAATTTAGATGAAAAAATTGTCTTAAACTTGTCCTACTCTCTCCACAAGCAATATGGATGTGATTTTATAGAATTTAGGCAACAGGAACTGGCTAAAATTGATCCTTATGACCTCCTAGTAATGTGCGGAGACTTTAATATAAATTATTTTGATAGAAATCAAGCTCACCTTATTAAAGATTTTGCATTGATGAACAACCTCGTCAGTCTAAATTGTAACACTGCAACCAGATTTTCTCTAAATAGTGCGTCATTGATTGATTACTTGCTAACAAATAATGCAAATAGATTTCATCATTTTGTTGTCATTCATGTGATTTTTCTGATCACAATATAATTGTTGAGGGTGAGAAAATGCTTAATATTGATAGTTTTTTACATAGCATTGATATCTTCCCCTGGCACATTATTTACCAATTTGAAAACATTGACAGTATGATTGAATTCTATCTCAACAGCATAGAGCATATCCTTGATTTCCATGCACCTTTACAGTGTTTTTTAGTATATGACAAAGTTTATAGAAATAATAGGGATCACTTAGATACTGAAAGATCTAAACTATTTGATCTATATAAAATTTGGCAGAATAATAAAAAAGACTCAACTTATGAAGCATATCATTTAGCAAAAAATAAATTAAGGCTTACTGAAAAAACGGACTTTCAAATACATAGCCAGAAGATGTTCAATAAACTTTCTGATCGTATACAATGGAATTATTCCAAGAGATTATTCAACCAGGCCAAGGACACCACATGTAATTCTGAAATTATTTACGATGGTAGCAGGATTGTAAATTCAAAGAACATTGCTGCAGCAATGAACCAGGTTTTCATCAATTTAGGAAAAGATAGAGGACAATGCGTAGTATATAAGGATAACATCAAACAAGAAAAAGAGGCGTTCTACTTCAACCTTATTTAAGAATATGAAGTAAATAAGTATGTTAATGACATTTGTGAGAATAAATCTAAAGGGCCTAGTAATGTATCTAACTTTATCTATAAGATTGTGTTTTCTAAAACAATATCCATTGTAGCCTACATTATTAATAGATGTATACGCCACTCAAGCTTCCCAGGAATTTTGATATATGCGATTGTTACACCAGTCCATAAAGGAAATGAAAAAACTGATGCTAAAAATTATCGTCCAATTTCAGTGACTCATATCTTATCTAAAATTTTTGAAAAGAGTTTGGTCAAGCAAATGAATACATAAGTAGTTAAAGGGACTCGTATCCTGCGCCACAAAAACGCCTCTGATTGGTCGAGAGCTTATGACGTCACACATCACGTGACAGACCGTGAATATTGCCGAGGGTGGTTGAACCGCTGAGTCATCTAATTGATACATGGCGCTAAGTGCTTTTAAGATCTCACTAATTGATTTTTTGACAGCTTACTAATGCATTTTTTAATTAGCACATTCGGGCCTGGTTAAATGATTCACACCCAAATTTACTTTGTTTATATATTGACTAATTTTTCCTAATATACATAACATTGAATTTTGTTATAACACACATTACACCCACCTGTAT
>CABFPE010000008.1:2914382-2951409 GCA_900660155.1 Hofstenia miamia | reverse complement strand
TAAAAAGGGGTTGCATATGTCGGTAATTATTGTAGTAAATGATTGCCAATCACATTCGTTTCTAGCCTGAAGATGCTGTGATTTTAAATCAAGTTTAAGATCGTTTTAATGTTGGCACTGTGGAATTAACTGATGAATTGGAATTTGCCTCATATATTCCTGTAGAAAACAAAGCTTCTTGATATTGGTTTTAACATGCGCTTTTTTGAAACTCATTTGTTCATTATTTGATGTTTGTTATTAAACGTTGATTAATAAATATGAATAACCATAAGTTTGATACAAAGCACAAGTGTGTTGAGTTTAGAATGTGATTTTTAGAATATAAGAACAGAATATATGTAACACCAATTTCTATTTTTATCTGTTAATAAATACTACTCGCTGGTGAAACAAAAACAAAACAAATAAAAAAATTCCTTATCTTTAAAAACAATGGTGTTTAGTATCCAGTTCCACGCGGTTTTTTTTTTCAAAATGTAAAATGAGCATTTGAATTATAAAATTTTTTTTTAAAAAAGTAAAAACTTAATTTCCATTAAATTTTAAAATATGATTTAGTAAATAAATATTTTATAACAATTTGACATTATTAGACCAAATGCAAATGACTGAGTTCAACTCTTATTCATAAACCAAATAGTCTTGATGAGACTAGACTTTTTTTGCATGAGGAATATTACTATTTTCTCAACAATTGGAGATGTGTATATCAAACATTTAATTAAAAAACGAAATTATATTCATTCACTCATAAGCTTTGTGGTTTACACTTTTTTGTTCGGAGTCATGAAGAGTCATAACATGTTATTCAAAGTACGTGGGAGTGTATTCAATAGTATTTATTATATCAAGGAGGTGTTGATTTTAATCGACAAAAAACTTTATATTCTTACAGTACACCATTCGAAAGAAGTGTTTGACCATCTCCCGTGTCATATACAAAAACAAAAAGCTTTTAACTGGTACAAGCGTAACTTTCATCATATCGCATTTACAGAGGAGAACCTCACAAGTGGACAAATGATTGAATTTATTGATTCATTAAATCTATCAACTGAAAAGAACACGGTTTTTTGGGGGTGTGATGCTATGAACTGTGAATTTCTTAGTTGTATAATCTCCCAACCCGTTGGGAAATTTATTAAATTTTGGATATCAATACCCACAAAACACGTTGGATTCCATGGAATGTATAAAAGACTATTACAGATTTTTACACGAATGAAGACTCCCAGTATATTTGTTGATATTACTAGTAAATGTAAATTTAAGAAATTCGTTGTAAAGCCTTTACCACATAGTGAAATACAGAGCAAATGAATTATTTTTACTATTTTTCTTAAACTCTGATTTATTTATTAACATGTTTTACGCATAAATGAAATTTTTTTTTTCGAGTTAGAAGACTTAATGTAAAAGCCTTTTGTAATTGCTAATATTTTATTAGTATATTTTTATTATAAAATAGTGTTACATGAGGAAAATCGACGATGAAAACAAAAGCTATATTTTTATTTTGCTAAACTCCAATACAATCCAATTTACATTATTACCACCAGTTGAGGTTTCCATATCGTTGCGGAAAAGTTTTTTATTTACCAGTCTTGCAATTTTCACCGATCGCGTTAACATAATGTTTAGGAAGAAAGTAATAAATCCCGTTGCTGAGTTTAATCTTCACTGCAATACCATATCTCGTATTCAAATGCACCAATCAGAGGCGTTTTTGCGGGTTCTCCTATGCCTTATGCACACTACTCAAAGCTGTAAAAGTTATTGAATCGAATTTTATAAAATTGAGCAACTATTTTAGCATGCATAGATTGCGTATCAACACGAAAAAACTGAATTTTGCATAACACAACCTTTTAGAAAAAACCGGACATCTCTGACTATTCAATTAATTTCAATAATTCATCTGTTATACCTGTTCATAAGTTTAAATATCTAGGAGTAATAATAGATTCAAATCTTAATTTCATGTCGCAAATAAATACTATTATTAAAAAACGGCTATAGGTATTAGAAAGATATCCCATGTTTCCCAACAGTTACCCCTAATTGCAGTAATTCAAAAGTTTAATGCAATTTTATGAGTAATTTAAACTATGCTAATACCTTATATACTAATGTACACAGCCTAATGATAAAAAAGCTTCGAGTTCAACTAAAATGAGCATCAAATGTTTGTAATAAAAACTCTTCTAAAACAAAAGAATATATTTCTAAATCTATTCTTTTTCCACAAGAGTTAATTATTTACAATATTATTATTTATTTCTTCAAATTCATAAAGAAAATACCACCCTACAACGAGATATCATTCTCATTTTCGACAGATTGTCTGAAGCAAAATAAACGAACAAAAAACTACTCACGTGTTAAATTTAATAAAAATATCATGAGTCAATCCTTTATTAATACTGCAATTTATAACTGGAATATATTGCCAAAAGAAATGAAAATAATAGACAACCTTAAAAAATTCAAAAAAGAATTAAAATTATTATTTCTCAAACAAAAGTTTATATCAGGTAGATCATGGATAGGATTTAAATTTTATAATAACGACTATACAATAAATCAAATTAGTAAGCTATTTATTTTTTATTTCATTTTTGTTATTAATTTTTTTATTGTACATATTAGTTAATGACGCTATTCATTTGAAATATCAGTGAAATATTGTAAAAAATTCAAATGAATATAGATTATCTTATCTTATCTTACCAAAATGAAAAATATGCTGATGCAAATTTAATTATTGAAAAGTATTTATCAAGCGCATGTGCATATATTTTTATGACGCTTCAGAAATGTTATGAAAATACAGTTATGACAATTTATGCAATTTGAAGATTGTGAATAGTGATGGTTGAATGTGATTACACTGATACTCGAAAAGAAAAACTGCAGTAGAAAATTGTAATTAATAGATAATTTACATACCTGACCAGCAGTTGACTATCTAGCACCAATTTAAACATATCACAAACGTTGTTCTCACTGCTAAAATGCTCAATTCAGTTACAAGAGAAAGAAGAGCATGCAAAATTAAGCACCACAAGTACAAATATTCATCAACATATTTAGAGAATTATAGTAGAGTAGAAAATTAAAATCTGTAGAAAAATTGCATAATTTAATTGTCGCTAGATTAATTAATTCCAATCAGTTGATTTTCGTCGAGAGAGAGACCACGCTTCCGCTATCTGTGGTCGACACCCGGTGCTCCACCAGTGAGGAAGTGGTGAACAATTTGTACCAGCCTTCAACGTTTTTGGAAAACAAGTTCAGATCATCCAATGCGATTTGAGCTACACCCATAAATGATTTACGATCCATGCGACCATAATCACCCCACACAGTTACCTGCAAACAATTGCTAAGTAGATATATAGTAAACATATACAGGGTGTAGCAAAATTATTTGGCAAATCGCGGTTTTTTATTTCTCAAAAAAATTCAAGTTAATTGGAATGAAATGTACAATTTATTATTGTATATGTGCTGCATTTATAAATCACTGGGTTTGTGCAAGTTGTATTTGGTCATATTTGTAAGATTGATATACAGCTGACCTTCGACTATCCACCACTCATTCATCTGTCACCTTCTAATTACACCGATTATTACGCAACTACATTCAAATGGGCGAGCTAGAAATTTCTCATGTTAATTATCCGCCAGCCTCACCTTCTGCCGGATAATCAAGTGTTAACTGTAGTAAAACAAGTTTTTCCGCAAATTACTGTTGAGATTTCAAAAAAAATTAGACAATGAGTATGAAATTGATAATGAAAAATCTAGCTTTACCTCAGCAATGTTGAGCATTATCTAGACCGTTGAAAAGTTTTTACTGATTCAATATTTTACATCGTATAAATACAATAAAAAGTTGTTGGAACTATCTTGTTTCCTTTACATTAATTTGCACGAATCTTCATTTCGGTGGGTAACATCTTAAGTAATACATCAGTAATGGTTGGCTAAAAATGAGTGCCAATTTCCCACGCAGTTGAATTACCCAGAAATTTACACGATTCTACATTTTTTAGTAGTGAGTCCATGAACAAAATAAAGAGCCAAATCCCAGTGTGGTGCCAGGTATGGCATGCCAGCATTCAAAAGGTTATATAAGGAAACAATACCGAACGATAATCTTAGTTTCCTAGTGGTTAAAAAGGAACTAATCCACTTTATCGTACTTACCCCTATATCAATTAACTTCCAAGTATGAAGCGGGTGATTGACGAGATTGAAGGTCTTCTTAAAATTAAATAAACTATTCTTAAAAATGTACCTGATTTCTCAATTTCAATTTATTTAAACAAGTTTGCGTGACTAAGCAAATTATGCAAATTTTTTTTTATTACTGAGTTAAATGTACAACACTATAATTATACATAACCATTGATTTCACAGCAACTTCGCAAATAATTGTACTAATCTTCAAAAGGCTGTAACTGAAAATCATTACAAAGTTCAAAATATATACCTGAAGAGTTTTATGTCTTGGATCTTCATCAAAGAACATTTCATGATTGTAATGAGGATTGAGTGTGCGCTCCAAGTATTTACTAGTTTTTTGTTTAGCTACGCAACGCTTGCCTTCCATTAAATACACTTTTACATAGCAATCTAAATAAGCCTTACCAATACAAATTTAACAAATTCAGATAAAACAGTTTAGCGAAAATATATTTTGTTGGTACTTTAAAATGTTTCTTTAACCGTTCTACGTCGTTTGGGGTGTTTCTGTCACCCCACAGTCCTTAATTACGTTGCTGAAAAACGAGAAATTCCGGTAAATCAACAAAAACCGTGGAGTACGAAATAAACAGGAGGTGAACGCAAACACTCGTGTAGTGAGACTGCAGGCCCAAAACCGCAAAGAAGTAATGTTAATTATGTAGCATAGACCGTTTTTGTCAACTATAAATACATATTGTTTCTTCAAATATGCATCCTCGTAAATTTCCAGTGTTATATAAATTTTTGGTATATTTTATAAAGTGTACTTTTAATTAATTCACAACTAAATAGTAAAATTTATAACTATAATTTACAAAATTTTGACATTTTTCGACAGCAATCTTCTTGTGAAGAATCTAATTTAGCCTTCATAACACCTTTAAGAAAAATATACGCCATAGATTTCAAACAGATTGTTGGTATATTTAATTCGTCCATATAATATGAATTGAATAGTTGTTCAAAATTGAGATTTATTCAAAGTGTGTACCACCTATGCCAGGAAAAGTATTACCTAGAGCAAATCGTATTATTAGGGAAGAGTAAGGGTGATTAGCTGGCATAACCAAACGCTCCAAAAACGCTATCAAAACTTCCAAAATTTGAGAATTTTCCAAACCATTTATACAAGACAATTTGTTGACAAACACAGTAATAATGTCTTTGGAACTATGTTTGAAATTCTCGAGACGATTAATAATGGCCTCTATTATTGAATAACTACCAAAATATTTAAATAAGACTATCCATTTGCAAATGCTTATAATAATTTCTGATAAATATATTGTAAAAATTTTATATTATTTGTGATAGTCCTATTTACAAGCACAAAATAAACGATACCGACTGCACTTCCCAAATAATAGTAAATCTCCAACATTTACAGAAGTTTCGTCACAGTATGCTTCAACCATTAAATTACAATCAATTAGAACCGACCATTCAATTTGAAGTGGTCGCTGTACGCCTTCACAATTAATTTGATACAAACAAATCCTTCCATTAAGTTTTGATACCAAAGCTGCTACTTTATCAGGATTAAATGAATCAAATGTAAAGGAATCCATCGCACGAAACTCGTAAATTTCATCCTATAAAAAGTTGCAAATTTTAATAATTTCGTAGAACATACGCTATTTATAAATTTGTTCAATGCAATAGGAATTTATGCAACTTTTTAAACCGGTATAATGTTTCGGTTAATGACACCACGTTTGTTAACTTCTCGCAAAACAATTGGATTTGGATAGCTTATTGATGAGGCTCCTATTCCTTTGAATATCTCTGGTGGCTTACTTGGTCGCTCCTTTCCATTGACTTTTGTAGTGGGGAATCCTTCCGGCCAGTGCTTTTTGCAAATAACTGTATGTTTTGAAATTTTAATTCGTTGAGGAATTCTTGATAACCATGCATCTCTTTCAATTATATCATTTGGAAATCTATATGCTGGCACATATGGAGAATTTCTATAATTGGAGCTGCACTTATATACACAGCACTTGTTCGGCATACCGAGTAAAGCAAAGTGACTAATAATTATTAAAGCATCAATAACAATAACAATGCTTTGCGGTTTTGGGCCTGCAGTCTCACTACACGAGTGTTTGCGTTCACCTCCTGTTTATTTCGTACTCCACGACAAAAACTTATGACTGTTTATATCAACCTAAATGCATAATAATCCTAAATAGCAGCAGTGTTTAGCAGCTTTATTTACAATATTAACTGCATTTCTATGATTATCGTCATATGGGTAACTTTATAACCCCAAGTTATTTGATCTAACGAATATTAAGAATACTGTATTATGTCAAATCATTTCATATCTTACATTGTATACATGCAACTCTCCTTTTAACTCTCTAATGTTGCTTGTAAATAGTTGAGGAAGTTGGTGATGAAGCTCTTTCAATCATGATTAAAGATTCAAGTAATGAAGATATTTTGATTATGGTAGTTCACACCTGGATTAGGAAATTTTGAACTCTAATATTAAGCATGAAATATGTTCAATTTGCAACCTGCGACTCGAACTGGCCTTCTAACAATGATCCGTATCCTAAACCAATCAAAGAAGAACTACTAGTATAATACGCGCAAAAATGTTCTAGCACAAAAGCATCAATGAAAATAAGACAAAATCAATAAAAATACAAGTATAATTAGAATCTATTAATCTTTAAGAATTTTAAAGATTGAAGGGCTTGAATTCTTAAATTGTTCCTTAATTTTGTTAGTGTTCTTCCTCCCTAATAATTATGAATGACTGTCGGACGAATTGACCCGTAACCACCTTGAATGAGATACAGAAATATTAATTGCAGTATTAGGTCAAATCCGGGACATCTTGATAATGCCGGACGAAAATTATGTCGACGGTCTAACTCAAATATCAACATGCACCCTGGTTTGAAAGGAGGCATCATGAAAAGTATTTGGTTTAATGATGTGTAATCTGGTTTTGCACTTAACCAATTACCATAATGTGAGAAGTTGCACTGGGTGCATAAATTGCAGAAATACTGTTTTCCAATAGATTCACATTGAAACAAGCTAGCTTATATCTAAATCAAGTTTATAACATTACCATGGACATTTGGTTTACTGCATGCCATCTTGTAAATTATTTTTTGACAAATTGTCATCACACTGCAAAAAAATCGACGCGCTATATACAAGAGAACTTGCAAAATTTATTAGTTAACATTATATCTCACAACATTTCACTTTGGAAATATTTGAGCAAATGTAAATGTTCTCTATTCTTGATATCTTTAATGTATCTCAATGAGCACAATTTACAACAAACTTCATAAAAGAAAAAAGGAAAATGAACAAACGATAAGTTTTTATTGCACTGGTCGCAAGTGCAGGAGATAGTCACATGAGTTTATCTTTAACATGATACATTTTGCTCTCAAACTTTTTACATCGCTCTTGCTATTATTTAACAAGCATTTTAAAATAAGATTATAAAAAGGTGTATAGAATGAAAGAGTAAGAAAAATCTGCATAAACAAATTAAAAAGCAGAACTATAAATTTGCTTGGCTTAGTAAAGGCTCGTTGTGTATCCAATGCAGTGTTCAAGCTCGGTTCGGCTCGGATTGATACGTTAGAAGCTCGGCTTATTGACAAGTCTGGTAGTAATAATTGTATTAATCCCTGTATCAAATACATGTGTGACTATATGCATCAATGGATGAGTAACTCTGATATTAAAGAAGACAAGTTCTCCACTTGAAGAAAAACAGAGAAGATGCTTTTTAACAAGCATTTTAAAATAAGATTATAAAAATGTTACAAGCTTTTAAATTCGGTTGTAAACTGCATGCTATAAGTGAAAGAATTTATGTAGATTGAACACAATTCTTTAGATTTATTTTATATTAAATAATATATGGACTTTATAATTTGGGGGTAACAAATTTACCCCAAACGACGATGTCCATATTTTAAAAGTAACGACGTAGAAGGGTTAATAACTTTTTTTCTAAATTACATAAGAAATTATTTAACTTAGTCGATTTGTGTACATTAGTCTCAATAACTTAACTTTTGCAGCTATAATTAAGATAAACATCCTCACACACAAATATATTCAAAATTAAAGACGACTGCTATTTATCTGTAACCGAATCCTTTAGCAAATCTTTAAACCCAATTCTGTAAAATGTTATTATGGCCGACAAATGACAGGAATATAAGTTTCATCAATTTTGTTAGCATTCATTATTGCAACTTTGATGATAATGATATATACCAAACACATATATTTCAGCAAACAAACCGATCTGTGCATTATTGTATACTATTACTTGAAAGAAACAGATATTTATTTTTAACGAAAATTTGCATGGAGTTTAGTACAAAATTACATGCAATGTACATGGATAAATAAATTTTGTCAAAATATCCAAACAAGGTGTGAATACATATATTTCTTTTACGCTGTAGAATATGGTGAAAGGGTTTTCAAATATTATTTAATCTTTTGTTGCATGTATGTTTATTGCTCAGAAGGTGACTTCTGCTTGAAAGTAGCAATGCCTTTTGCGCCACACGATCTCTGTCTTCAAAAATTGTGCACCTCTAATGGGCTTGGCGGTATATCTACAGAATAAGAAATCGTACAAGTTAGCATTTTATCTCATTGGCTTTAGACCTGATTGACTGAACGCTAGGAAAGGGCAGAATAATAAGTTTTGTAAAAATATCGGGATTTTTCTTGAAAAATAGTTAATATATTCAAGTACTTGCGACTTGAGATTTGCGGGACCAGAATTTTATCAGCCCCACTCCTGTCCCATGCAACCCACCGGTGCCATAGTCGCACGACATAGAAATCGGTAGAAAAGTCCATGGGGATGACCACTAGAAGGTTGAAGTGGTCTTAATCTCGGAATTCCTATTTTTAGAATGACCAGAAACAAATACGAAACAATAAATCGATGTCTACAATACAAATTTGACTCTTGTAGACAATGCGACAAAGAACATTTATGATTTCGCCATATTTTAGAGCATCTAAGAAAAACCAACGACAAGATATGAGGTTTATTGATTATGTTGTGAAGTTTTTGATTCAACCGCTGCAAGGCAAAATCTATAAAATGATGGGTGATGATTATTACCAGCAGTTATCTTTTACAAGGAATGCATCTATTTCTACGAATTAGTATCTTCACAAGACATTCCCGGAAACGCAAGTGCTATATTATTATGCGCGTGGTGCAGGTTCTGTTCAAAACTTTAATGGACATTGTACAAGTGAAATTGAAAAAGTGAGTTTGACTGCTTGCACTTCTTGCAACGTTTGATTCGTAGACTTTTAATTGCTTTTTGCATTGAGCAAGTATCGATACCACATACATTATATGACTTGTAATGGATGTTATGTGCTTGATATAAAACAGTTGTTTTTCATTGTATCAGAAATACATAGATAAGAAATATGCACATAAAAATAGATAAATAGATAACATTAATAAATATAATATATTTAAAAAATAAAATATAAATGAATAAATTATATAGGGCAATTTGGGACAAACTCGTCCACTGTTTAAACTCGTCTACTTAAATAAACAGTAAAGAAATTAATAGACACGTAGGAAATAGGCATGCGTTATTCACGAATTTAATTGAGCAATGAAGTTCGCCAATCAGAATTTAGCATTAAATATTCTAAAAACAGTTAAAGAATGCAGCTTAATCAATACTCTTATTGAAGATGGTGATAGACTAACTAAGGAAAGTTCCAACTAAATTTTGCATAGTTTTTTTTATCTCTATTAGATTTTACTTTATATACCTTTATAGAAAATTATTTTGCTGCCTAAATAACTAATTAGACTTGGTAAATATGGCCATTCATGAAATTAGGATTTATCTTACAACATGAATATTTTCCAGTCAGTTGATGATCGTATTTAAGGCTAAAATTGTCCATAAACGAAAATGTGGACGAGCTTGCCCAAAATTACATTTTTAATTATACTTTTTATCTCTCTTATTGAAAAAGGCATCCTGTGTTCATACATTCTATTTTATTCTGTTTTTAAGTTTTTATGTAGCTATTTTTCATTAATAGAACTTTGTTACGTCATTTTTAGAATGGCACGGGGACGCAAAGTGAAGGCGTGCAGAATTTTGAAGAAAAACACGGCAAGAAATAAAAAGAAATTAAATCAATTGAATTCCGAAAGAATGCGTATGGCTTTAGAAGAATATGAACGAACTGCTAATATGCCCGGTCACTTTGGTTAGGACATACAATCTTCCTAGGATAACTCTCGCAGATCGTATAATCAAAAATACACCTTCAATAGGGCCAATATCGGGCACAAAGCTGTTTTGATGAAAATACAGAAGCTAAATTGGTTGAATACTGCACTGATCTAGCCCAAAGTGGTTTTGGTCTGACCAGATTGTTAATAAGACAACTCGTTTATGAATATGCCGAAAAAAAATAAGAAATCACAATTTCAATAAGACAAAACAACTTGGCGGCATAGACTGGCTACAGGGATTTTTAATACGCCACAAAGAGTTGCTTTCAGGGTTCCTGAAAAGTTTTCAGTAACCAGAGCTGCTGGAATGAATAGAACCAATGTTGAAAAGCATTTTCGGGAAGTTACTAATGTTATGACGAATCACGATATCATCAATTCTCCAGAGTATATCTATAATATAGACGAAAGTGGAATTGCTGACACTTCAGAAGGTTCTGAAATAATTGCGCCAAGTCAAGGTCGAATATTCCAGATATCTACTAAAGATAAAGGATAAGACTGTATTTTCCTGTACCAAAGAGACATGGAACAATGAAGGTTCAAAGTTTTTTTGAGTGAAAATGGAGACAAGTGTCCCAAAAAATTAGAAATATTGCACATGTTAGGCAATGTCAGCAAAGACTGTTTCACAAGGGAGAATATTTCTTCCTTCACAAGAACTGGGGCTTATCCAGTCAATCTTCACGTCATACTAAACATTGCATTTAAGCCAGATCAGGTGACAGAGGAGCACACTATTGAGCCCAGAAGTTCCTTCGAAGAGATCATGCCTATGCCAAAGAAAACTAATCAGTCTGTTAAGAACCGAAAACCTGCACCCAGAGCAGTTTTGAATTCAAAGGAACACTGCTTATATTTGGAACGTTTGAAGTCAAGTAAGTTAAGTTTCAAAAAAGAGGAAAAATTTTTACAAGCCCTTAAGGAAGAAGCCAGCCCAAAACAGAAATATAACAGAAGAAACTTTTGGGAGGGTATCTGCGAAAAAAGCAAATGGAAATGTTTCCTCTTCTGGTCACTTCCATTCGAACTCTACAGGTTCTAGAAGTGAGAGGATATCTAAGAAAGATGTTACTGAGACGCTTTTCAGAAATCCAGACAATTACCAGCAAGACCCGAGTAAAGACCGGAAACTCAAAGAATGCGAAGATCATTTTCAGCAAGTCCCAGATGATCATGAACTAAGAGGCATGTTCTGCACTATATGCAAAGGCTTTTACTTTGACCAGACAGAAGAAGGGGCAATGATTCAGTGTCTCCATTATAAATTGTGGCAACATGATACATGCAGTAATGTGACTGGAAAAAAAATACATTTGGCTACAATTGTGTTGATTGTGACAGTGATTAAACTTATTTCTAAGCGTATGTTAGGTTTGAACTTGATTAATTTGTGAACTTTAAGCTTTTGTTGAATGATAGAAAATCAGTGTTTTTGTATTTTACAGTTTAGCTATGATGTTTTAGTATTTATCATTTATTGTTACCCATTAAAAATTTTATTTTTTATGAAAATCAATTGTTGAGACACATACTATAGTACACGTGAGAAACAATAATAAGTTTCTTCGCTTTTTTACATGTCCATAATTTTAACGAAATAATGAAGTGTAAAGTGGTCCATCTGAACGGGTTTACATGGGCGACCTTATTTTTTGAGAAAAGCGATGATTGAAATTGTATAAATAATGGCCGACTTTAGACTATATACGTACGAGTTTAAACTATAGAAATCGATAAATGACATAAAAGTGTATCAGCGATACATTTTGAGTAGGAATTAGTTTTTAGTATAAGCTCCAACATGAAAATCCGAGATTTTGATGAATTTGTCCCAAATTACCTTAATAAAAAGAAGAAGATAACATTTTAATATGTAAAATATAATTTAACAAAAAATCGATGAAATGCCGTTTAAGGTAGGAAAAATAATAAAAAATTTTATAATATTAAACATTAGTCGATGGTCTTCAAACGTTTTGAGTTGCATTCGAATGTCAAACCCAACTAAAGCAGTGGTTTTTATATGCATTATTAAAAATTATAGTTTCAGTCTGAAAAAGCGGTTATGGTAATATATCTTATAATATAATTTTGAATGGACAATAAATATAATAACCAAAAGATGTCTACACAAAAAAATCCGCAAATGGTTATAATAAAACACATAACAAAATTATTCAATGAATTAACCAAGATGTGATTAATTTATGCAGTTCTAGCTGAAAACAGTTCATATTTTGCAAAAACAACTTGTGTATTATGAGAACTGTTTTACATATATATATCTTTAACAATTGTGTGAAATAGAAGGGAGTCAAGTTTCTTGCAAATACAATATGTTTGAAATTGGTGGTGGGGTATTCACGAAATATTGTACTAGGAAGACAACGAGTGCCTAATCACGGCTTTGTGTATTTACAGTCGTGGCCTAATTATCTTCAAGTTAACGCGATATTTAAAGCAATTGTTAACAATATTTTAGAGTATCCTTTTTTGGATCACTCCTATATAAGCACATACATAAATATACTCAAATTGCAGTGTAGACAAATTGAATAACGGTTCAAAATACTCAACTTAAGCGTATTAAAAGAAAGTATTGGACCAATATATATTTAAGCCGTTGAAAAAACCAAAAATTCATACTTGGACTGAATTTGGCACCAGGTTTAATTAGTAAGTATTTGGCGCAAACAACTCTGACCCGAAGTCCGCCTCCATTCTTTAGTCCTAATTCTAACTGAATGCTACCCAAGCAAGGAGAACCAAGTACTTGTCTGCCAACTAGCTGCCCTGGACCAAGATCGTCAACGAAGCTAGTCAGGTGATTCTCGTTGCGGAGTTGAGTTTGCAACCACCTAAAATCATAAAAATTAATTTAGGATTTTATATAAAAAACTAATTCTACTTACGGTGAGCCGTCAGACGACGCACTGCCTATGGAACCGTCATTGGTGGATTCATGACTGTCGTAGCGGTTAAGAAAATTTCGCATTCCTTCATCCGTATGAAATCCTACTTCTTCTGTGCGCTGAATGCTAACCTTTTTGGCTCGCCCATCTAAATATACATTTTAATGTAATACATTCAATAGAAATTTCAAATGCAAGAAAAGGAATGAAAAACCTAAAAACACAATGTAAGACACACTAATCGGAAGTTGTTGACAATCACATGACAGAGAATCACGACCTGAATGATGAAATAACCTAAGTAAATAGACACACATGAGAAAGAGGCATCAAACTTGCAAAAGCCCGAATAATATAATGCTAAATGCTATACATTCGATACATTTAGTCAAAATGGTAAAAAATATGGCGGCATGCATATTTGTAGCAAATATTGAAAAAAATACTAAATTGAGGTACTACATTGCGATGATAATGCAACAAAAAGTACATTTAAGTTTTGAATATACAACGAGTTTGCAAGTTTGAATGTTCACTACGACAGATTGGCTACCTGAACCTGATATTCCGAATCTTGATTTAGAGCTGTGCGAAGACAGCGACTTGGCACTTAACGAGTGTACTGAGCCAGTCAGGCTCACACTATCAACCGAGGCCACGTGTTCGTCAACTTTGGAAGAAACACGTTCCGCTTCATCTCTCTCTGCTATAATAACAACTGCATTCACGCCACGCAATTAGAGGCACAATTATAGTTACAATACTAATAAAATAAATATGTCAACAAGCAAGAAATACATTTGATCTTAAATGATTTATAAAAAGGCAAATCTCAAAGTATTAAGAACTGCCCTTGATACTAAAACAGAGCAACTAAGTTTGAAATACGTCAAACTCAATTAAATAATGATAATGCTCATGGAACTTCAATAATTCAATACATTTCATTATAAAGAGAAATGTAAATTGTACACTAGGTTTACATTTGACATTCCAAAATAAATCTTAAATCCCACAAAAATTAGTTTGCAAATAGCTTGAAGTTAGTCTGACTATTGGAATTTTTTAAAATAGAACAAAATAAGAAAAAATGAGATATTTTCGTTCAGATGTTCACTAATAATGAGTGATCGGTTTATCAGGGGTGTTCAACATTACTTATAAGAGGAACGGACTGTCCCCCATTTTGTGCTCACACTCACAATAAACACGCATGTCGTCATATATGCACACAAACAAAACTGCATAAATTAAATAAATGGAAATAAGAATGATCTTTAATTAGGGTGATGGCTATTACTTCTGACAAAAGGAAAATAGTGTTAAAAGTCGTTTCTAAAAGAAACCACGGGTCACCAGAAATGTATGGCGGACCGGATTGTAGCCCGTTGCACACCCTGGTTTTTGTGAATAGCAAGCAGATAAGCATTGAGAATAGAGAGTAAAGGTTGTTTTAATCTTAAAATTCTTGGGACAAATTTACAAATTTAGGAATAAAAACCGAATTTAAAGATACATTGCAACGTTATTGCTGGCGCACGAAAACTAGGGAAATACGTCTTATGTAGTTTAATAACAGTGAACGATTTTCCAATCTAATTCGGCTGCGACGTCTTACAAGATACACATTGCCCACAATTATAATAGCTTGAATGCTGTTGTAAAATATACCATGTCATACAGAATAATAAGATAGACTTGATTAGTTCATTAGTCACATTTCGATTTGGCAATGGAAATAAATAATGTTTAACATTAATTTGAAATGTTCTATTAATTACTTTTACTTAAATACTGTATTATTCTTGAACTTTGTTTTACAGCTCAAACTATCTCAGCGTTTTCTTAAAAAAGTAAGTTTTTTCAAAAAAAATTATTTTAAACACTTATAACTCTGGTACTACCAAAGATTTCTAAAATCTGAAAGCACCACGGGATAAAATTGTCTCCTCTTTCATTTTCATCTTTAGTTCGCGTCTCTTTGGGCATCAACCATAAAATATCGATTTTAAGAAGTAAAATGATCAGTTTCTATTGCAAAGAAAGATTATTTTAGCAAAGCAAGTGGAAGAACACTTCCAAGAATCGTTTTAACCCTTACAATACCAAACTTGGACAATTTTGTCCACCTCTTGCGGAAAATGCAATAGTTTTTTACCTGATCTGTTTCAGATATTGAGCTCCTCCTTGTTTAAAGATTATATAATGTAGCTTGCACCACTTTTGGTTTTGTTTTTGATGTATGATGTTATTTCCATGTTACCGCTAAAAACTGACACTTTGGATATTTTTGGCCAGGCTTGTATTTCATATAGCAAAAATATACGGTATGGTAAGATTTAATCATTTAACCTCATATCGGTTTCTGCTTAGCTACCGACTGACTGACTTTTAAAACATCTGTTTGCTTTAATACACAGAATAACTTTTTTCTCGGCTGGCTCAGAATGACGCCAATTCACCTAATGTCGTTCGAACGGAGGAATGTTTCACAGTAGAAGTTCTTGGAACAAGTCACATTAGATATCAAAGATATTAAAATGTGTGTACTAGGCAAATAAACAAATATGGAATTCCTGCTCACCGACACAGCAACTGTTTTGATTGCTTAGCAAATATTCACAGAAATGATAAGCAATTTCTGCGAATGTTGATGCAATGAACGTATCTTACTGTGTGTTATGGAATTTAAACTATTTCAACAAACGTGTCTAACATTAATGAATCTGAATAAAAATAATGAACGAAGATGACCAAACTAGTGAAGAGAAGAACGTTCTTGAGACCAGTGCGGTTGTTATTGACGATGTTGTGTCTCTAGCGAATCTGTCAGATAGTGACGTAACCACCGATGGTGAAGACGACAACGGTGATGCCAAGAAATTTTGTGGGCAGGAATGGTTAACAATGGGGAGTACATCGTCCAAATGTGGCCTCTTTTCAACTAAGGGACATTGTGGGAATACCACTCGAACTCACTCCCCGTGCTGAGGGTTGCAAGGCATAACTGATTTTTTATTCTACTTGACACCTACCATTTTACAGAAGATCACACCATACACAAGCAAAAGGATGCCAGCTAGTAATCCGGAAGTGACAGAGGAGGAGGTAAATGTCTATTTCGGCCTACTGTCACTTTTTAAGGTTGCTGCTCTCACCATGAGTCGCAACAGATTCCAAGCGATCTGTCACAACATGTGTCTGGATGACATTGATACAGGACATGAAAGAGACAATGGTTCGGACCAATTTTTCAAAGCACGCGAAGTTTTTGAAACTAAGGGAAAGATGGGCGGTTGCGATGGAACCTTCTGAGCAGTTGTGTATTGAAGAAACACCATGAATTCCGAGGTAAAAGTCGGTTTTTGAGTACATGCCGAGTAAGCCGGCAAAATACGGCAACAAGTACTTTAACATCTGCGATGTGGAGACTGGATATATCTTGGACACAAACAAATCTTGGAAAAACTGGTGATCGAAGAGGGAAAATGTGATTGAAAATGTTGTGATGAAGCTAATGCGTCCATTTGTCAAAACTGGACGCGGAATTACATGTGACAACTATTTCACCAACCGTTGGCTCTCTCCGAAAAAACAAGGCGGAGATACCGAAGAAGCTGCTGCCGCACAAGGAGCGAGCTGAATTCTCAAGCTAGTTTATTTTTGATGGTCCAAAGACAATGGTTTCTTATGTCTCAAAGAAGAACAAAGCTGTGATACTACTCAGCACTCAGCATCATGCGCACTCTGTGGCAGACACAGATATCAACAACGCGGACACACGTGTTATAACAGCTCCAAAGGCACCGTTGATTCTTTCAACCAGAAAATTGGGAAATTTGTCGTCCGTTGTAAAACCCAGAAGTGAACAGTGAATGTCCTGTATTACCTCCTGGATCTGATTATAACGAATAGTGGGATTCTTCTGAAAATGAGAAATCCTCCAAATGGAAATGAGAAAATCGTTCGCAGAACCATAGAAGGTCTTGGATTTAAGCTAATCAAACCGAACCAAGACGCCAGAATGGAACAATGGAAATCTACTAACTTCGATGGGATCTCGCAGGAGCTGAAGAACTTAGCAGTAAGTAATGGCTTCGTCAAACCTGGGCCCATACAAGCTGCTATGAATCAAAATATCCGTGGGAGATGTGGTTTCTGCACGAGTGGGAGACGAACCAACCAAACATGCAACACCTGCGGAGCATATGTTGTGACAACGTCTGCCAGGTGCCCAAATTGTGTCTAAATCTCGTTAAAAAACTGCAAAAATCCTAATTTTGATGTTTATGAAAACTGTGTTATAATGTTTATTGAAAATTGTAAGTCCTATATGATGTTATTTTCATGCTTCAATAAAATTTTACACTGTGAATATTTTTGGTTAGGCTTGGTATTCCACAGAAGAAAAATGGGCTTGGTATGGTAAGATTTAAGCAACCTCTCAACACAAGTTTTAAAGCCTATTCCCTTTATCGACTTAATTTTAATGTCATACAAAATCGGAAATTTGTTAAACCATTATTAGAGGTATTCATGACTTAAACCATGCTCGTCTATTGATATTAAAACCCATGATTTAAACACCAGTCAACTTCAAGTTCAATGTTTTCCTCAAATGTCAAAACGCTTAATATTGGTATGCATTTTCTTCGGCCTCTGTAGTCACTAATGAAAAATTATTCCCGAATCGCCTCTTAAATTAGTAATTTGTTTGTTCTCGCCTATTTGTTTAAAGTTTTAATATTAGAATATTGTTTCTACAACAGAGACAAATTCAAAAATTTCCCCTAACACGAATTTTAATGTGGAATATAAGAATAACACCTCTGCATAATCGTTACTTTCTTAAGAAATTATCTGTGACAGCATTTTAATAATGATATATGGACCCTGACCTTGAAGCTGCCCCAGACTGTTACTTTTCTTAGATAATCCAACGAAACTAGTTAGCTTATGTCCAATGCTTGGACGACGTTTTTTCGAGCGTACCGATTCGGTAGGCTGCATTCCTGAATCGGACATAGCACCGGTCTCATTGATGGTTTCCACGCCATCGACCTCCGCCTGACTTTGACTACGATTCATAGCATTTCGCGTCTGTGGAGTATTTTCGATTTCATTGAACTCTCTAAATACAATTAAAATCAAGAAAGAGGTACACTACTACTGCGTGACATTTTAAGAAACATTAAAACATCTATTATTGCGTTTTCAAAAATTGTTTTGAAATTACTTTTAAGAGAAATAAATTTGGAAGAAATATTCTTAGTCAATTGATCATAAACCCACATTTTACTAAAATATGTATAACGCCGTTACCAGTTCTAAATTCCAAAAAAAATTCTTCGATTAAAACGTAACTATTGAAAAATCATACTTGATCTTTTGATTGACTTCATAAACATCGCTGGTCTTTGTGAGGGCGGAGAGTTCACTAGACACATTGCTATCTTCGGACTTCATGGACATGTTATCCGGACTGAGCTTTTTCTTAATTTGTGTTTCAATGGCGCTTGTTGAAGATGCAGTTGTTGTTGGTGGTGCTATAGACGTAGAGACGATGGTTGTCATTACGGCTGGAGCAGTTTGTGGAGTCTGAGGCTCTGTTTTCACTGGAGATTCAATCCGCACATGATAAGCTAAATGATATAATCAAACTTATAACCGTTCAATAAGACTTAAAGTTGTTAGTATTAGCATAGTTGTTTATAGCTAAAATGAATTAAAATCTGTTAAAACTGTATTTAATTGACAATTTCAAAAAAATATAATTACTAGTAAACTAATCTGGTGAATGTAACAAATTTTGGAATATCAATCGTCAAAGCATTTATGATAAAAAGTTAAACTGATTAAATATAAGAGGACGTACTGTCATCTTGGTAGTACATTCTGGGTTTAGGTCGATATGAACGCTGATTTGTTGGAGTAAGATTGTTGGGAGTAAGTGTTGAAGAAGAGAATCCCTGTGTTGGAGTTGAGGGTCCTGATGAATTAGGTGAGCGAGCTGGCGATCGTATTCGTCTAAATTGTTAAAAATTTATATTTAATAAAAAACCATAGTAACTTAAATCGTGGGTAGATTGGGGTTCGATAGTATATAAGAATGTACAAGGTGGCATTAAATCACTCAATTGCAATTATAAAAGAGCATTATAATTAAACTACAGCAATCATCATGACATTTTTTGTTGATGAAATCCGCAAAAAATTAATCTTATCATCTTAAAATTGACTTTATTGGCCCAATACCTGTCCCGTTACTACAGTAAAATAAGCCAAAGTTATCCCAACGAACTCTTATTTATCAATATATGACTACCATTATGTTAATTCAATGATGACTATAATAAAATAGTGCACTAACACATAGAAATATATATAATTGGACAAAAAGCGCTTGTCTTGGCAGAGAAATTTCTTTGAATTTTAAAAAGTTCCTTCAATGAATGACGTCAACAATTTTCTTTATATCGCATTTCTGAATATGATTTACTAAATATTCTCCGATATTACAAAATCACCGCCTACGCCCTTGTGCATTAGGTCATTGAGATTTTTGTGCATTGTTGATATTATACACTAAAGCATGTCCGTCTTCAATTGACAACAATTTCTCTCACATATCGCTAACTGAATGGATATTTTTGGCAAGACAACATCGGAAGTTTTTTAATGTTTGGGAAAATCAAGTTTATTTGCTCTGTTTTTCAAGGATTTCAATTTTGGCTATAAAACTTTCCATATCATAGATAGTTTCTAACCATTGTTCAATCAAGCCGAAGTTCACATGTAATGTATATATTAGTAAATTTATGAATTTATCATTTCAAAGTGAAAATCTGCAGAGCAATTATCCAGTTAATGCAACGTGCATGGAGAAGCGAATTCAAATATTGCATTTAAGCGCAAAGATATTTACTATAAACTAAAATGAAAAGTACCTGCGCGGTGGATATGGACTGTTAGCGGTAGTAAATTCGTGATCAGAACTGTAGTATTCACCACCGTGCTTAGTGTAGTGATACGAAGCCCCTCTTTCACTGCGAGTTTCCATATCACTGTTGTACCAACTTTCTGCATCGCTTTGTCTATAAGTAACAAAATGTTTAATGCCAATTTTGATGAATGAATTTAACCTTTCCCTGTCACTTCCATGTCCACTGCGATGATAAATTCTGTGAGTGCTAGGCCCACGAGTGTTATTGCTATGGTAAGACTTTCGAGGAGCACCTTCTCGATGTCTTTCTTCTCTATTAAGGAATCTCTCATCAAAATTATGCCCAACCCTAAAATGAATTATTCACTACACGGGTCAACATCAATAGCAAGCCAAATTGAGTGCACGCGCACCAAATTTAACATAGTACTGACAATTACATATGCCATTTAAGTAAACATGGTTTATTCGAAGTAATGCACTTACCTGGGTAGACGTTTGTGAACAAGAGGTATTCGAGGTTTCTCATAATGTGGTGGTGCTGTTTGAGGTATTCTTCGACCTATAGGTGACTTGCATGCATCTGTCGCTTCGAGTAATTCTATTGAATTTCTCCTCGGTGCCAAAACTCTAAAATTGGCGTAGTTATTCAAAAAATATTGTTGAATTTATAGTAGTTAAAAGAAGAAAACTTAATAGGACCGATTATGCTAAAGCAATAAAAACAGGATTTTAAAACAAAAATAATTGTAACATAACGTTTTGAGGCGCATCACCTGCCAAATAAGTAGGGAATAAATTGAAACTGATGCGATAAGTCATTAATGAAGTGCAGTTGCGAAATAGAATGGTGTGTCAGTTAAATAATAGTTGCATTTTTACTCAAATAATTTTAAGATTCATTATGTATAAATTCATAAATATATGCACCATACTTAATTAATGTACACCAGGCTCACGCTTATATTTCTACATTTTCATCAGAAATTGACAAAGCCATCAACATCATTCAATATATCGATGGTTGATTTTCAAATGAGGATGCGGTGATTTCGGATTTTGCAATTCGAATAATTTTTCGCTTTCGATTGTTTACAAAACTTTCCAAGACTTATAAAACGTCGAAGTTTTCTTGATTATAAGCTGCGGTTCTCCACGTATATTGGCTTTTCTTGGGTGATCGCCTGTTCGATTTGGCTAGTCTTTCAGAAGCGGGATTCCAAGCAGGTACACAACAACATTGTCATTTCATGGGTATTGTGTAATCCAAAAGAATTGTAAGCCTTTCTTTTGGATGGAATTATTTTGTGCTCATTCAACAAACTTCTTGTAAATCGTCCATTCACTGTCGCACTGTTCGACAAGGGAAATCCATTGGATGTCAACGTCATATTAAGCTCAGTCATTTATCTATAGTAGATGAACAAGCCAATACCACGCAACAAGCTGTGAATGTAACGCATAATGAAAATCACAATATGTTATAAGCAATGATTTGAAAAATTCAATATTAAAATCCCACTATCAATCTAACATGAAAAGAAATTTAGATGATCTACATAAACATACCTCGCATTCCTATTGAAGACATTGCACTTCTAATAGGCTTTTTATTTAATATATAGTCAGAAATAGCATGTCTAACGCAATTTCAAAAAAAGGAAAAATTAACCATTTAAATTCGCCGTCTAGCACTCTATATTTTCAACAAAAGTTCAGTGAAAACAAAGCACTGAATTTTAAAAAGGTAAAACTCAGATTCGTTGAATTTCAAATTTATAACCCAATACGTTAGTTCATGCTAATGTCATTTAGACAAGAAGCAATGCTTATTAGCAGAAGAATACACATTTATAAAATACGAAGCAGCATAAACAGGTAATAAAGTTGAATCTCGAAATTAAAATAATTCCTCTGATTGTCAAAGTAAATATTCACATGGAAGTGTTGTATATAAAGCATTACAAAACGCGAACGATGGAAGACATTGCTAAAAGAAATGTAAATAACAAAATTTTTTCATTTGATAAAATCCCAATTTTTGTAGATTTGTTCTTCATTTTATCTAGTGAATGTAAAAAGGATAACTACTTATAAAGAAAATAATAAAAATTTGAGTCGAAGCCACGAGATATTTCTTAAGGCTATATTGCGAAGATGATAGAAAAGGCTTAGATCGGCTCTCTTGAAAAACCGCATTTACGAAAAAAATAATTGTACAAAAGGACTTCACATACACAACTGGACAAAAATTCAATTGTTCCCTATACACTAGAAATTGTCTACTTTTAATGCATCAAAACCATACTGCAGAGTAAAGTTAATGTTATTCGGGATTCGAATTCCTGCACTCACTAGTGTTCTTACTGGATTTGAATTCGACCTCGTACAAAATGGAATTTAAATTAAATAGATATTTCCATAATCTACGTTAAGAAAATTGTCTGCATACTTGTTTATGTAACGTGAAAACGTTCAGAAATATATGCATTTGATATAAATTCAACTAAATATCACCCTAAGTGATTATATTCTGCTAAAATGAATGAAAATTGATTTAAATTGACCCTGCGACACGATTAAATATGTTGAAACAACCAGCGATCAAATATTTAAGAATAATTTAAATAACCCAGGTTTAGACAAATCTGGACGTGATGAATTCGGACTGAACAAAAACATCAAAATTTGGACATTTCGAAGTCACAGATGCTAATTATCCAAAAATAAGTTCTCAAGTTCCACTAGCTGCTAAATTGTGAGAACAGTGACTTTTGAGTTTGTAATAAATTTACAATGTCTGAAACATTTATCACTTTTCTTTGAAATATTGCATGTTAATCACATGAATGCTATGATAGCTACAGGGATAGCATGTTTTAAACAGTACATGTTTAAAACATGTTTTAAACACTGCTTAAAACAACTTTTTGCAGTGTTTTTTTCAAATTTATATGGGAAAGTTTGCAAAATTATTTTTGGGTTTCGTCCATTCGTACTTTTATAACTGATTTTCTACCGAAAAAATAGTAAAACTTGTGTTTTGTTTAAGTGTATGACACGAAAAATGAATGTTAATAAGTATATTGTGTTTTTAGCAAAATTTTCGTTCCGTGAGTGGGGTCATTCTAAGAGCAAAAAAACATTGTTTTAAACGTTTAAAACGTTTTTTTTAAATAAACTTTTTTTCAACCCCAGATAGCAACCCATTAATGTAAAGTGCAATTATTGAAACAAGTTTTAAATGATAAATGAGTTAAAAGTTATTAATATACTGTACATTACTATACCGAAAATTTCAAATAGCATATAAGATGACAATATTTATCAGTGAATTTGAATCTTAGTCCAGACAGATTTCAGTAAAAAGTGACAATTAGGTTTGTCTTGCATTTGAAGTATATGACAATATTGATAGAATATTTTTTGATAAATAACCTCAATAATAAAATTAAATAAGCTTAACGCTGCAGTACAGTCTTGATGTATTCAGGAAAACAAACTTTGTAGAATATGATGTTCACCACTATATAATTGAAATAAGATTGGCACTTTTCATGAGACCATTATGAAACCTTGTTTTTTCAAATTAATGTTTACAAATTAATAGAAGACGTTAAGTTAAAACATAGTCCGGTTACTTAACAAAATGGTAAAAAAGAGTGTCGGTTTAAGGAAAATATGCAACACTGCAATTCGCGAACTATTGAAAAACCTCCAACGTAAAACCCAATTTTATACGTCTGAATTACAAAGGCGCATTCTCATCAATGCTATAATAAATTGTCAGTTACATTTATAATTGACATTGCAAGCCAGTTATAGGGAAAAGACATTCGTAAATTCACTCAACAATAAAAAATCGAACAGAACACTTTAGTGGAGAGATAGAGGCAAACATGCTGGTGAAAATATATACGGAATGATTACAAAACACATTTTATTAGGAGCTACATCGAGTAATCAAACCGTAAATGAGTTAGTTTTTAAACCTTCAAGCACATGCACATAAAAATTTAACGTACAATGGTGACAGATGTTCAGCTTTTGATCGCTTGATACTATAAATAAATGTCGTAACAGAAAACTTTTAGTGAAAAATGAATTACGCACGATGATGTCGAAAAAAAGAAATTTAAAAGCCAACCCCGATAAATTTCCATTGTTTAAAAATATCCAGGTGAAAAGAAACATGCCACTTCCTTCACTTACATAATGATTTTGGGATGAGTAAGACATACGTGGGAACTGAATGATTAAAAGCCAATTTTTATTTTTATTTTGCATTGATTTACTAAAAACATTTGTTGCAGTTGAGACAGTATATCTATACAATAGAGGAAATCGAATACAAATCAGCCAGTGTGGAAAATGTGCATTATGAAAATGAAACCAGTGAAATAATAGTGATTGGTTGAAAATGTCATATGAAAGCTATCATATTTCTAAGTTAAGACTTGACTACTTCTAATGTTAATCCGTTTACTATAAACAGATAAGCCACTATACTAAAAGTAAAAGGTGTTGAATTTGGAAATCTATAGTGGCCAATCTACTAAAAAGAAGAGTTGAGATTGCGCTTTCAACGAAAACAATGAGTTAATGCGTTATTGCAGACTTGTGTTCTCAACCCTCCTTTTAAAGTGCAAGAGGTTAAATTTCAAACAATTGGTTGAAACCTAACCAAAACTTAAATACAAACAATCGATGAACAAAGAAGCTCAGGGTGGAACGCTTACCGTCTACGAGAGTGTTGTGGAGTATTAGGGACCGTCATTGGAGCTTGTGGCCGCACACTGTAGCTGTTTGTATAAGACGGCATTGGCCGGGAAGCTAAAGCAGTAGATACATTAAAAGTGAATATTGCAAGGAATGATTTTGCAGGTTAAGAAAAGAACTACGCACATGTGAATGGTCTTCTGAAATTCCCAAAGGGCAGAAATCGTTCAAAATTGCGAGGAAAAAGATCTCGATCAAGCGGAGAGCCAAACTGCGCAGTCGGAAGACTATCGTGATAATCACCTTTGACAAGTCCTAAATGACATTTTGAACAAATTATATTGACTGTTATTTGACGATGGTACATCATAAATGTTTTTTAGATTTATTTTGAATGTGATATATAAACGTTTTCAAAATATACAGGGTGGCGTGTTAATTCTTAGAAATAAACATTATATTAATATTCATGTCTAACAAAAAATTTCAAATTGAAAATATTTATAAGATGAGACACCCTAGGCACATATATTCACTTACAAGTATCAATTGTGAAAAACACTACAATCCATGTAATCTGCTTAATGTCAAGCATTCGGAAAACCATCTTTATGAATAATTTGAATGTACACTGGCTCTTACATATTTTTCCGAATTCCGAAATTTCAATCAACTGCTCATTATAAAATTGCAGCATTTTTTAATGATATCAAATAGCTCAAGTACAGTAGCCACCCTGAGCTGGTTGTCAATGCAGGTGAATTAATACAATGCGGTTAAATGAAAACGGAGCATGCCGCTTATCTACACATGGTCATTAATGAAACTGAATTAGTGCGGAATGACGTGCAAACACAACAAATGACTAACCAAAAATATCCAACTAGTATCAAACAAAATAAGTAACGGGCAAGTAGTTAAACAGTTTCGCATTCAGAACAATTGCCACATCACAAAACACTTTACACTAAAAACAGCAAAATGTGCTTCTCACACAACAAATAAAACATAGAACTAGGACTGTGCGATTGGGAAAGAAGCAACAGGTGAAGCATCACCTTTCAAATCTACACTTCGCCAGAAAAAATCGAAATGGCTCTTCACTATGTATTTGACAGAAAAATCAACTGAAAACAACTAGCAGAAAATGTTTTACACAACACTATTCGAATGGGTATAATTAAATTTAAATTGCACATAAAATTTTCCCTCAAATTAATCTATGTGTAATTATATTCGATTTGCAGTCCTTCATAGATTGCTATATTATCCATTAGTAGCATTTTAAAAACTAATTATAATTCCAATATGTCACACACCTTTTCCCATTACATACTAAAAAAAACTATTTTATTTGAGAATGGAAGAAAAATTTGCGCACTAGTCAAAATAAAAATTTTCAAATTGTATTAATAGCACAGTCCTACACAAAACTAACAATCAAATTAAACAGTGATTTAAAATGGCAACAGGCATTAAAAGCTCCGGTGGCAACAGTCGATAGACAATTTGATAATGAAATTGACTAGAAAGCAATCCGCAAAAAATTCCAGGACATCATGTAACCACTACAAATCTACAACTTGTGTCATGAGTGGCGGATTTTTTATTGAAACATTTGATTAGTTAAACTGCGGGCTACTGTCCCAGCACAAGTGAGGTTCTGATAGGAAAAATATAATGTAGGTGATCCCCAAAACAAGTTACAGTGCGATTTCTAAAGGCCAAAGTGCAAATCATTCACTGAAATACTTTACTTGACATGTAACCCATAAATTGATGTCCAAGTGCTGGAATTGGCGTGCTGCGAAGAGTGCTAAGGAATTTATCAACGGCAGTCCATTGAATTTCGCCTGCATTAAAACAATGATATCATTACAAGACAATTTATACATGAATTGCAAATATTTTCTAATTATAATGGGTTGTTGTTAAGCAAAAAAGAGCAAATAAATGAATCAATATAACCATCTTGATTAATGAAGACTACGCTTACTAATCTTGTATTTAAAGAAAGTTTCACATGATTCAATAGCAATAGATTATTGTTAACATATCTCTGTGATTTAATAATCGTCAAAGTGCCATTCACTGAGAGCCTAATGTTAAATAAAACAAGAAATATGGAATTTGTGAGACTACACATAAAATATATTCTTCTTGTAAGTGAACATGTAATGCTAATAGCTTACCGATAGCATCATCAGAAAAATCCGATAGGTCAGAATCACTGTGCATGTATCGCGGAGAACGAGACGCGCGAAGTGATTCTCCGGATGTTCCTAAATTAGCCACAATGAATGAGGAGTAACGTTTGAAAGATGCAATATTTATAATAAAATATACTTCATTGATCGGAAAAATGTTGGGTGAAATAAATACAAAATTGAGAGCAATGCTAAAACATTAGTAAGATTTAAATAAATAACAGTCAACTATGAGCACAAAAATTTAATTACTTATTAAGGATTGTGAAATATTGACGTCATATCCTTATAATTTAGTTTCCATGATATTTTTGGATGTTGATACTATTAATATTAAATAACAGAAAACATGCAACTGAAACAAGATCACCAAAGAATAGTTAGACTCCAGTTAGAAAAAATAAAACAGGAATTAATAAATATAAAAACGAAATATAAAATGAATAACAAATAAGTGATACTATACATTCGCAATATACTTTGGCGCTCAATCATGCGTACTCAAGGGCTCAATGAAATTCAAAGTAAATCCCATTGTATGTTATCAGTTTTTTTACACGAATATATTATACAGTCATAGAAAAAAGACTGGTAAATAAATCGATTATTGCAGAACGTCTACATTTATTTATTAAAAATGTTCTACCAAATAACTCCAAGTAAATGTGATCAAAATAGGAGCTTGAGAAGCGCTTCCAATAGGAAGATCGAACTCCGCTTTCAAAGAGGAAAAAGGTAAAGTTGCCCTTGGGGCAATCCGGTACTCTCACAAACCGGCGTCTCAGAAAAAAACACTTCTCAATTGGAATTGATTGTTTTATATGATGCCATATGAAATCACATAGCCCACAATCACTCCACTCATCGAATACATGGTTGCAGTCACATCAGAATGAACCACATCTTGACGTAATTGACTTAATGTTAAGCTTCCAAAAAGGTTGCTTACTGTGGCAGTGATGAGCATCCTCCTCTCTTCGCTGATCTCTTCCATTCGGGCGCTTCACGGAATTCTTTCATTTGGAATTTGAAGAACTCCATTATAGCTCAAAAACAGGATAATTCAAAAAATCATTACAAGTGAAGTGAAGCCTAGTGCAATAATGAAGACATTAATCGAGTATGTTACTCAGTCATTCAAATCACGTCAAATCATATACATTTAATTCCGAAAGTTTGACACGTGTGGCTATTTTTGAATCAAAATGGATATTGTAGAATCTAAAAGGTTTTTTGTATATTACTAAGTATAACTCACCACTATCGACGCTACTACTGTGATTGCTAGGAGGCATATGTCGTCGGTGTCGTATTTGACTGGGTGGTGAAGGTAGAGGAAGCGGCGGACCAATGGGATCATGCATTTGTAGATCGTACCACCGCGGGGCGTCATCAATAGGAGCGCGATGTAAACAAATTACGACCTAAATACCGATGATTATTTCAGAAAATAGGTAAAACTAGATACTTCTCCTAGGAACTCTTTGATGCCAGAAGACAGATAGTAGTCCCAAACACTGAACTCAATATCGTTCTGTGATTGGGTGGGATCCATATCAAAAGGGTATGCAAACGACTGATTCCAGTACGGTTTGTTACTCTTCCTAATGGTCATCGTACGCCTAATGCTGCTTTCGCTAAATATTGTTACACTGATATTTGGTGAATAGAAATACACAAAAAATCAGTATTACCTCAACATCAATACTTAGAAAAACATTGATTACAATAAATCTAAACTCCTGTAGGGAAATAAAAACTAATATTCATTAAAATTAAACTAAATTATTTCTATTGTGGCAGCATATGGAAAAAATTTCGGAAGACTAATTTGTGCATTTCCCCCCTTTTTTTACTGACGCTCCATTAAAATTGCAAGGGTTGCCTTGCCATATCATAAAATACAATTTTAAGAATCTGCTTATTAAAGTTCGGAGACATCATAACGACTTACTGCCTTTCTGGTAATAAGTACATCTTTACATATGGATTCCGTAAGTCTCCATCATCACGAGGTACGAGGTCCACAGCGCATACCACTGTTACAATCAATTGGCCGCCGAGAGTATCGTACCAAAGTTTTAGCTACAATATGAATAATCAAAACTGCATGAAATCAGAAAAAAATATAATTGACCCCTATGGATTAATTTTCAAATAGTAGTACAATCCAAAGCAGAGTCTAAATGTACATAATACAAAATGCAACAGAAAGCGTGTTCCTGAATATATTATCACGTCATACTTTTTACGCTTTAGAGATGAATTATAACATATATTGCGAAAAGTGTTAATACCTGGATTTGACCCACAATTGCATCGGATGATGAGAAATTATCGTGGTAACATTTCATGAGACTCGGTCTTTCGATGTTATACAATCGTCTTGTGGCAGGTGGTGCAGATAAGGCTGATGAAAGAGGATCTGTTCGAATATCAGGCGGAGCTGATGCAGTGTGATGTCGATGAGACGTATATAAGGCACCAGGAACTAGTTCGCTAAATGAAAATGTTATTGCACAAAAAAAAACAATTCAAGCTCTAGGGTGTGTGTATAAACATTCTCGCACGCAATAAAATATTAATATAACACTGTAAAAGAACAGTGGCAACGAATTTTAATTGTGGGCTTCATAATAATAAAGAGAAAGCCATCAGGGCTGTACGAAATGGAACTACACGATAAAAAACTAATTTTATCTGTAATAGATAAAGTCTACAATTTATCCCTGAATTTAACTAAATTTTTTCAAAATCTTATATTATATATTTAAATAGAATACAAAATCATGTGAGTATGTACGAATTATACAAGCTAGTTTTTATTTGGACGCGTGCTTCTATAAATCGTGGTGGGCTTAGGGGAGATTGTAAACAACTTTTTGGGCATTATCATAATTCCCAAGTAGAAAAGCACTCGGAGAGCGCAGACCTCAGCCACGCAGCTTGTGTCCCCTGGATCAGCACCAAAATTTAATGGATTCCTCCTTGGCCGGAGACGCACCTCTGGTGAAAATTTGAGGTCAATCCATTTATTACGTTTTCCGTAAAGTTGCTAACAGACAAACAAACAAACAAACGCAACCAAAAACAATCTCCTTGGCGGAGGTAATTACCCTAAAATCCTTGGTTGATATGGCAACAGATGTGGCAAAATTGAAAAACATTTTTATAGAAAGTTTGTTAACAATAATAAGTCGCAAAATTTCTAGACCTAGCTCACTATATAAAGGTAATTTGAATAATTCAAACGCGAAGCATGATGCGATTCTTAAATTTAATGGAAACAAAAAGAAGTGTGTATGTTTATTTGGGATATATCTGATAAATCTTATCGAATTTAATAAACAAACATTTAATAATTACTAATACAAATATATAGAAGAAAAGCAATCTCAAAATAGACTCGTGCACTGAAATAGTGTTCAGAAAAATCAAAAGAATTAAAATAAGAGCAATGCTTTAAGTGAGAGGGTGTGTGGTCGTTGCTGTTAAGATATCAAATTTTTAATGGATTCTTTAATATTTTTCAGTACGACTTGGAATAGTAAGACTTTAGTTATTGGACTTATTTTTGTCTGGATAACTGAGCAAACACTAATGGTAATGGATTGCCATAATCCATATACCGATTATGGTTATCTAATCGAAAGCAACGTATATAGTATGTATTTGTATAAGGGGTACATTCAAATCGAACTATCTTAACAAGCTTAAATATTCTAACCCCTTTTTTCACTAAATTTGGATAACAATGTTTAGATATAGAAAGGTTGAACGAATATTTTTTTCTAATTACAATATCCAAAAGTAAAATAAACAATGCTATAAAAATAGTTTGTATATCCATCATTTGGGCATGAATTTTACAGTTTTATAAAGGAAATTCAAATACGATGGCAATGGAAATAATTTTCTTAACATTATTAAAAAATTTAGCAATACAAATTTAGAATTAAGATTTGTTTTACAAAGAATTAATTTAATTTTAGTGCAGAATTTAAAATAATTTAATGTTTGGATGAAAAAATTACTTTGATAAATTTCTTGAAACTACAAGTTCGATTTCGGGATCATCTTTGCTCTCCATGACGATTTCAGTAACTTCACTTTTCGTCGCGTTTCTCAAACTTTTCCCATTCCATTCCAGCACTTCATCACCTATAAGTTACAACTGAAGTTTTAAATACACAAAGTTTTACTCTATGCGAAATAGCAAAAGACGTATTATTGCATTCCTACTGAAATTTTGTAAATAAGTGATTAGCCTTCAGAGAAACTTGATTTAAATATTTGACTTCCTCCATAGGCACAAATTAGTATGGCCTGTTACGCCAAAAATCAACGTACTTGGAATTGATTTAACATTCTACAAAATGTTTATAGTTGTAAGTCAATTAAATACGTGTTTAGTACAAAAGGCCAATAAATTGCAAAAATAACAGGCAAATGTTCCAATTGTAGTTTTATAATAAACTGTTGTAGTAGCAAAATATTGCACCTGCATTATACAAATATCAATCAATTTTACTACCTAAACTGCGGCCGTGGTTAGTTACTCACGTGCAGGTGCCGCTGTTATGTAAAGAAAATAATTCTTTGAATGAACCCTTTAGTGGCTTACAATTCATTGTCTTATTAGCACTAGTTTTATATGTGAATTACTATTAACTCATATCTTATATTGGAATAATGATGAGAAAAATCGTAAAATCCTAATTCGTCCAAAATATTGGAGTTAAATTTTGAATCGCATCAAAGAATGGTTCCAATCAAGGGTCTACTACATTGGGCAATGTTCTTGCATTATTTCCCACTGCAGATATCCACAAGATTTGGTAGTTATATTTTTGGAAGCAGATATTCTTAACCAAAACTAAAAATAATTATTAAAGAGTTAGAAGACAACATTCTACAAAGTTGAAGTTCTGTTGGCAGACTCAGTAAACACCAACAATTTCACATGTAATTGATAATTATCAATGATTGCCTATGTAATTTGGAAATTGTGCATCACAATTTTTATTTGCTGTTGTCAGATTCTACAAACTATACGAAAGCTGCTGGAAATTTGCTAAAACTTCTCATCTGATTTGCCTGTATCATTTGATCCATAACGCTTGCATTAGAGTGACACCGTGTACCCTATTTAACGCCATCCGATTTCGGGCTTCATGTCGGGTTCGGCCACAAAGCTTAGATTGACTAATGTTAATCATCATTTAATTGGAGAGAGATCCAAGACGTTAATAATTGAAAATCGAAGT
The DNA here is from genome assembly GCA_900660155.1 of Hofstenia miamia. NCBI lineage: Eukaryota > Metazoa > Xenacoelomorpha > Acoela > Hofsteniidae > Hofstenia > Hofstenia miamia. The sequence continues at coordinate 2,918,809 of CABFPE010000008.1, read as the reverse complement.
CTATGTTTAGGGTCGGGCTGAGTAGTGGATATTCTGATTGTGTCGGGACAAAGCAAGAGAAGAAAAATTACAAATGAGGCTCGTGACGTAGCTTTATGTATAACCTTCTGTAGTTTAAATAAGCCCTAAGGAAATATTTTCTGAAAAAAATTAAAAATAAGTTTTGGCATTTCACAAAAGAAAATTCGTTGTCAAAGGGTTAAAAGCTTTAAGTCAAAAAGCAAGGAAAAGCGAAACAAGTTTGCAACTACTGAAATGCCATCAGGTACCACAGTGAATACGCTTCGCCTTTTGATATTACAAAAATTGCAATAGTGAAAGCAATAATTGCTATGCTTTTAGTGGTAATGGGATCTTGGTTTCAAGAGCAGTAGCAACTGGGAAGACGGCGGAATTTATCTCAGAACTAAAATTCGTAGCAGGGTTGTAAACCTATACTAAGTGAAATGAAAGATTAGTCTCGAATTCATCCAAAAGGCATTAAACTGGAGTAGGGCTCTTCGCTTAACGAATGAGAATGACTAAATTGTATATATTTTTAGGTCAATAAGTAGACGAAATTTTTAATAGGTCATTTTTTTGGCTTGCCCTAGTTATTGTTTTTCAAGTATATATATATCAATTATTTTTTATGTGCATTAAACTAAAATCATTCAGCAAACTTATATATTACAATTCAAAAATAGTTTTTCAACGAAAGAAATACAATCCACTTTACTCATATATCAACTCGTAAAAATGATAGAATAAAGTACCTGGACGAAGATGACCAACGATATCTGCAATAGCACCTCTTTTAACTTTAACAATGAATGCACCTAATTTGCCACTATTTCCTCTGCGACCACCTTGGACCTTAAGACCCAATTCTGAAAGGTCACCCCGCGCATTTAATCTCTGCAAAACCATTCGTCCGAGCAAGCGATTGCTCTCCAAATCCGGAGTCCAATGTATTGGAGGCTGCTAAACAATTCATATGAATTCTTAATCGTTTGAAAGATTAGCAGCATGCTGAAACTAAAGAGGTAAACGACGACATTGAAACAAATGGCAGTTGATTGATGAAAAAACAAAAATGGATAGTGTTAACAAAACTAGACCAAATTATAATATTGCATAGTAACTAATATTAACATATTAAATTTAGAAACGCAAGCTCTTCATGATCTTTAACAATCAATAATAAAGAAATATTCAATAATTTTAAATCTATTTTGTAAATAGAACAAGATTATTGGCTCTTGATAAAGTAATACAATTGCGGAAAATATTTCACTTAAAATGAAAGAATGATTATATAGCACATGTCTGGTGGCTTTAATTGGGAATAAAGGCATAAAAACAATGCAATACAAATGATGACATATATATGGCTGTCGAGTAACGGTATTGTAAAATGCATTTATTGATAGTAAATGAGAAAGAATGTGTCATATTGAAAAGCGTAACAAAAATGAAACTGCGAAGAGTTGCGCATGCGAATAATGAAACGAAAATTGGTAGGATGGGATGTAATCATGTGAAATTAGAAAATCATGCTTGCTCATTAACAGACTTCAATTTGCTTCTAAAAGCAACATTAAATAACTTACACTAAAAAATTCCACCAATGATATACATATTTCCATAAATGTTGAATATGTTCAAGCCGAGGAAAGCGTTGGAAAGTAATAAATGAATAGCAAAACTACGAAAATTGACATTAGTGCATACATTTCATTATTATATCCTCTGATTAGGGCCAAGTTGAAAGTGGAATGGCTGCGTATTGAGATTGCAAATATAAATTCATGCACAACAAATATGTTCATGCCAACATATCACATGCAAAAGGTAGTGCAGTCGATTAGATGGCCCAACTAAGGCAGTCATATAGACACAATCAGCATCAAATAGCCTTAAACACTCACACTGAACAGGGTTTCAATTCTAGAAATGAGCTTAGATCACAAATCACAAGTAAAAATTCATTATATCTAGCGGAAAGACAAATCATGAAAGAAAATAGTTATGAACCCCACGAGAGCTAATAAATAATTGTTTAAGTGGCAAATTGAGGACGCATGCATTTCAAATTTATGCGATTAACATCAGAGTTGCGCAACGATTTACATTTAATGTGTTGGAAACATTGAATTATAGAAATATGCAACTCCTAAAATGCTATCAGCATATGCTATTCTCCATTAATTTGTGAAGTCAGTTTTGAAAAAGCAAATATGCGTTATCTGACGTAAATAAAGTACTTCAACGTTTTTCAAGTTGCAAAAACTTCTTTTGCAATTTGCTAATCACTTTAGAACGAGGGAAACGTAAAAATTTTGCTTAAATGACTGGCAACTCTGACATGAGAAACATAAACCCTGTATAAAGTACAGACAGATATAATAAAAACAATCAAAAGAATAATCATCCAAAACATCACTCAATGACTACCTTGCTGCCACTGTATAACGAGGCATAGGGATACGAGTGGCTCATCATGTCCCGACATAAATACGAGGACGCCATTGGGATGGTGCTGAGTGCACTACCTTTGCGAAAAGAGACGTTCCGTTTATAGGATCCTAAGCAAGGAATTACGATAACCTACCCAGGGCTTTCGAGGCAGCCAATTGCTATCCTCCGGCCCATTATAGTCGTCCCATGACTCCAAGCCTGCAAAAAACTAGGAATTGAGAAATCCACCACAGTCAAAGGAGAGCATTAAAAATGCATTCACGTTACTTACATAATGGCAGGAGAGATTAGAATAGTGCGCTATACAGCAGGAAGAATTAACTGTTACAATAAATGTTCACAAACAATTCCACACTGAATTATTAATCCAACTGAAATTACGTTTTAATAATTGATGAAGTTAAAATGTTTAGTCATTGGCAACTCTACTAATATCGCACACCGAGAATTAGGAAAGGAAGGCGGCGTACTTGATAGTATTTAAAATAAAATTATTAATTCCAAATTTTCACTAAAGTCTGTCGAATTGCAACTCCTAATATTTATGTACAAAGTTTAAGACATAAACATAATATTACTTTCCATTCAATCCCTAAATATATACATCGATGTCAAATACTGAAGGAAAATTTCAGAAAAACTAAATTTTAATAAAATGATAATTTCAGTAGCAAGCAAAAACATTATAAATAATATATTGAGAATGTTTTGAAAAAGTACAATTTTCGTAAGTTTAATCGAAACTAAATCAATGTTCCACATTGTACGTGTGTTATGTCCTGGTGAAACGACTTAAATAAAATTTCAGAAAGAGAACTATGACTTACCGAATTCACTGGCTAAACTTTCAGTATCTACGTCATCACAACTAGTAAAATCTGGTGTGGAACGAAGCTCTTCCTCAGAACTAGAAAATGAGGTTTGACCACGGTATGACCAATGATTAGAACCATGTCCACTGTGCTTCCTATATGGATGATGGCTTCTTGACCCTGGTTCGTTAACATGATGTAAATGATCAGACTGATCAGAACTCAAAGAGTCGGCCTTTTGAATTTGGTATCGTTTAGGCCGCGGTCGCTGACCATGATAGTGACTTGAAGGCTCTAGATGATGATGCGAAGCTTTTATGTCAACCTGGCCTCCCTATTAAAAGAAGACATTTAGTTAACAACAAAGCATAAGAAAACATATATATATATATATATATATATATTATATATATATATATTTATCAATGCTTTATTTTAATGTAGTACATGAATATTTTCAGACTACAATTTTGGATCTCCCAAAACGAAATATTTTTGCATGCAAATAATCTTATCAGACAGACAGACAGACAGACAGACATGAAGTGGAATTCATGTATAATGTATACATGTTACAGTAAGATTTGTAATTAGAAGTTTCGTGAAATCCCTAAAATTTCAGTGCTATTTCACTTCATAAAACAACTAAGTTTGAGTAGTTGCAGTTAGTGTTAGATTTAGCATTGTTCCGATAAATATATGAAATATCTAGGTATTTTAATGTTTTTATGAATCTGTATATATATATACAGGGTGTCCCAGAAATAACTGAACACATTAAAACTAGAATATCTACTCTTGTCTTGTGAGAAACCAATCTCAATGAATTTTTAACCACATATTCTACGCATCATAGGAGTGCAACTGTGAAAGTTTCAGCTCGATTCATTGTTTAGTTCGTTTAAAAATGTTTTTTGAATAAACATGCGTATTTTTTCTTGTAAAACAAGTAAAAAAATGCACATTTTCATTATTCTATCACAGAAGTTCTCATATTCACTCTATTAAGTTGAAATATTTAGTGTTCAACTCCTATGATGTGCAAAATGTAAGGTTAAAAACTATATGTGATTGTTGCTTTGTAGGATAAGTTATTAGGGTTTAATGTGTTCAGTTGTTTCTGGGACACCCTATATATATATATATATATATATA
>CABFPE010000008.1:2862275-2913150 GCA_900660155.1 Hofstenia miamia | reverse complement strand
ATATATATATATATATAAACCAAAGTAAGGAGATATTACATGCATTAGTTATTAGTCATTACAGATATGCATGCAAACTATTAAGCAACATAAGCATTCCGTACCAGTAAAGAATAAATAGAGTATTTAACTGATCAATCTATGCAATGTATAACATCGATAAACAGCAAAATGGTAGACAGTTACAACGTTTGTCCACCTTAGCACCATCTTACTTTACGAAATACATGTCTTGTAAATATGTACAAAATTTTAAATAAATTGAAAAGAAGCTGTATATGTAAATTTTTCAACGTAAACAAAAGAACAGAGAAATGTATAAATAAATTTAAAATAACAATTACTGGAAAGGTGCATTCACAACAACAACGGCAAAAATTTGGAATAATCTACCACAAAATGTATGTAAATCTTCATCATTACATAAGTTCAAGAAATTGTTCAAAGAAAACTTGCTTGCTAATCAATTTAAATACGGATATTCAAATAAATTAAATACGCGGCGAAAATTTTTATGTTTTTAAATTAAATTGTTTTTTAAATTTATTGTATGTAATTTTATTTGTATATATTTTAAGTAGCCTTGTGTGCATTTTTTATATATTTGTAAATATGTAATTTGTAAATAATGTATATATATATATATATATATATATATATATATATGTGTGTGCAGTGAAAATAAACACGAAGAATATAAAGCTATTATATATATGGCGCTTAATACTATGTAAAATGTATTGAGCGCCATTTTCACTAATTTTAATATTCTGAAAAAAATGGATGGTGTGATACTGTTGTAACTACATGGTAATGTTAAAAAGGTATTTTTATCAATATAGCTACAATCAAAAATAAATTCTATTTGATCATAAAAAATATTTAAATATATATTTTATATAACGGCACTTAAGACAAAGAAAAAATTGAAAAATTTAATATATTAACGTTGTATAAAAATTTTGTATTTATGTTTCCTTTGTTGTTTCAGAATGAATGTCTCATGGAGTGATTATGAAATTTTTTTAAATACAGGTGGATAAATTGTCAATTTCTAATGTCATCGTAGGAAATTCGGATCTAGAAAGCTCAAAAACGGTCAGAAGTAAATTATAAAATAGTAATGCATAAAACGGGGAGGTTAATATGTTATTAGAATTAAACTCGATCAAATTGAAATGCTTATTTCGTTTAATTGAAAATTTCAGGAATATTACTGCAGTTTACCCCGCCATGATTCTTAACCGCTTTCAAAATAAACAAGAAGCATCTATACCATTTTAAATAAAACGGTGGTAGATAATTATGTCTCTTTTGCAAATATACAATTTTAACGCAAATTCTATTCTCAAAATTTGGAAAGCTCATAATAGTACATGAAATGTGAAAAATTTTCGTGTCATGAGAAAAGTTGTCATTGCCATTTTTAAAAAGACCGAAATGCGGAGGCTAGTGTTTAATAAAAACATAGAAATAGATGAAAATGTACTAAATAGAATTGTTTACAGGCTTTTTAAACGTTTGTTCATTTGTGAGATTTTAATAAGATCTTATTGTTTTTGGAATGATTTGATTTCTAACATAGAGATTTAAGTAAAATTCAAGCGGATATATTACATGTATTTCAAAATGACTAATTAAAGCCCCATTATATGTCAAAGTTGTGTATTTAGCGCCATCATATTAAAAAGTGTATACAGCGCCATTTTATAATTTTATAAAAGAATTTTTGTATTGAGCGCCATAATTACAAAAGTAAAAATGTAAATAATTATATGATGCAGTGGATATAACTAAAAAATAAGAATGAAGAATGACCTTGCGTAAATCAAATTATTTTCAAAAAGTAATTGAGAGGCGCCCATGCATAGACACCTTTCAATATTTAATAACTCAATTGTACTAAAACCTGCATCTCTAGAGAAAAATATTTAAATTTTCGGGAGTATTATGCGATATAATATTTAGGAAGATTCCATCAAATAATTTCAGTATGATTATTATCTACAGCGGTTTCTCTCATTTATTGGCAAACAAATGTAAGAGTATTGCGTTGGAGTTAGTCTAAGTTTTAAGTATAGACTAATTTAATATTGCTTTGAATTTATAGTTATACATTTTTACAATGACAGTTGTATCAAATTTAATTAGTATATTTTTCATTTTGATATTAACAACAATAATTACTAAGTGTTCCTTCAAATTGCATAAAACGCTTAGTTATAGAAATTTTTATCCATTGTGGGAGCTTTATTAATCAAACTTTTTGGAATAGAAGCCTAAACTTACTATGCATAACAAGATCGTTGCAAAGGTGAATAGCAAACTTTTGAAAGGTAATAATGAGAGATTTCAAACTCGGTCGGATATCGGTCAAAGCTAGGGCGTATTTTTTAGAGTAGATCAAAGTTAGCATTGCTCACTACTCCCTGATAACACCACTTGAAAAAAAAGCCAATTTGTGAATTAAAGAACGGAGGCTACTATTATGAAAGAAGTTCATAAAACAGAAGCAAAAGAACATATTCAAAATCCTAAGCACCCTCAGTCACTTTGTACTTTGATAATTCTTGATGATCTATTCTAACAGCTAGCTCTCTTTTTGAGGTGCCACAAGCCAAACGATAGACATGGAAGCGCATCAATTTTCGTGTCAGAACATATTAATCTTCTCAAGAGTAAACGAAGAAAAAATTATTTTCTCAAAATGTGGAATTAGTGCACGATTTGGTCACACAAACAAGCAGGAAAAAAATAAATCAGATCTACGAAGAAAGTTTTGAAGTTTTTTCATCTAGATTCCGTGAACTGTTCCTCAGACTGAAAACCCTAAACAAAGATTTCGACATTTTTTGCTCTACCATATATATATACAACATTATATAAACACGTTTTGCAATTAGACTTATTTTGAAATCAATGTCAGCTTTCCAAACTACAAGTATTTTCTTAACTGAAACAATTCAGCCGTTATTGGAACATTACATTATAACATTAGAAAAAACATTTGAGCTGAGTCACACGTTTTGAAAATATTTTAAAAAAAGTAAAAAAACCAGGCAAAACGATTAATGGAGTTGTAAAATTTGATGTACCCATATGAAGGTGTCCCACCTCTTTCTAAATTGCTTCAATTGGCACTAATCATCTCAGTAGCAAATGAGTCATGTGAATGTTCATTCACAACAATGCAACAGACACGCAACTATTTGAGAACGACTATGAAAGAGAAACGTTCAAGCTATATAGTTTTGATGGCAACCGAAAAGGATTTAGCAAAACAAATCGATTTTGAAAACTTTGTTAACTTATTCGTGCGAAAAAAATATTTCGAGAGGAATACAGGTTTCACAGAAAAGAAGAATCGAGTTGCTGCTTCAATAAAGAATTCTGATTATTGTATATTAAGGTGGTGCTATCTAGAAATATCTTAATTTCAAAAATGTATTTTCATTTTATATATATAAATATATATATATATGTATATATATATATATATAAATTAATTTCAATGTAGTTAGAATTTAAAATACGAGCTCATCTGTCACAAACAGGTCATTCATTCCTAATTGTTCAAACATAGTATGTTGCACCATTTTCGGAAATAAAAATAAGAAAACTTTAGGTATGAATAAGGAACCTCTGATACCAATGAACAACCTATACGCAGTAAGACAAAATCTAAGCGAAATGATTTATCAGCATTGGAAATTTTTTGTTAAAATTAGGTCTTTCTATATTTCATTAAATTTTCACTTTTGTTGCAATATATTTGTGAAAAACTGCTATTCCTTATAAATATTATAGTATTTTTAAATGTTTGTAGTAAACTTCAATTTAATTAATAAGAAAAAATATTGGTACAACTGACGGTTTGCACATCTGACTAATAATAAGTGTATAAATGTACAGGTAACTGACATACATACATATATATATATATATATGTATTCGACCACCTTGCCATTTTGAATAAATAATGAACATTCATTGAATAGTTTGTCTAGGATTATAACTAAGCGTTACTTTGATTGAGAAAGGAAAATCTGTGTCTAATACCATAAAATATGTAGAATAACAATTGGCTATTAATTTTTAATCAAAATTAGAAAATTTGTATTGGAAAAATGTATTCGGCCACCTGAAAAAATTTTAACAAATGAACAAATTCGAAAAAAATAAATTCAAAATAAGAACATAAATTAATAATTGATGCAATATAAGCACTTAGCAACAAAAACTCTCTAATATTTTGTAAGGTGCCTCTTTAAGCGAATAACTGCATCAAGGCGATCAGGGACTGAAGCGAAAAGTCTTGCAATAAAGCTGTTGTGAATTGCATAAAATTCTTTATTGCACTCCACAGCTCGTCTTCAGTGTTAGGAGTATGCTGGGGATTGGCCAGGACAGTCAGCAAGCATAGCAATCCCATTATTGTGAAAGAGGTTTTTCATTACTTTTGAGGCATGAGATGGAGCATCATCCTTCTGATATATTGAATTGCTTGTAAGGAAAGCTTTTTCTATAATCCGAGCATTTTGAAAGGTTCAGAGAGTATCAATGATGTGAACAATCGTGCGCAGGCCACACTTCCATATTGCATCCCATACCATTACAGACTTCCCACCATACTTCAATAATCTGAACTTCTGCATAATGTTGCTATCTTTATCAACATTCTTTTCGATGAATATAGCTCAAATCTGGACTCATCTGACAATATAACATTAGACCAATGTTCAGATGAATTGTCTTTCATCAACTTGGCCCATCCCAGCCGGCGCAATCTTTGCTTTGAAGTTAATAATGGCTTTCTGGGTGACACGAAGGTCCCAATTGAATACTTCTTCAGGATGTTTCGCACAGTTGTTGCAGTCAGCAGGTGACCATCAGCCCATTCCTTGCGAAGTTCCTCTGAAAATTTCCTGGGATTTCGCTTTGAAAGGCACACAAGAGCATTGGGAGGTTTTGGAGGTCTTCTTTAGTCTTACGGACTTTGGCTTGGTTGGAATGATGTTTTCAGAAATGAAACGTCTGATGATATCCCCGACAGTACTTCGAGGTCGCTCTACAAGTCGGGCTATATTATGTTGACTTATCCCTTCAAAATGTTTGAAAATAATCAACTCGCGGATGCCAAGAGGTACGTAACCCGGCATCATATATGGTGAAGAAAGACTTTTATTAGACATTATCAATATAAATAGACTGAAAAAGGCTCAAACAATGCTATTGTTTTACAGATTCTCTGATTTGGTCTGAAGTGGCCGAATACATTTTTCCAAGAAAAGATTAGCTAACCACAAGAATTGTAGCATCTCTCTTTGAGATTTATAGAAAACTGATAATTATGTCTCAACATGAATTCCTCTTTCTGCAAAACCAAATCTAATTTAAAAATACATTATTGGCGTCCATTTCTTAGAAATATTTTTGACAAATCATGGGTGGCCGAATTCTTTTTTCCAATAATGTATATATGCATTTTAAGTAGTATTGTCATAGGTCAAAGAAAATCATTTTATGCTGATTACGCAGAATGATTTTCGCATTAAATGAATAAAATTTAAACAAATTTTTAATCACTGATCATACCAAACATTTTCAAATATATTAAACAGACAAAGAATAATTAATGTTTAGTTAAATTAATATCGTGCAGTGGTGGCTTCAAAGAAGAATTGATTTTATTCATGTATGAAATATGCCATCCTCTTCAAAAATGATAAAAAAAATAAAATACTACAATTATTTATACTGAATATCACTAGTGTATTTCAATGCAAATTCAATTAATCACCCATTACTTCATATCATAGAGAAGTTAGGCATTATCACTCGGTTTTCTTGATATTTGCAAGCACTTCAATGGGTAGATGTAGCTCTTGTTATAGTGAAAATTGTTTCTGCGACATGGAATCTGTGAAAATCTTAAATATTTTTCAATATTTCTCCATACCAAGTATTCAGACAATGAGTCGGTCTAAAACCTATAAGAACAGCAATCGAACTATACTATTTTGCTTTACTACACATGTTTAAGAACGTGAGAAACGAGGTGAGAATCGTCTACCCTGTGGTACATTCAAATTTTAGATAACTATTAGTTTGTCAGTTATAAGCGATGAAAATTTTTCTGAAAAAACCATTAATTACTGTAAAAAAATGCATGGAATGTTTTGGGGTAACATTATAAATGAGCATTAATGAATATGCAACTTTGAATAAACCTTAAATATAATAGAAAGGAAAAAGAAAAATTCAACTAAATTCCTCAATAAAGGAAAATTTTTGAAGATTAATTAAACTCAGAATACTGTCAATCTTGAATTTTCCGTCTCACGAAATAAAATTTCCATTGATGCAAATCATTTGTTTTGGAGAGCTGAAGTAATATCTGAGGACAGGCAAGTCGAGAACGTGTTATAGCTTTAATACGATCGTAAATTCATTTCAATTAACCTAACAACTGATAGAATCTAGATGTATAACTACAAACTTGTTGTCATTAAAGTATAGACTTAACCTTGATTTGTGGAAGAATATGAAGAAATTTCAATTTTTTTTGGAATTGAGAATTTTTAAAAATATTAACTTGTGAATAGCACGGGAAAATAAGCGAAACTTTCAAGCCGTGAAAATATTGAGATTTGTATTGATGAAATAATTGAAATTGAGCGCTCTATTCCCTACGTGCTATAAAGAAATCACATTGCGTTAGAATTTTGGGCTAGGAACAAATTTATAAAAAAACAAAAAAACACTACCTGCGAACTAGTATTTAATCCTGCCAAACGTGGAGGCTGTTGTTGATCTACTGAATCATGACTAGTAGTTCTAGTGCTTTCCGAACGATAACCGGAATCATGATATACTTCAGAAGAATCACCACTACCAGGCATTGGACGCGGAAGTTTCGGTCTTGATTGTCGATTGGAAGGAGAAGCAATGCGCTGATAATTGTCTTGACGCTCCATATGAGGTTGTTGAGATGAAGTTCTACTACGTGAACCTTTATTTGGTGTAGTCACATTACTAGTAGTTGTAACATTACTACTAGTGCGAATAGAAGCTATTGTGCTAGCATTTGTATTAACCGATACTGAGGTTGTAACGGTTTTTAAAGTAACAGTTGATGTAACTGTTGATACGAGGTTTGTGTTAGGGGTGGTAGTACCCATTTTGGGCTGCTCAACAACAGGTGGCTGACTAGGAGCATTTCCATGATACCACTGACCAGTCTTAGCAAGTAGACTTTGTTTTCGTTTGCACAATTCACAAATCCAAACCAACTAAATAACAATACAATAGAATATAGTAAAACAAACTCTAAACCTTATTTGAATGTAGCGTGGTTTTCGAACCGCAATTTACACACGACTTTAACTGACAATAGTGACATCGATGCCCTAAGCCATCACCAAATTTTGTCTTGTGGCATATTTGACACAGGGAACCATCTTCAATACCCATTAACCTACTCTCTTCCTGTAAATGTCTTACCTCAGCATCATATTTCATTAATTGCTCTTTTTCACGTCTAAATATTACACATAATAGTGCATTACGTGCTAAACAACTATTTGACAATTGCTTAGATTAGCACACCATGTAAAAATGGAATAATTTTAACGAAAACATACTCTATTGCTGATTTTTCGGAGTCTTCCTCAACTAATTGTTTTTTTAACACATTTTCAATTATTTTCCTTTCTTCTTCTGAAAGATGAGACAAATCTGGAACTTCCGGTTTTAAAATATTCTGATTGGGAATCGTAGGAATGGGTAAAACTGTATTTGAAACAGGTTTAGAGGGCGGATTACCTGTGACAGTTCCCAGCAATGATGACATCATTTTAAAGCTAATTTGTTATTAAGTCATCACAGATATAAAAAAGAAATTAACGGGAAAATAATAAATTGCATGTTTAATTATATAGACATGATGCTACAGACATTCCCGTTTTTACAAATAAGACGCCATTTAACAATCATTTATAATTTTAGTTGCTAAAAAATTCTATCCGATTCACACTGATTTTTATTTTTTATTTTATTTATAAGCACCTAAATCTTGTAAAATAAACCATTTTTTAATCTATTTTTTAACAACATTTACAATATTTCATCGTTAGTGGCCAGAATTGTACATGTCCAATTTTGATAAAATTAAAATTACGTTAATCCAGAGGCAAAAAATTGTGGATTGACGTAATAATCGAGCATGCTTTTCTTCCTAAAGCATTGCAAATTTTAATTTTGTGTTTATAATTTATTTATCTATTAGTGCTTTTGCTATTAATAATGGCAAATTCAACTTTTTATCCTAATAGTGGGAGCCTAGAAGATTGTCTTACAAATGTGTTCGCATTGGTTTGTTACATTCCTTCGTATATAGAATTAAGAGTAATTTAGGCGGATACGTATTTACTTAAGTGGCAACGTTATAAAAGCAGTATATTAACTCCTATGCTTCCATATCATGATCCAATTTTATCCACATTTTCTAAATGTCTTGAAACGGGCTTCCTCACTGCATGGAGAAAAATTAAGATCGATGATAAAAAGGAGAATACGTTGTCATCTGTGCAAGAGTTGTGGATATTTTGGTATGGTAATAATAAGCCTTCGAAGTTGGCGGATTTAAAACATCCAGATCTCAAAGGTTGTATTTTCATTATTTCCTTTTCTATAAAGACGTTTAGATGGTGATTGTGGTTCATGGGAATCTGGTTTAAGTTATGAGTGCCGTACAATGTTTTACAAGTCTTTGCACAATTTAATCGAAAGGTATTTCAAATGATGTAATTTCGGTTAACATAAAATTTAGGCATTTACTTACGCGAAACTATTTGAGAATCGATAAGTATTTTGTGAAACCCTATGAAACAGAAAGTGATTTAGTAAATTCAAGGTATGGTTAAATAAGTTTTGCATTCATTCTAGTAATAAATTAGGGAACATCTTTCATTTACCTTTTCATTCTTTTTACACGGCGACTCTGCAGTGTTTACTTCAACAGACGTTGCTCGACATTATCCAATTCGTCGATTGACACACGAACATCTGGCATTAGCTTCACGATCTTCAAGCCCTGTTTCAGGTTTTAGTTTTAGAGTTATTTTTGTAAATAATAAATATTCTTGTGTGATTTGACTTAAAGAGGTTCTTATGGACGCATATGAGAGATTTTTGCTTTGTAAAATTCCCATGGCTACTGCACTTTTATGTTCTAGTCTAATACTATTCACAATTGATTTAATTGCGTCTTTTAGGAATTACCCATTTTTATTATTGAATGAATAAAAATGTTAATTTTTACTTTGGCATTGAAAACGTACCGTAAAATCTGTCCTTTAGCATTGAAGTCACCAATAAGGATTGGTTTAAAATTATTCCCTCGTTCTTTTCCTTAGACTAAATGACATTTTAATTCTAAATGGTGGCCATCTAACAAAATACAATATTACTATAGCAAAGTAGCGTTTTGATAATCAATCTATGCCACATTTTTTTACCAATATAGAAATTTTTGTTTTGCTTTCATTACATAATTGCCTTGTTTGTTCATTTACAACGGTTTGTCTCATTTGCGTTAGTATTTGTAAATTATCTCTTTAAACAAATTGGTCAACTTCAACCATTATGAGAGTTACATTACTCTTATGATCTTATTTTCTGTTAATTTAGTAAATTACCGTTATCACATATTTAAGCTGTTTTTGCAAATCGGTATGACGTGTAACTCATCGAGTTCGCAAACTACTAATAGTTAAAGGAGTGGCTGTTTGTCTAGCCTAAAGTTGTTTTCAATTAACAGCTGTGCATCATGGTAACTAAGTTTAGCTTCCTGTAACGTCTTTTTACATTTGAGGTCCATGTTAATTAAAATAATTAAATTAATAATTGAGGTCCAAATAATTAAATTCAATGATTCAAAGTTTCATCACCAGGCCAATATCAATGTCGACATGCATTACATATGTATTGACGCAACTTTACGGTTAGTCTAATACTAATTATATGTTCGGTTGTTGGTCTTGCCATATCGGTAATCGTCTTTCAAATTCTATGAGAAATTAGTATAGTCTCATTGTAGGTTGTATCTATGTTTCATTAATATCTAAGTTTCATGTGTATTGCAAAAAGTTGAAATACTACTATTGTAAATTCTAGAATAAGATGTATGTACTTTAAATCTTTTATCACTCAGAACTAATGTGAACAAAATATCATAATTCTTGGTGACTTCAACTGTCCTGGGCACAACTAGTCAACTAGCATTCTCAGCGGGGAAACACTCTTGAACTTGTATTCTCCCAGCGACCAATTGATTGCTGGGTCTCGCTAATTGGATTATCAGATCATTTTGCCATCCAATTCTCGTTAGCTTTTGGTACTGATAGTATTGTTACTACTGATTGTGTTCCTTTTTTCTCTCGTAATGTTTTTGATAAGAAAACTTTTAAACTTTATCTTGGTATCATTATGTTCTCTCTACTTATCCAGGACCTGATTTTATTTCTAAGTGGTTCCACAGGTTCTCTCTTGCTATTCAATGCTGTCTGTCCCTGAAACGTAAAAATCGTTCGGCACACCCTGTATATTACTCCTCACACACCATGCACTAAATTAACTGCAAAAGTACCACTGAGCGGAAACTTTCCAAATTCTGGAATGTTTTTGAGGCTCTTGTCCTTCGCCGCATCACTCGTGACCTGAGCTGTTCAATTGATGCGGATAAGATATGCCTTCATTCCAATATTGTCCATGGCACCTCCAAGGAAAGTTTTAAATTTCTCAAACTCTCGTGTGATAAATCCTTTCCCCTGTGATGAAATGGAACAATGAGATCTTTTACGTGCTTCGACGAATGCCAACAATCTCATTTGCATGAAGGGGATTGACTTCTCTTGGAATTTGGCTATGTTCAGTAGAAATATGAAATCTTACTTTACCAAAAGAACGCGCGGAACATTTGACATCACCAATAGATGTAGCTATGCAGTAAAGTGTCATTGTGGAGTCTGCCGATCCTGACAAATCTTTCATTTCTTTTTTTAACTTTACATTGTTCAATTCTTTCAGAATATAAGTCTTATAGTAGTAGTTGTAGTAGTAGTAGTAGTAGTAGTAGTAGTAGTAGTAGTAGTAGTAGTAGTAGTAGTAGTAGTACCAGAAAGAGTTGTTAGAATTCAAGTCTAATGCATTTCAGCATCTTCCAAATTATGATTATATTTTATTAACAGGTGATTACAATATCAATTACTTTGATAGAAAACAATCATACCTGATTGATCATTTTGCCAATGAGAATGTAAACAGTAGTACACTAATTTATTACCTGCTAACACAACATTGAGCGATTAGAAGTAGAAATAACAACCTTTAATTTTTCAGATCACTATGCAATTATTGGCATTGACAGAGATTTCACATTAGCACTAAAAGCAAAAAAATCATTACCAAACGATCATTTAAGAATTTTAATAAAAATCATTTTCGAAGGGATTTAAGAAAAAGCAATTGGGATCATTTATACAATTTCGAATGTAGTTGAAATATTAGAATATTATTTTGAATTTGTTCTAAATGAGCATGCACCTGAGAAATCAATTCGTATATATTCCAAAAAATTTAACTCCAGTACCTACAAAACTACTGAAGTTGAAAACCAAAAAATGATGGAAGCCTTTCAAAAATGGAAGCAAAGTCATAGTGAAATAGCATTTAAGCAGTTTAAGCTATCGAAAAATAGAGTTAAAATGATGGAACAATGCAATCTTGAGAATGAATGCTTAAAGAATTTTAATTCCTTGAAAAATATGAGTGAGAAATGGAACTATGTAAATCAATTAACTAAAAGACATCCTAAGCAGGTGAAGATATCCCAAATTGTGCTTGGTAATAAAATTATTAAGGGGAATATTGCAATTGCAAAAGCTCTGAACAACGAATTCATAAATTTTGGAAAATACTCTGGTACTTGCTTTCCCTATGAGGACAATATCAGTAAACGGAAAACTATGTTCTACTTTAAGTACATCTCAGAGTATGAGGTTAGGAAAAATATTGAAGGAGTTAATGATCGAAAATCCAAAGGTCCAAGTAAGGTGCCAAACTTTATTTATAAAATCGCGTTTGTGGAAACACTAACCTATGTTACGTTTATTTTAAATTACTGTATTAGGCATTCATATTTTCCGACAATTTTAAAATACTCAATAGTAACTCCAATTTATAAAAGTAATGACCCCAGCAATTGTAGGAATTATCGGCCTATAACAGTTAACCAAATGCTCTCAAAGATATTCGAAAAAAAGTTTTAAAGTCAGATAAAAAAGTATATCAAAAAAAAAAAAAATCTCAATAAGCATCAGTTTGGATTTTGGGAAAAAATGTCAAATTGCTTTATGCAACTGAACAAAGGAAACATGTTATAAACGAAAATAAAAACGTGGCAATAGCTTTTCTAGACTTAGCCAAGGCTTTCAATAGCATGTCACATTTGTTAATTGAAAAAGTATGGGTTCAGTCAAGAAGCAATACTAATGATAAACAGTTTCCTAGTAGTCTGGTATCAGTGTCAAGATTGAAGATGCTTACTCAGATTATCAATTGATAACGCGTGGCATCCCTCAGGGTTCAGTGCTTGGGCCAATTATATTTAATATTTTTATTAATGATATCGTAGATGCAATTAGTCAGTGTCAAATAGTTCAATATGCAGATGATACGTGCATTTTTGTCAGTAGTAATGTTAAAAATGNAGTTTATAGAGTCAGATAAAAAGAACAAAAAATTCTCAATAAGCATCAGTTTGGATTTAGGGAAAAAATGTCAAATTGCTTTATGCAACTGAACAAAGGAAACATGTTATAAACGAAAATAAAAACGTGGCAATAGCTTTTCTAGACTTAGCCAAAAACGTGGCAATAGCTTTTCTAGACTTAGCCAAGGCTTTCAATAGCATGTCACATTTGTTAATTGAAAAAGTATGGGTTCAGTCAAGAAGCAATACTAATGATAAACAGTTTCCTAGTAGTCTGGTATCAGTGTCAAAATTGAAGATGCTTACTCAGATTATCAATTGATAACGCGTGGCATCCCTCAGGGTTCAGTGCTTGGGCCAATTATATTTAATATTTTTATTAATGATATCGTAGATTTTTACTGATTTCGAAAATTCAATAGGTCAGTGTCAAATAGTTCAATATGCGTCAGTAGTAATGTTAAAAATGAAGACCTTTAAAAACTAAGTAATGAATTGACTAAAGTAAAATCATGGTTTGACAAAAACGAAGTAACGCTCAATGTTGTTAATAAAACCAACTTTATATTATTGGAACAACATGCACATTCCAATGCAACCAATTATATCTATATTAACGAGCAAAAAATTCAGGAAAATTCTGCGGCAAAATACTTGGGCGTACCTATTGAAAAAACATTAAACTTTAAAGACTTTCTAGAATCTAAAATTAGAAATTTAGCAGGCTTAAACTCAAGACTGAAATTAATTAAAAAATGTATTCCGCAAGATTTCTTAGTTAATTATGCTCGTTCAAACATTTATGGAATTTTAAGCTATGGCTCAGCTTTATGTATAGGAAATTATAAACTTGCCTGGAACCGCATTGATAAAATGAATTAATGGGCAATTGAGATTATTTCAGAAGCTCCTCGATTTGCGCATGTTACTAATCATTATATTAACCTGAAGATAATGAGAGCATACAGTTTTGCAAAATATATTACCACATTATATTTCTTTGGGAATTTTGTTTAGCAAAAACTTATTTTATTCACAAAATGATATTTTTAACCATCTAAATTATAACAAAAGATTGCATGTATTTCTGAAGTCCCGCAGGATTAATAACCTGCTTCGGAAAAAAACTCATTTTTTAACCTTGTTTCTGAAATTTTTAATAAACTTCAATTACATGTTTGATCTGCTGACAAATTATTAAAGATTGAAATCAAAACACACTTCCTCAATGAAAAGAAACCAAGCAAGGAAAATTCACAGAACTTTAGGGTCCCTTAGCTTGCTAAAGCAATTCAATAATCAATATTGTATTATTTATTATTTTAGTTTGTAGTTGATAATAAATCGTTTTAAAAGTAGTAGTAGTAGTAGTAGTAGTAATGCTACTTTCCATACAGAGTAATTTTGTAGACTTTTTTGTTACTTATTTACATGTTTGTATAATAATATTGAATGTACTCAAAACTGGTTATAATTCACTTGTAGATATATTATTTGATTTTTATATTTTTATTGTTAGTTTTGCTTGCTCCCTCAGGAATGAAAGCGGCTTTAACTGGCGTTTCTTACAAAGTTATGGATGATTCGGTAAAACATTTGTTAAAGGAATGGGGTCATTTTTATCCACTTACTTATAACGATGACGGTGATGAAAGCAAAGTGCCAGTTGTCGTTGAAGTTATAGTTGGTGAGTAGTTTTATATTCCATATTCGGACAAATGACCCTCTTAAAATTCAATTCCTTTATACGCACTGTATAATTTATTGTAGAGTGCTTTTCATATGAATTTCCATTATTATATACACCTTTAATTTATTCTAATAAACTTGCTGGTGTGTTTTTGATAGTGTGTTCATAGTACGCAGTAGTGCTATAGTTAGTAATATTTTAAAACTTAGGTGGTGTGAAGATGTGTTACCCAAGTTGGTTTGTCCTCGTTGTTTCATTTGAAGATCCGTTGCTATCATTTAATTGCAAGTCTTCTAATTCTTTGCTTTCGCCACCAAAGAATAACACAACTACTCCTAATTCTCAAAATCTATCGAATGAACGTAAACGAAGATCTTCTTCAAGTTTCTGTCGCTTTCATCAAAATAGAGTTAATCCCGAGCTTTGTGATCGAATTTTACAGAAGAAGATTTTAAGGTGCTTTCAAGATAACTTCTCGCCTGGATATAATAAGTTTGTAACTTTATATCTACTCGTTAATAAGCTGTTTTAGGTTAACGGATGAAAGTTATGTCCATAAGTTTAAGTTTTTCTCAAAGCATTCACGCTCTTGTAAATGTTCAAATTTTAAATCCCCGAGGAAATCACCGATGGCTTTTAATTCGACCAATTCGTCTTCCAGCAGCTTTAAAAAGGGTATGCATTAAACTAAATTCAGAACAAGTGCTCAAAGTATGCTTATAGAAAAAAGACCACGTATTTGTTCTGTCCCATTCCATTCTCGAAGTGCGTTGCAGACTTCGAATGATATTACATTTGAGTCATCTTCAAATGTTCAATCTATAGAAGATCAAAATCTTGGATCACCTAGTATGTTATCTCATTCGCTAACAAGACCCGAATTAGATTTCGTCAGTGAATCTTCAACATCTTCTGTAAATTGTCCTGTTTCATTCAATGGTGCTATAGATGATAGATGCAATGCGTTTTATGACAACCCTGCAATGACTACCCATTGTTTTAGTCCCAATCCAATACAGCCAGCATCGACATTTTCTGGAAAATCAGTATTTTCTCTTGTGGAAATCAATTCTCAAACACTGCGGTCCAAAAGATGTTTGGATTTCAAATCATCTCAGCGACACCAGGATGAAAATACTTTATTTAATGAGACTTTTAAATATTTCGATTTTTCTGATGTAATTAAAAATTCCGATCAAATTAAAAATTCACTTGTATCAAATTGTCAAAATCTTGGTAGTACAAATCCATTTTTTCTCCAAATCAATGTCAATAGTCCTAATTCTGGAAATAATGTACATTCATCTGCATCACCTCAACAATTGCCATCACCTGTTTGTCATTCCCAGAATGCGTTTCAGCATCCAACTATCACCAATGGCAACGATAACGATCCTTATTTCTTTGAATGCGAAGATAATCAATTGGTTAATCGTGGTTCAAAGAAAAAACCACCAACTGCGAGAAGTAATTCAATTCCAGGTAGAGGAAGAGGCCGATCAAGAATACCAAAGAAGTATTCGGTAATTTTTTCAATTCATATGCCCTTAATTGCTTTAGAAATAATGCTTTTCTTACTTTCATGTGGTAAAGACTCTATTTTGTCTTATACATTGCATTCCTAAAACTTTTTTAGGATTTTGGGCCCGGTGAAACTAATGAATTTTCTCGCAGTCCTAATACAGAAGGTACGTTTTATTTTATTCGCTCTTACATTACGCTAAGCTTAGGCAAGACGCAGACAATGCAAACTGATAGTAAATGGATGACCTCGAAAGATCTTGAGGTTACACCAAACGATCTAGATCTGATGGATTTCTCTGATGATGATAGTCCGGTAAATGTTCATTATTTTAAACTAGAAATTTGTAAAAAAAATTATGGTCACTTAATGGCTTTGCGTGAACTCTCCACATAAAGCGTTTTTGCTCCTATGGATTTAGACTTTCTGATTAACTGAAAATTAGGAATTAATAGAATTTCAATTTTTTAAAAATTGGAATTGTAGTTAAAAATAGTGAATCTTTTTAAGTACTTCAGGCACACCGATACACTTCAACGTTACGTTCGAGCGCGTTTACCAAAAATTTCAAACGATATCTTTTCGATAAAATATTGTTTTAGTAGTTTTAAGTTAATGTTAGGTTAGCTTATTTTATATAATTTGTAATATAATTTGGATTTTCCTATTAAGTAAAATTCCACGTTACAAATTAAATTTCAAGTAATGAAAGTAGCACAAAAGGGAATGGTTACATTTTTAGTTTTTTTATTATCCAACCTTTTCTTCCAATTGTGTAGGAATATTTATTATTTGACGTTTACGTGAATTTAGTTCTTAGTGGATTGCTGTAAGCTTTATGCTTTTGTTACTTCCGCCAAGGAGGTTATGTTTTTGGTAGCGTTGGTTTGTTTGTTTTTCTGTTTGTCTGTTCGCAACTTTACGGAAAAAGTAATAGATGGATTGACCTCAAATTTTCACCAGAGGTGAGTCTCCGCACAATGAGGAATCCGTCAAATTTTGGTGCTGATCCGGGGGACACAAGCTGCTTTGCGGAGGTCTGCGCTCTCCGAGTGCTTTTCTAGTTTAAATCTATTTTTCTACTATTGGATTATTTATATATGCGGTTTATCATCGGAATGTAATACGCAACACATTTTAGCTGATATTGAGAACATAATAGTAGAATAATGTCATTACTAGCGCCTATTAGCTCAAATAATTATTTTATTGGTATGCTCTAGTTGAAATTTGCAGAAACACACACACACACACACGATTAAAAACGAATGAAGGGGGCGAAGAACAGAAAATGTGATAAGCCCGTCAGGGTGAATAGAGCGAGAATTCGAGAACTTTATAAAATCAAACAGATCAAGGTAAAAGTTGCGGGTCGTAAACGATTGAACAAGAGGAAATCCCAGGAATGAAAATGGATTGGCCGAGGGAGAGGAGAGAATTTGACCAGAGTATCTTTGTATGGTAAAGGAGAAATCAATTTGAAAGCACGTTTTTGAAACCTTTCCATTGAGAAGCATAGAGAAGAATGGCACAAGGTTATCTGCGTTAAGTATTTCAAAAAAAAAACCTGCGATAGACTAATATAATGTTCAACCGCAAAAATCTATTTGACAGAACGAATTCAGATAAGCATTACAGTAAGATCACTGATACCTACAAGCATGTATTTCAAATACCGATTAGTCTACTGAGTATTTAATGTTTGTAATTTTAGACAGTAATGGCGAATGCTATGTCGGAGGATCCACCATTACAGACACAGGTTTGCTTAACACAGCCTGTTAATGTGCCTGATCCAGTTGAATTGACTCGAATGTTTCCAACACCGCCGTCACAAGAAGTTCCCCAGGTTACTTCGCCCGCTGGTGCTGATCTTTTTAATAAAAATTCTTTGTGTGTTGGCACATCTGAAACATCACCTGCTGATTTAGCAGCCGCTGGTTTAGAGACTCGTACTGTTTTGCAGCCAATGCCACATTCTCCAGAGGACATGCAAGAATCTGCGGAAAATCACTCTCAGGTTGATTAATATTTAGTACACTTAACGTTTTGTTAATAAAAATTTATATATAGTCGCTTAGAAGCAAATGATATTTTTATCATTAATGTATTATGTATACAATTTATGCGTACGCTTAGACGACATAAACGAATATTGATTAATTATCTATTAGGATCTCATGAGTCATGTCTATCACAGGCCAAGTTTCATGCAGTTCGTGGCGTCTAATCATTACTCTTCGCTAAAGAATCTGCTTTTTGCAGCCCCTGAATATTCTCCTCAGTGGATTAGATCTTTTCCTAAATTTCAGGCCAATGCTTTTCAGAATGATGTTTATCAAAATCCTCCAAGCAATATCTTTTCTGCCTTTACTCCAGCTAGTTTAGCCAGTCAATCGCCTTCAACCCCGGGTAGAGCAAGTCTACACTCTGAACAGCCATCGCCCCTTTGCTCGCGGATACCATTGCTACAGGGAACTACCCCTCGTGGTGGACCATTCTCGATTGCTGCCTTGGGCGAGTCTCATTCACTATATTTTAATATTTATCTATCAGATACACTTCTATCTATTCATAGAGATGTGTCGTTTGATTCCTGTGTACTATGTGTATGTATGCTCGATGTTAAAGGCCCAGACAGTATTTACCTTCCTGGAAGTGATAGGCATTTACTAGACGCCAATTGTGTTTGTGGATTTAGTGCTGTTCGCAATCGCTTTCTAGCTGCAAATGCTGGTCTTTTCTATGAAGATGAAGAAGATATTTTGGGAACTTCTCAACGCAAAATCGATGCTGCAAACAATAGTAAGATTCTTTAACCTTGCACTTAAATCATATTTTTCATAGAATTGTTAGTCTATAAACTCACAAAGTTTTGTGTATGTTTAACATAATTAATTCATTCAAATGTATGTTAGCTTTTTAAATTTCATAGTTTCACGAATTTCCTTATCCTTGCACATTCTGAAATTACTGTCAAATATTCCCCATTTTTAGGTACAAAACTTCTCTCAATTCTTTTACAAGTTAGCAGGCCAAGCGCCTTAAATTTAATGGGAGTTATTCGAGACGTTTGTTCAAATCCTTATGCGTTGTTTTCTTGGAATTTGTTTAATTACGATTCAAGCTGCAAGAAGCCACTAGACGAACCACTCTCTATACTAACACAACATATTTATTCACTGCCTTCGTCACCCATTATCCTACCGCCTTCTCAACGTGAAATTGGTATGATTTTACTTTAATTATATTATTTTTCTCGAAAATTTCTACCTTGTGTATAGTTCAAGGGAGTTTGAAACCCGTGATTTTACTCAGGAGAAAGTTCTGTGGCTTTCGTATGAGTACTTGCTTTCAGCTGCCAATGGAAGTTATATCCTTTTTTCTATACTTTTAATCAGATTTTCAATATAAATTTAGAACAATTTGTGATTTCTGCGTGTTATGTGCAATAATGTTTAGATGGTCAAGAGTGTCTAGTAATGGCAATCAATTACGCCAGATTTCTCGTCGATTCACCTGCACCTTCTTCCGCCATTGATACCAAGGCAATCACATTCCATCCTTGGACAAGACTCATAAGTAATAATTTCATCACGTCTAGCTTAAGCTCTTTTTCATTTAAATCAAACTAGCATACTCCTTTGAAAGAATTGTTTTAATGCGATGCACATATGCCGAGTGTTAGGGGTTTTTTAATTTTAAACTCTTTCCTTTATGCTATTCTTTGATGTTATGTGAATTGAGTGGTGGTTTGCTTTATATCAATTAAGTGTTAAATATCCGTTTCTATCAAGGTGAGTGTAAAATAGTGTGTATCAAGAAAATATTTATGCAACGAGCCATTGGCGGTGTTTGAGATTCAGGTTGGATGTTTATGGTCTGGAGTATGGCCGGGGGAGATTTCTTGTAACCTAATATGGATTTTTATCACGCATTTTACTTACTGTAAGTAAAATGTTCTAGTTACACCTAGAAATGCCTGGAATTTAAGACGTGTGTAGAATCTTTAGTTAGGACTTCAATATTTCGTTGAAAACTCGTGGAAAACTAATGCGGCATCGTCATGTCACTTGAATTTCACAATTCCAACATTTTTCTACCTCTTCCTAACTAAATTTTTTAGTTTAATAACAATCATTTTTGAAAATGTTTTATATAATTAAATAGTTACTTAGATTTATTTTATTGGGCTTTAAAAATACGTAAAAAGATTATTTGCATAATGTATACAACATTTTCATAAAATTGTTAATAACGCAATCATTTGGCAATATTCGTCAAAAGTACGATAACAATGAATGTCGCAAATTCTCACCTACCAACATTTTTGTAATGTAAGCCTTTTGGTGCCGTTTTCTTATTTATTATTTTCATAGCAGTAGTAATAAATAATGTTTGTAAATATTTGAAAAACACCAATACATTTGAATTATCCCGCTGAAAAATTTTCCAAAGAATTGAAGAGCGGTGATTGGAAGGATAACTATGAAATGAATATCATTGCGCAAATGAATTATATTCTAGATATCAATTTAACTTGTTTATGATAGTCTCCATTGTACATTCATTAATTACAAAAGGAAGGCTTGGTGCATTACCAATTTTTCAAATTTATCATAACGATGCAGTTAAATTACCCTTTATTCTAATCAAGCAAAGCTTTTTGTTTCAAATGTTAAATCTAATCAGTTTTTTAACTTAGTGTGTTACCACAAGGTCACTATCACTTGCATCATTTTTCATAGGAAAGCAATACAAGAACTCAATTACCCGATTGTGCTCCTTTAAAGAATGTTATTCAACTAACTTTTTTGTTGAACGAATTTTTGAAAAATATATTTTGATTAAATGCACGTGTAAAAAATTGTTTTAAAATGTTATTTTCAAAATTCGAGGCGACTAGGGTTAAATCATATTATAAAGTATATTCCTTTCTACGCTATTACCCATATGTGTAAACAGGGTAGGGTTAAGATCTTAAGTTTTCCTAAATATGTAAATGTAGTTCACATTTAAATGAAATTCATATGAATGTAAACTATATTTGTTATTTAAGTAAATCAAAATATTTTTATATAATTGATTTGTTTATAATTCTAATTCAGTATTCCATGATTATTATGATTAATATAAATGAAGCTGGAATAGTGAAAATATCAACAGTTAAATAAGTCATTTTTGTAAATTATAGCGCGATTCCCTGTGCCCAAGCATTTAACGCGATCACCTTTTGCAACACTCATATCAATGTTGAAACTGCCTCTAGAATGCGAATCAACACCCAACTCAAACTCAATTGGTTTTAAAACCGATTGTTACTATTCTATACACATAATCATGATGTTTTAGCTCTGTATTTTTTATTTATATCGTTTATTGATATTTAGATAAATATAATTTTTAACTAGGCCTATGCATTTGGTACTAAAATTTGATTTATAGAAATATATTTAGTGCCCAAAATCGCAAGCAATTGCAATGATAATATAGCTCATCTATTGCAAACAATTTATGGTGAGATTCGTGATGGTATCAAAGTATGGGATGCAAATTTGAAGTTGGAAGGCCCATTGTGTTGGTATCAGTTTCACAAACAATCTGAGACCAATGCACATTCGTACAATCCGCAAACCTGCAAACCACTGCCTGTACCTTCAATTTTGGTTACCTCCTCGGATCAAGAACAACTTTCTCTATCGCCTTATGCCTTGTTGTCGTGGGTAATTATTTTATTTCTTGTATGTATCGAATTATAAATTACAGAGAAGCTCATTTGTGATTATGAAAAATGTGTTAAATATTCTGTAATGTTGAAAACGTTTACCTTTAGCAGTAAAAAAATTGATGTGACATTGTTATAGCTGTTTTTATAAATCAACTGCAAATAGATATTCATATTGTTTACCGAATTCGTAACTATCCAATTGCGGTTATTTGGAACACTCACAACTGCTTAAGTTTTACAACATTAGAAATATGATTTTTTGCAATCACCCAACCCGCACCTGACCGTCTAACAATCACCCTACCGATCAAAAAAGATTACTAGTGTAATACACATAAAAATGTTTTAACCTAAAAGTATCCATTAAAGCAATACAAAAATAATTATAATTCATTAGTCTTTAAGAATTTCAAAGATGAATGTCTGACTTTTTAAATTTCTCGCTATATCTATTTGAATTCTTCCACCCTAATGACCGTAAATGACCCGTCTTATTTTTGACCCGATCAGGCTGGTCCGTTTTCCACCCTGATTTTATTAAGTTCTACGTGCTCTTTATTTGTTACATCATTGATAAAATATGATTTTACGCGTTGTACTTTATTTAGACCTTTCTTAATGAATTTCTTTAACTAATGACATTAGTGTTTTTATCGTGAATTGTATTTAAGGAGAAGCTTATGCTAGAGCCATTCTCTACGCGTCGTAACGTTTTGTATTTCGCCTTATGTCCTTGTGACACCAGTATTTACGAATCTTCACAAACATTTTTCAAAGAAGTCAGTGCAATGTATGCGGTAAGCTTTTTTATATCTTCCCTCCATTATGTTTTTCATAAACAATATCTAGTATCTGAAATTATCATTGTAACTAGTTCATAAGAAATTGTTTTAGACATGTAAACTTGGCGTTCATCAGCCTATTCTTAACCAGTTCTCGAAGGATGGGATTATCAAACTTAGCGGTTTTAAGGATAAAGATTCAACAGATTTGAACAGTAATGGTTGGCCCCAATTCTTTGCGAAGTTCGCCACTGTTGTTGATGGTTTACATCAATATGTGACTTCCTGCATTGAATACATGTCAACCATATTACTACAACATCAGGATACCAGGGATTTTGTACGAAAGGAACCGACGAAAAACGAAACGATTTCCAGTAATAACTTATTCTCAAGTTCATTTTCTGAAAAGCTTACTGCGAAGTCAGAGAGTGGAGAGATTGATCCATTCAGGTATTTAGTTTCAATTTACTACTGCTTTACTTTACATAGTAATTACCCGTACTTTTCGTATGTTTCTAAAACTATTTTTTGCAAATTTGAGACTGAATTTCTCCAATAGCCTTTTAACCCTGTGCCAAAAAAATATAATTTTTCTTACACAATTTAACGTATGGTTCCTTTAAAATCACAAACCGTTTTCTTCACATTCATGCAATTTCGGTCTGGGATTTCCTTAGATTTAGACCCATCTATGGGTAAAAGTTAAAAATTCGTCAAAAATTATTCGTGTGTTTGAAGGACATTAAAGCATTAACGTTTATTTTCAATGGAAAATAAGATTTTTGCAAAAACTTTCAACGCTTAGCGGCCAAACATTGAATCGTCTAAAGCCCATGCAGCAACAACTGATCTCAACTACTTTGTTTTCTATCAATAGGCCATCGACGTCCTGTCCACTCGCCTGAATTGAAAATGAAAGAGGGCATGATACTCAACCCAGTGTTACTTTCGGATTTAAGATATTAAGTGAGTTATAATTGTTGAAAATTTTTGTAGAAAAAACGCCTGGGTGGTTTAGGTTTGACGAGTAATAAAATGGAGTTGCGCTTTTGACTTTGGATGAGATACTTTCTGAAAGTATGTGTCTTACTATTTTTTTTAGTGAATCGTCCCTACGTGACGAGTCTTCCAATACATCTAACACACCATTACTAGTGAACGAGTCTTCAAGTGCCTCTTCTCTGGAAGATCAGAATAAGCAGTCAATGGCACATGCACCCACTATTGTGGTTTACTGTGTCGATCCATTTTCCTTTGGGACGTCTTCCCAAAATAGTGATGTTAGTTTAGTGTCATCACTAGCAATTCTTAAGTGTTTTGAACACGTATTGCCATCGCTTTCTTCCAAAGTCAAATCGCATGTAGTATTGCAGGTATTTTCATGAATTTCCATAATTCGTTTTATATAGAGCAGTTAAATAAATGTGTTATGTATCGTCCTTTAGATAGTACCACTACAGTTAGTTGTTGGTACCTGCAAACCGCGGAACGATTTGTCAATCAATGGATTATTAAAGTCATTTGTATTTTCTGTCTTTGCCAAGTGCCGCACTAACCTACTCTCATTGTCTCACGCGCAATCAATGACAGGATTTGGTCCTGCCGCTGATAGGGAAAAGAAATTTGATCATCTATCGGTGTGTTTTAATATTTTCACTATTGTTACATGATAATAAATCTACTGTACAAGAGCTTAAAATTATAATTTTGAGGATTGTAATAGGCTAAATTTTGATATGAAAAATTATCAGCTGAAACGAATTCTTATCTTTCAATTCTAAGTTACAATTTTGATTTTATTTCATTTTCTCAATCAGAAATTATCAATTTGTTGTCTAAAATAATGTTGAAATACTTAAGGCACATGCAAATACATTCTTTCATTGGTTAATCCAGCTTTTATCCCTGTCACCGTTTAAGCATGCAATTTATCATATGTCCTCAGGCTTATGAACTTGAACTATGAAGTGATCCTCGACTAGCTTAAGCCCAAATGCTGTGGATTAGTTCTCCTAAACATATCTTGCAATTTTCCATCCAGATAATTTATATTTCTCTTCAGCGGCGACCTCTCAATTGGTCTAAGCAATCTTTCACTTCATGTCCATTAATTTAAAAAATTTAGCAAATTATCGATGATGGCCTAACAAAGTTCACACCACCTTTTATTTTGTCAAACGTTCATCAGCATAGCAATCCTAGTATTGGTCAAATTCTGTCATCGGCTCCAACAGAAAACGTTCCAAACGTTTCAAAGCAACAGTTAAGCGCAGATCTCAACATACTTTTCGTAGTCTATTGCCTCTCGCATGACCAGCAGTGGCTGTTAGTCTCATGTACTGATCTACGTGGTGAAACTTTGCACACACAAATGATTAGTCTTGAGGTTCCGCAACCGTAAGTATTTTTTACATACTTGATGAAAAGAGTTTGTTAGAATTGTTTGAAATGTTTATAATTTTCTTATTGATTAAATTTTATTTTCATGCTTAGGTAGTAAATTTATGTATGCTTTTTTCTCGCTGTCAGACTTTGTCTGAGATATTAGATATAATGGTCTCGATTGCCGTAAACTATGTTGTTGCATTGAAGTCTTCTACCCACTATTCTCTTGCAGTGACCCATGCCTTAATTCAAATAGATTTTATCATTTGTGGCGGCTACTGTGAATGGTGACATTGATGAGTTTGACCGTTTTATGATGACTATGTTTTATTCTTATGCCAGGTTTTGCTATTCATCGAATGCCTTTACTAAATCCACACTAATTTCTTTGACTTTAGGCATACTTACTGACAGATAGATAATGTGTGTAGCAGTCATTAATCAAGTGAATGTTGGAGCTTTACATAAATCAGCAATTAATCATCCTGCTCTAACATGTTCGCTCTCGTCAAAAGTAGTAATACGCCAAAGAAAACTTGTCTAATATTTTGTTTTTATGTTCATTTAAATCTTCTATAGCGTGATTAGATAAAGCGTCCAATCTCATTTGGTAAAGCAAAGCATTTTAAAGAGTGATGCATACTCTATTTTTTAATGTTGTTTGTTTGTCACTACTCATACTTATTATTCGTTGAAAATTTGATATTTTAATGTATTATCCAGTGTAAATCAGACCAATAAAGTAACAAGTAATCGATTAGATCATATTTCTGCTTGTTGGTTATTTTATTTTTTATTTAAAATTGCATTTATTGATTTCCAGTCAAGTTGCTTTTCGATTCTATGACATTGATGAACTCTTCATAGTTTTAGTAAAAAAATATATATGTAAAAGAATTTTACTCAGCCAATTTTAGTAGCAGGTAACGTCTCGTGTCAAATGTTTGTAATATGACGTGAATACATGTAACTCCTTACGAATGTTGTTACTGCTAGACGTTAAAATATTGTGAAGCGCAATGTAGGTTTTGGGTACCTTTGTAATAAAGTTATTTAATCTCTTTAAATTCCAATTCTATTGCTAATTTATGCTGTATATGCATTTCACTTTCAATTGGCTGTATAGATTTGTTGTAAATAAATTAACATAATGTGCGTTAGATAATGACACCTACATAATTTAATGAATCTTTCCTCACCCCTTAAATGTTTTGTTCGTACGCCTACTATCCCCTATTTTAAAACATTGAATGTTTATATATTTGTCTAAAAGGCAAAGCAGAGACGAAGCACTGGATTATATTATAACCTCTTACACAATGGCATGAATAATTTCAATTTTTAAAATCGTAACAAATTAATTTCTGCTTTTCACCTGATAATAAGCAATTTCTTAAATTGAATTTTTTAACTGTCGATAATTTGTAAAAACTACAACAGTTTTATTTCCATTGTCTTTGCTTCTTCAACTGTGTCAGCTGCTTAAAGTACGAAAACGACTGTTTTAGTAGTTTAAGATTTATATATATATTCATATTACGTGATGCTTGACCTCTAGTTTTTCTGTTGGACGTTTTTCCTATTATTCAAGCACAGTTTAAGGAAAATGAAAGTATTAGTGCTTGGAAACTAATGCTTTTTTTCCTTTATGCGCTTTTAATTTTTCTTTCAAGTACTACATTGTGGGTTAACTTCGTTTAAATTGTTTTTACCTTTGATTTTGTTTAGTCGCAAAAAGCAAGTGTTGGTACTACGACATGGATTAACGAAAGTGTGGGAATTCGTAATTTCTGTTCTTTCTATGTCAGCAGTTCCCTGGCGTGTTGTTATTGGTAGATTTGGTAGAATTGGTCACAGTGAAATTAAAGGTCGGTCTAAATTAATATTTCGTTATAGAAATACTATTATGTTAATGGAATGCATGTTTTTCTATTTTATTAGGGTGTTCAGCCGAATTTCTTATTCTACGGAAAATATATGATCTATATGCTTGTTTTATTAATGTCTAGCGATGCTGATGCATTTTTAAAGAATTAAATCACCTGTGTAAGATTAACTGTGTAAGACTAAGTCATTTTATGATTCATTGGCAAGAAATTCATTCAGCCGTGTTTTGTAGCCACATTTTACAAAATTGTTATCCAAATACATACAAACTAATAACATCGATAATATCATATACCTTGTCAATGACTGATAAGAAGTGCGGTTTTTTCTTGCTGTTGAAGTATATTGATTACCTAATGTTTCTTGTAATTTTTTATAATTGTAATATATATTTCGAAACAATTTAAATTGCCTGAGTGAAGGCCTTTTTCTCTTACTTCAGATTTAGAAACTTCTATTTGCTAATCGATTATCTCAACTTTTAGTTGTATTGAACCTGCTCTTTTTCCGGTACATTACTAAGTCTTTTTTCAACTTTCAAATATTTTGGAATAATCCTATAAAAATCTGTCGATTATTTAATTATCCTTAGTCTTGATATTTGAAAAAGATGTTCAGTAGGTGGAGTTTTCTAAATGTTTTGAACTGTTTGTAAGGTTTGCGTATGGTCGGTTAGTTTTCTGTTGAACTGTCGTGTGTTGATTTGTAAATGTCTTACGAGTGCAAAATAACACTGAAATGTGTTAATTGAGATTCTTTTTACTGCTAGATATTCTCTCTATTGACTTTTACTGCTTGCATTAGATTGTTCAATGTCACAGTGTCATATCAATTACAATGAAATGTTGACTATTTGCTGCACAAACATGTGACATGAATTTTTAAATTAACAGTTTAGTTTATTATCTTGAAAGCACTTTGTTGACTACGTTACCTCGAATGATTTCTGGCGTTTAGAAAATGTTATTGCTTAAATATTATAGTAAATGATTTAATTTTTGTTATTGAAGATTACCAGTTGACATTTTCTCCCTTGATTAGTTAAAGTTTACTATGTTTATAAATTATTGGTATACTATGTTGTTTAGATTGGCAAGTGCTATTAAGTAAGCATTCGTTGCAGCGTTATTCTACATATCTTAAGCAGTCATGCAGTACGTGCTCACTTCATCAGCAAATGCAAGTCCAACCTTCCATCATGTCAGTTTGCCTAGTTTCAATGGAATCATCAGCTGATCTTATGATTTTGCCAGGTAATCGTGGTCAAATGCACTAAATGAGGTTTTTGTGCTACAAAAAACCACTTTTCTACTTATATCGTATTAACAAGTTTTACTTAAGAACTATAGGTAATTTGACTGAATGCAATTATGTAATTAAGACATGATTGGCTATCAAATCATTTATCCCAAAGGTCTTTTGGTTTTTAAATAGTTTTTGTAGTTTCAAGTTTCTTAACAATTGCAAAGTTTAGTGATCGAAGCTTGCCTTATTGTTTTATAATGCAATGGGCTTAAAATGTAAATTATATTTAAAATTACGTAGATATCAACGTAGCCTTGTGGTTATAGGTCACACTGATCAATCTAAAGGTTTGTTCTTTCGTTGTTTTCTACTTTTTATTCAACAACATTTCTTTCAATTTTTAGTTTTTAACTTCATTTTGTGTTTTTATTAAGCACTAATTCGGTGATTTTAGAGTTTCTTAGAATCTATGCATTCATGTCAGTTCTAATTGCCTCTTAGCACACGAGTAATCCGTTTGTTTGCCATTCAACTATATTATGAAATTCATTTAGATATTTCGTGTATGCGATCCTCACTCGATGTAATGTTAATATAATTTCTAGACACAAAAGTGTTTTTAATCTCTTCATCGATCATCATTTACCTTGACACGTTTTTCCTTTGATGTGAACCAAGAAAATTCTTTTCGATAATTACAGCAGCAATAATTGTTTTATTAACAAAAATCGACGTAAAATTGTAGCTATTTGTTTTTTACCAATTGCATTGATTTCATTTCTGCAAAGGTCTCCGAATAAAATTTTGTATGATAAATTTTCAAATACGCTTTTTTGAATCGTTAAAAATTATTAAAAATACATTAATTGAAAATCAAATTTAATTTGCATTTGACTAAAGAGAGGCCGGCATTTTTACTGTATAAAAAATAGTAAGGAATTGGTTGAATATTAACACAAATAGTGTTCACTATACCACGGTATTTATAATATTAACCTATAGTTTGTTGCAATTGATTATTAAAATCATTGTATGTTAAATAATTTTATAACAAAATCGTTATTCATAAAACTGTAGCAGATGCCTTTTAATTTCACAACTATGTTTTGTAATGCTAATGTATTAGCTATAAATACTGTTTACAAATGTAGAATTTATTTCAAAGATATGTTATATAGAGATTTCATTATTCCATTTCAAAACATTTTCAATTTGCTTTGTGCTACACGTTCCCCTTTAGAAAATAAGTAATTCTTTTTTACTTATCGCGAAGGCTGTGACGTAATTAACATAAGCTGTGAATTAATTATCACATAATGCTATGCTCTGTATTGTAAAAATAATCATCACCATTTCTCTTTAAACCTATAATACTAATACTGATAAGTTATTCGCCTGTGCTATTTCATGAGCGTGCCTACCTCTCTATTTTAATTATTTAATCATTTTCCTTCTAATTTTCAATGTCAGAGAATCAGTCTCGAAATGTGCAACGTTAATTACCCTAAATCGTGCGGTATTATGAACTTATACATTCGTCCAACAAGAGTTATTTTAATCCGAATTGAAGACAAAAAATTGATTAAGTGAAAAACAGTGTAATCATTTAATTCTGCGTCTAAGAATGGTCACTGACCACAATTAACATCAATTATTCATTATAATGTTATATTTTCAATGTGCTATAATTTTTTAAAAATTGATCTATCTGCTACCTAAAGTCACTTTAATAGTTGTAATAATACGCCGTCAGGAGATCTCTAAAATAGCGTTTTGAATGTTTTGATAAATTTGAGGAATTTTTTTCTAGGGAGTCTAAATGCCTGCGACTGGCAATTGATATCATAAAACTTCATTTGAAAATAACAGATTACGTCATCTATGGTCGATCGGATTACCACTGTCATTCGCATTATACAGTTAAATATTGCGCCAAGCCACTTTCATATTTATAAGTTAGATCGAGTTTGATTTAATACTTACCATCAGCGCCGCAATATGATGCTAGTTATTGCACTAAAAACTAAAAAGTTGTTACAGCTCAACCAGCCTGATTTAATCTCTAAATATGAGTGCAGGTCTACCTCTAGCGACATTGTAAATTACAACGCTGTCCTTCCTTAATATTTGCTTGAGTATCTTTTAAATATTTACTAAGACTCAAGCGAGAAGTGTTTTATCCTAAATGATATTGATGATAAATATTTTGCAGAATAGAATTATGATACTGATTCTGTTGTGATTGTTAACTATATCATGCCAAATCTGAGTGAGTACCACTGATAATGTCTAGCTAATACAGCCACGTCTAAAAGTTTCAGAACACCTGCATAACAAAACATTTTTGTGATTACTCATGGTAGAGTTTATATTTTTCCCGCAGCGATTAATTTCTTCATTTTGGCTTCACATTATTTTAGGTTTTTCACAACATATTTAGTTTTTCTCTGTGCATCTGTTTAAGGGCTTCCTAAAATAAGCTTTTATTCATTCATGAATTGTATGGTAAATTTCTAAGCTATAATATTAAAAGTTTTTTTATAAGAAAATATGTATTAAATAGAATTAGTTTCACAATTTCTTTACGCGCTTTCCATCATAATATTTAATAGATTTTTACCATTATTATAATACTGAGTAAGAATTTTGTAATATGATAAATTGATTTTATTTTATTTATTAGAATCACGACGCGCACACACACTTTCTGTTCTATGAAATTTGGCTCAGCTCACTTTTCATGTCATAGATACATATTTTCTATACAATACAAATTTTAACGCAAAACCTTACGGTAATATGTTCATTTAAGTTTGAAAATCGTATTCTCTTGGTAGTTGAAAATATGTTCTTCCTGATGCAGTTTTAGTTGATTGAAGTTTGTCTTCAAGTTATATTTTAACAAAATTCTTCTAGAAAATTAACCATTTTAGACTTTTTAGTTTTTTGAAGAAATTCACTTTTAAATGATAAAACGTTTAGATCAAGTTAATACTGATCGTTCTTCACGTGCAGTTGCTTCGCAGTTGAGTACACCGCTAGATGTCTCTGCCACTCATATCCTTGTCATTCCCACCTCTGCAGTTTCACGGGTAAATGCTTGAATACACACGCTGTTTTTAATAAGTATCGGCGTATTTTGAGAATCCTTTGGAACCCTAGTAATTAGCATCTCACATGTACAGATCTATACCTTTCAAATATTTAGGTTTCTGTTCAAGATGGGTATCAACCAGAACCAATGGAGTTCGGCCTGCAGGTGACAGAAGAGCTTTTCGGTGCCGCGGAATTCATTGATGAAGATTATAAGGATATTTTCGATATTGATCCTCCAGATCTGCGGGCAAATACATCTCCGAGTGCGGGGGTTATTGTTATGCATAATAATTTGGGCCACGACAAAAGAGTACGTATTGCATTTTTGTCACCATTCTTTGATCAATTTGATCAAGTAGATTAATGAAAATGTTGTTAAAAATTATAAAAGCAGTTATATAACAATTTATTAGTTTACTTCTTGTAATACAGCATTGCTATTCTTTACATCTTTGAAATTAGCATTCGACATTTGTGCGCATGGCAGTACCTTTTGGCGATTTACTAAAATGAGGGAACAAAAACAGCTTCATGGTTTTTGAAAAATTCTGCTTTTTATATTAGTAACGATTAGATTTTATAAAATGAAGCAACATGGTAGTAGCAGAATCGATGATTTCTTAGCAACACATTAATGATGTAATAGTTTAGCAAATGTTTAATATAGAAATAGTAGTTTGTTTTATGTTTAGAGTGCATATTTATTCCCAGTAGATTCAGACGATGAAACCTCCAATAGTTTTCGTAATCTACAGCAACAACCTTTATCACTGGGATACTACATATCTACTGCACCAATTGGTGTTCTACCTCGTTGGTTTTGGACATCGAATCCTCAAGGTGAGCACAGAGTGCCGGTCGTGCTCAAGGCTGCCTTGCATATCACAGTCACTACTAGTGACGAGTCAGCGACACATCCTCCTGGTTCCATTCATCCACTTGATTCTTCATCTACTTGTAATGTCCTGAGGTATGTTTAAATGACATCCACTTCAGTAATTATACATTTCTGACAACTGCTTATTAAGCGCATTCTAAGCTTTATACAATATATGTCAGATAAACAATAATTTCTTTTAGAATTTCAATCTAAACTGTTCTGTGTGAATTTAAATTTACAAACCCTTTTGCCCACATTTTCAAAGAATTTGCCTCTACCCCTATTAAGTAATTTGGGAATTTTCAATTATTCGTAAATGTGCTATGCTCCAACGTTTTAACATGTGCAACCTACCAGCAATTATATTCCATTAATTTCTTTGGGAAGTCCATAGAAATTAATTCCTCCATTTCTTTTCATTTTTTAAAGTTTAGAAACGAAATCGTCAGAATCATTTTTTGACAGCTGAACTGTATTAAATAAATGTTTTTTCTGCAATACCGTCCGTGAGAATTCTACCACTTAAATTTATGTCTCATGTCGAAGAAGTTACGTACATAGTGAAGACGGCATATCTAGAAAAAAATTTCTACACATTTGACAAGCAAAGCTGGAAATGTTTTTTGAACTAGTTAAAATTAAACTAATCAGTATTTTTATAGTGAAAATAATAAT
Source organism: Hofstenia miamia (assembly GCA_900660155.1). Classification (NCBI taxonomy): domain Eukaryota; kingdom Metazoa; phylum Xenacoelomorpha; order Acoela; family Hofsteniidae; genus Hofstenia; species Hofstenia miamia. Next base: position 2,880,485 of record CABFPE010000008.1, on the reverse strand, counting down.
GAAAATAATTTCAAAAGAATTGATTGTGCAATGCAAAAAAAATCTTTATATTCTTGCAATCACAATAGCTGCAAATGTTTGTACATTGGGAGAGTTCTTAATGTGAGTGTATTAGTATAACTTGTGTCAATGCAAGTTCAATACAATAAAATTTTCCTAGAAGTCATGCAATCGAAGTGATTCAGTTGTTCGGCATAGTATCGTATTCCGCCCTAATGTACATCACTGATAATTTTTTGAAGTAGTGTAATCAACAAAAAGAAATTTGTCATTTAGTGTTAAATACAATGATGAAAGTGTTAATATTGTTTAGATGCGATTTGGCCAAGGCGAGTCTAGAATCTTTGAAAGAAGGCACATTATGTACTAAATCTTATATAGCAAGCTAATAAACTTTTGCAAGTCAAAATATAAGTCAAAATTGGGAATTGAAAATCTTACTCTTCATCAATAACCAATTTACTTGCACATTAAATATTAATTCATTTTTAGTGTTTTTAATGAACTTTTAGCAAATATGAAGTTTAGAACAGCTTTTGCGGATAAATATTTAGTGTTATCCTAACTTTTTAGATATGTTCTGGAGCATTACGATGCATTGTCATGGTTGAACATCGATTTAGGAGTGTCACATGATCGCCGCTCTTGCCTACCAGTACATATTGTGGTTTTACTTCAGATGTACAACTGTTTGGAAAAGTTAGGCACCATTTAGTGTCTTCAATGAGGACTTTTGGTCTTAAATGTTTAGCGTGGTGGTGCAATAATTGAATAGTGCCTTTTGAGGCGTTCGCATTATAAATTATTGTGTTCAGTCTCGCTTTCTTATTAGAAAAGCAATAGAAACTGCAATTCTTTGTTTAATAGTTAATTCTTCAGGAAATGAATATTTATTCTAAGTTCATGAAGTGAATAATGTGTACAACTTGTTCAGATATTTTTTGTATTTGACACTCAATAAATTATTTAATTTTCTGTAGTGGTCACTGTATTGATTTTTTGAGAAGTAATATTTGAATTTATTTTTGTTATATCTTGTTTGTAAATATACTTTGATAAAACTTGTTATCATTGCTTAATATCATGCAAAACTGCTCACATTTCTATTGGATTGTTCATAATCATCGATCCTTATTCATATTTCAAGTTCAATGTCAAACTGTAACCGTTTACTTTAATATGACAGATTTTCATCTGACAAAGCAATATTCTGTCATTTCACCTCAATATTTGGAAATCGCGAGAATGCTATGCATTCTTGGTATCAGCGCGCTTACATATGGAAAAGAGATCCAATTAAATTATAAGAAAAAATATCTCACATCAATATTTGAAATCTTGTTGCTGCAACGTGTGTGTTCAACTGAATTATAATCCAGACAATTTCAGTTTCAGTGTTAATTTGGATTTCCACTAATTTCCGTTTCATTTTCAGTTCAAAAATTTCACCCATTTCAGTTTCAATTTTATGTTTCAGTTTTTCGCCTCAATTATATCTATGAGGCAAAGGGCGGTAAGAATTTTTTAAACATATTTGTTAAGTTAACTACAATTGCTGCAGTTATGCATTATTATGCATTGTGATTAGTGTATTCAACTGAATTAAAATCGGGATCATTTCAGTTTTATATTATCAAACATTTCTGTGAACCAAAAGGTGAGAATTTTTTAAGCAGTTTTTACTCAAATACAATTACCAACTGTAATGACAAATTAACTTTACATTGGGTCTTAGCAGATACGGGTAGTACCCGCGGATAGGGCTGGTGCGGGTAGTGATGAGCATATTTATAATGTTTAACAATTGGTTAAAAATAAAAACTTTAAAATCTGTTAAAATGTTATATTATTGCTATAATTAAAGTTCGTTGCCTAATAATTCGAAACAATTCTATTCAGAATAATTATGAATAAAATAAAAAAATTTAATAAAACCAAATGGTCAACAAATACAATAAAAATAGGTGAATCTAATGTAAATTATAAGATCACTTGCATTACAAATCACGTCATTTCTCAGATTCTCCTTCAGTAGTTTATTAAATAATTTTAATTGAGGTTGATATCTTATATCATTGTCTAAGGCATTCCACAATTTGATTATATTTAAGCTAAAGGAACTGTCCCAGAATTTAGTGCTATTTTTTAGTATTGATGCCGCTTTATTTCCTCTGTTGGTCTTGTTGATGAATCTATCAAGAACCTTAATTGATTTATGATCATACATGAATTTATGGAATAGATTTAAAGATTGAAGTTTTATAGTTTAATCTGGAGGTAAAATGTTTAATTGTTTCATTATGTAATTTACTCATTCATATTTTGGGATACTATACATAGTACAAATCGCCCAATTGATTGTTTCAGTCAGTTTCTTTTTGTGTTGGGTAGATAGACTGATGAATAGAAATGAACAATAGTTCAAGTGTGAAGTACAAAGGCATGCAAAACTTCAACATGTACAGATAGATGCCTCATCGCGTACAAGTAGCGGATTCCCTTGCGCATTTTACTAATTTTGTTCTGAAAAAATTTGGTGAAAACTAATTTATTATCAATATCCACACCTAGGTAATTTATGTTGGTTTGACTATCTACAGTTTCCTGTAAAATATTAATTTGAGCTTGTGGTTCAATTATATCATTGAAGAAAACTACTAACTGCGTTTTGTTTCTGTTTATTTTAAGACAATTATTAGTGAGATATTCCGTTACTCTATCAAGATCACTCTGCAATTTTGCTTTAGCATTAGCAAGTGTGTTGCCTGAAGAAATAATACAAATGTCATCAGCATACAAAATTAATTCAGATTTATTCACAACTGATTGTATGTCATCGATATACAAAGTAAATAACAGCGGACCTAAAACAGTCCCTTGGGGCACTCCTCGCAAGGTAGTTTCATAATTAGAAAAAGTATTATTTAACTTAACTCTTTGTAATCTATTCTGAACGAAATCCTCAAGCAATTTTACAGCATCAGCGCTAAAATTCTTGTGTAATAACTTTTCCATTAACAACATGTGGTCGATGCTATCAAAGGCTTTGCTCAGGTCAAGGAGGACAATACATGAACAAAGGTTAGAGTTTAAGTTTGATCTTATGGTCTCCGTTAATCTCAACACACAATGAGAACTTGAAGATGACTTCTTATAAGCAAATTGATTGTCTGAAATTAAATTATTGTCTTCTATATACTCAACTATTTGTTCACAAAGTAGCTTTTCAAAACATATCGCGAAGGGATTGGTGATGGCAATAGGGCGGTAGTTTGATGGCAATTGTTTGTCTCCACTTTTGTATATGGGAATAATGTCGGACTTTTTTAAAGGAGTTGGAAAAACGGAGCTGCTAATGGCATCATTTACAATGGACTGGAAGTGTCTGAGGATACAGTCATCGAGTTTTTTAATAATGTGAATTGGAATGCCATATGAACCAGCCGACTTGTTTTTCAAGCTATTAATTGCCCGTCTGATTTTGTATAGTGAAACGCAGGAGAAATGGAAAGGCTTGCCGTCACACCATCTATGAGAACGAGTCAGTGTGGTATATCTATGAAGACCAAAATTTCCCATGTTTATGAAAGCCTTATTCAAAAATTCAACAATTTGTTTTTTGTTTGTTATTATCTGATTACCATTTCTAATTGATTGTATGTGACTGGATTTGATGGTATTTTTTGCTAAGTGTTTAATGTATTTCCATTTAGCATCAGAATCTCTGCATTCAGCATATGCCTGCTTCTCTTTGTCAGCCATGAAACTCCTTAAACTGCATTCATAATCGTTTTTCAAGCGAAGATAATTTGCCTCGGCAGCATTAGACCTTTCAATACACAGCCTCTTAAATGCTTCACATCGTTTCAGATTTAGCCTTCTGATAGATGGTGGATAGAATTCGTTAGAGATTTTTGAATTGTTACTAACCTTTTTAAAGATCAGTGGGGCATGTTTATCAAAACAATTTTTAATAGAATTTAGAAAGAATGCTGATTTTATTGAAATATTATGGCAAAAGTAGATGTAGTCCCAGTTAATACTCTCCAGATCATTAGAAAAGCTGGATAGTTTGAAGTTAGAAAAGTTTCTAACAGCGACTTTCACATATTCCAAAACTGTGGCATGCCAGTTTTTGTTTATTGTAACAATTAAATTGTGATCTGAAAAACTGCTAAAAAACTGCATACTTAAAATCCGTATAATTTTCCTTATCATGTATAATGTAGTCTATCATTGTTTCGGACCGAGTTGGTATATCATAATTGACTACACCTAGGTTGAAATCATTGATAAGGGCGCTTACAAGATTCCTTTCACAAAAATTGAAATAATCTAAGTTAAAGTCACCCATTAAATGTATTGGTTTAACATCAATGTAAGCGTTCTCCAACTCAATAGTTTTGATGTCAAAAAATCTGGCTTGTAAATTCTTATTGGGGATATAAGTTAGGTTTATGAGAGTGTTACTAGCTTCTTTTTGCTAATTGTTAGCTTAGAGTTATTAATACATTTTTGTAAATTCAATGCTGAGAATTTTTTTAATTATGGAAGTATTTAAGAATAAGATTTCAGATCATCCTATGCTTTTACATTTTGTTTGCAACAAAAATACATTATTTTAATAAAAACATTATACTAAATGAGATATATTTCGCTCAACTTGAGCATCGTCAATTTGCAAACATTTCCCTCTAAATATGATAAATCAAGTAAGAAGAATAAATTATATAAAGAAAATTTAAAATTTTATATATAATATCTTTTAATTAAATAATGCATATCTATTGTGTGCTTACCTCTATTTTCAATTTTAAAAGAGTGTTCGAATATTTTCCAGTCTGGTTGTTCAATATTTCACCCATTGCTTCTGTAATAAATTTGTTAATAAAATTACTTGGATATTCGTTCTTCAGATTCGAATTTAGTTTGAATATTTCTTGGTTTATGATTTCATAAAAACTAAATTCGAATCTAAGGAAAAACGAATATCCAAGTAATTTTGTTAAGAAATGTATTAAAGAAACAATTGATGGAATATTGAACAAGACAGGAAAATATTCAAATAATTTTGAGCACATTCTTAAAATTGAATATAGAGTTAAGCACAAAACAGATGATTAATAAAATGCGAAGAATAAATTATACTAAAAATATGTGAGATTTGTTTAGACAACGCTAAAGCTTAGTCAGCACCTAGAATTATAATCAATGACAAAGATATCCGATAAGTCCAATGTTATCTATAAAATCAATTGCACCTGTGGTGAGGACTATATTGGATATAGTAGCAGAAAACTAAGCAGAAGAATAAAAGAACATGAAACTAAGTCAATCACTTCAGTATGCTTAATTTCAGTTTCGGTTAAACACGTTTTGCATATGCCTTGGTATGGTTTCATAGGCTTTTTCAATAAAGATATTGTAATTGCATAAAATCCTGTACGTATGCATTCCCACAATTCATCAACTTAATTTGACTTTAGAAACTTAGCGGTTAATCTCAATTTTATGACGCCTCATACTTGCCCTCTCAAGTTCAAGCCACGATTTGAGCTTGGCCAATTATTGACTACGTTGAAGTCTCGTTGCTTTTTGAGGAAAGTATTTGTTGCTCACAATGGCAAGGCAGATTGTCATTCTAAAAAATTTTGAATTCAGACACGTTTTCAAGTATATCGAATCAACAATACATATCATCAGCACAAATGGTGATCACCATTATATTTGACCCATCAAATTGCCGCCACCACTCGTTAAAATCGCATATTAAGGCTTTGTTGATGGTTTTCCAACAGACCAGTGAGGGTAAACCTTCGTGAATGTTTTGTCAGTAAATTGGGTTTCCAGTAGGTTCATAGAATATAAGGGCATACTCTCTTAAAATGGTCCAAGCAATTGATTACATTTCTAAAGAAACTTTCAGAAAAATTGTTTGAGTCTTCGATTTGATTTAATACCAACAATTAATAATAAAGCGGTTGTTACCATAACATATAAAGCAGATAAATAACTACGGTTCCGCATAAGAAATTCTTTAATTCTTTTATTCAACAACTCGAAGACGAATTATCACTTGCTTGTTCTGAAAATAAAGACTAATTACTTTTCGGGGATTGGAACCTAAATTATTTTAATGCTAATGACCAATGTAAAATGGATCTGTTTCTGAACACATTTAATGTAGTATTGGTCAATAAAACACAACATTACCCACACCTGACATCATCGAGCAGAACATTAATTGACTACATTATACTAGCTGAGAACAACAATCTATATTATAAGTATACTACTTCTGAATACCCATTCTCTGACCACTGTTTTACATCTATCAAATTTCAAAGGTCTTATTCAGCCCCAAAAAATAACATGAAATGGATTAAAACTCGTGAAAAATGTATTGAAAATATTAATGATTTTAAATTATCCCTCTCATTAGAAAATTGGTTTCCTGTATATTCTGCATCAAATTTAAATGAAATGCTGGATAATTTTTTAAAAACTTCTGAATTTTATCTTAACGGATTTTGCCCTGAAAAGAAAATAATGGTTAAATCCAGTGCAAACTCTAAAGCAAACAATACTTTTTCGAATAAACCTTGGATAACTGAAACTTGCAAAGCATTGATTCGCGAAAAGAACAAAACGTATAAACATTTTATGATTTCAAGAACCAGCAAGAATTTTGCCGCATATAAAAAGGCTAAAAATGCATCGAATATTGAATCTCGTAAGGCATTCAACGAATTCATTAAGAATGAATATGTACGCCTTCCAAGTGAACGTTCAAAATGAAAGCTAATACAAAAAATCACAAATTATAAGCGATCAAAATCAAACTCAATTGATGTGCTAAAAGATCAGAAAGGAAACAATCTTTTTGACAATTTAGATATTTCTAATAAATTAAATAAGACTTTTGTTAATCTAGGAAAATTCAATGGCCCCTCGTTAAGTACGAAAACGTTTCATGCAAAATTTTTACACCCGAATTTTCTTTCCGCTTTTCAACTAGTTATGAAATTATTAAGTCAATCAATAAGCTTAAAACCAACAAATCAAGCGGTCCCTCAAGCATTTCCTCATGTGCCCTTAAAATTACTGCAGACATTATTGCAAATCCATTAAATTTTATCTTTAATGAATGCATAAAATTAAATTACTTCCCGAATAATTTAAAACTTGCTCACATTACTCCGATTTTTAAGAAAAACGATCCATCAATTGCCACTAATCACCGGCCAAATATTCGAAAGATTATTACGTAATCTTATCTTCTCTTATCTTAACTGAATATTGAATTAAGTATAATTTATTATCAAACACGCAATTTGGATTTCGCAAAAATTTAACAGCAACTGATGCACTATTAAATGCTGAAACTGGGAGAGCATCACTTGATTCTAATAAATTGGTAGCTATAGCTTGTTTAGATCTTTTAAAAGCCTTTGATTCGATGAATCATAACATTCTAATTGGAAAACTATCTTACCTAGGATTTTCTAGTAATAGTAAGCAATTGATAAATAGTTACCTCAATCAAAGATTCCAAAGAGTTAAATTAAATTATATTTTTTAAGAATGGTTATCCGTTTACAATGGAGTGCTTCAAGGTACAATTCTAGGTCCTCTTCTTTTTAGTATTTATGTAAAGGACTTGCATTCTTTAACTAATTGCAGTTTAATCCAATGACACTTGCATTTTCAGCGATAATTCATCAATGCACCTAGCAGCAGAATCTATAGAATTGAATTTGCAACAAATTGTCAAAATACTTTTGCATGCACAAGTTGAATATTAACGAAGCTAACACAGAATTTTGTATTTTGCAGCCGAATAAAAGCAATTACAATGTTTCTGCAGTGACTTTAAATGTAAATAATATTAATGTTTCTATTGTGGACGCTTTCAAGTACCTAAGAGTAACTATTGACTCAAACCTAAAATTCAACTCTCATATCAATTTAATATTTAGAAAATTAGCTATAGGTATAAAAAGTATGACACTAGTAGTTAGGCAATTACCACCTTGTGCGATAATTCAATTCTTCCATGCTTTCATCATGAGTCACCATAATTACTCAAACATTTTATTTACTGACCTAAGCGAAGTGCTTTATAAAAAACTTGATATTCAATTAAGATGGGCATTAAATATCACAATGAAAAACTCATTGAAAAACAAACAGTACATTTCTAGGTCAATTATTGTTCCAAAACAAATGGTTATATTGAATACCCTTCTGACATTCTTCAAGCTAATGAGAAACCTATCACCTTATAATACGATTAAAATATCGGGATTTAATCATAAATAGAATTCAAGATCAAAGCTTTTTACATGTGTTAAGTATAAGAAAAACGTTTTAAAGAAATCCTTCATTAATGTCGCCATTCGAACCTGGAATTCCTTACCTAAAGAAATTAAAAATATTGAAAAATTGAAATCTTTTAAAAAGCATTTAAAAATCTTCCTTAAGTAAAAATGTATTTCTGGAAAATCATGGTTAGGATACAAATTTTATAACAATGACTATACTATAACTCGTTATTAAAATAGTACTACAGTAATTTATCAAGATTTCTTTTGTAATTTATGTGAATTGTATATATGTGTTTTTGTGAATTTAATGACGCTATTCAAATAAATTATCAGTTATTTAATTGTTAACATTTATCTGAATAAAGATTCTCTTATCTTATCTTAAGCAAAGTGCTGCTAGAGCAGTTGAAGCCGTTGGCCAAGAAACTATAAGAACGACAACTGGATTTCTTTTCCGGATACAAGCTGGTGGATGATCTAAAGGATATCCTACATGAAATTGGAATCTCGGTAAACGTCTTTTTTCAGGACATATTTGCTGAAGCATCTGATCTAGCTAATAGGTTAAACATTGAAGTTTCAACCCCACGTGTCTGTTCTATACAATCGTTGAGGAACACAACACCTGTTTCAACTCTGTTCGAATACTACAGGAATACGATTGCCATTCCACTGCTTGATAACATAATTCGTCAAATATGTGATCGCTTCCAAGATTCATCATCCTTCCTCGATTTGTTCTTATTGATGCCAGATGTCGTAACGGCAGATGCGTCTGTCTGCTTGGTGATAGTGAAGCAAACAAAGATTGTTATCCCAATATATTTTAACTTCTGTGCATTCTCGCCATACTGCCACTAGGAAGCGTGGAAGTCGAATAGGTTTTCTCCACCATTCGGCAGCTGCTAACTTGGTTGCACTCAACCATGACAACAAAACACCTTGCAGATCTTGTCTTTTTGATAAGATAAGATAAGATAAGACAATCTTTATTAAGAGAAGGTAAAGCAATTAATACAAACTGATGGCTTCTCAAAATAGCATCATTAAAAAAAATAAAACAAAATCATACTATTTACAAACCTATACATTGCTAAGCAGGCTAAGAATAAGTCTACATTCTAGTAATTGTGTAATTGCTATTATAGAATTTGTACCCTGTCCAAGATCTTCCTGAGATGAATTTTTGCTTAAGAATAAATCTTTTCACACTATTTCGGAATTCTTTCAGTTTTGTAATATGCTTAATTTCGTTAGGTAGATTATTCCATTGCCTTGTGGCTACGTTTAAAAATGAATTTTCTTTGACTTTACGTCTGAACCTAGTGACAACATATTTCTTAGACCGTCTATTGAAAGTTTTCTTGAATTCAGGGAGATTTATCTTATCATAAGGCGGAATTTCGTTAGCAGCTTTGAAAAATAATGTAGCAATATTGATTTGTATTAATTGTTGAGGAGAAGGACACGTTTCCAAAATATAATTTTTGGTGTTACTAGAATTTCTTTTGCAAACATTTAAAGCCCATTTATATTGCAGCTGAAGTTTATTTATCAATGATGTGCTCAAATTTGAAAATAGTACACTCCCGTAATTTAGGTGGCTCATAACAAATGCGTGGAATAGCTGAATTATTGCATGAGGAGGTAATAGGTCAGCAACCTGAGAAATAGTTCTTATGCCAGCAGCAATTTTTTTCTGTGTAGATTTAATGTGCTCGGAAAAAGAAAGTTTTGAGTCAATTATTATTCCTAAATATTTGAAAGTATCACTTGTAGAAATAATTGCATTTTTTATAGTCAAATTTTTATTTGTATGCAAGTTATTGTTGAAAAAGGGGTTCATTATACAAAATTGCGTTTTCTCGGCATTAATGCGTAATTTGTGCATAGCGAAATAATGGCTTAGTGACTGGCAGTTGGATTCCACTTTTTTTATTGCAACATCTAATGACTTGTTGGCGGAAAATATACAGGTATCGTCTGCATATTGTATAAGATTGCAATTAGTATAAAAGTCCATATCATTGACATAGATATTAAACAGAAGAGGTCCAAGAATGGTTCCTTGCGGAACACCTTTTTCAATATACAGCCAGTCTGAAAGTACTGAGTTGATTTTAACTCGTTGTTTCCTATTACTTAAGAAACTCGCAATTAAACTAGTACTATCGAGGGAAAATCCCATACGTTTTAGTTTTTTTATTAGTATGTCATGGTCGATTGAATCAAATGCCTTAGAGAGATCTAAGCATGAAATAGCAACATATTGTTGCTCATCCAATGAATTTCGCCAGTTCTCTGTTACCTGGATAAGTGCATCATTCGTTGAAAAGCTTCTTCTAAATCCAAACTGGGTTGCAGAAAGCAGATTATGTTTTGAACATGTACCGCGACATAGAATGCCAAACAGACGAAATTTGTAAACCTTTTGCAAACAAATACACACGGAGAGTATTTGATAAGTCTCTTTTTTAGTTCGCACTCTTTCTGTTACTCCTTATCCTTTTGTTTTTATTTGTAATGGTAGTTTTAATTGTATTCATTTTTGTTTTATCATTTTTAGTTTGATTTGAATTTTTTCATCGCATGGAGTTTTAATGTTGATTTTCACATATTCTTGCAAAAGGCCTAGCCCGTCTTTCATTCTCAACTATCTTTAGACGAATTTCCCAAATATGCTTGGTGAAGAACTCCGACCCCCTTGTGGAAGATCCTGCGTACGCCCCTGTGTGTGATTACTGTTTCCCACTGTTCATTATTAATAATATTTAATTAATTTGCTACATTGCAACAGCGGAAATTAAATAAATCATAAAGCATTAATTTACTTTTTTGAAATCAGCAATCATAATGAAATCTGTCAGATATATATTTAGACTATTTCCAAAATTGTTAGACCACAAATGTGAATTATCAATTAATATTTTGGTTCCGAGTCAATTACCCCAATTTGCCACTAATTTCACCAAAAACTAAAGACCATATATTTAAATGAGTAATTGTATTTCTTTAATGTGTATTTTCATTAAGTTCCTATGCAGTTGAACTGTTGAAATCTGGAATTGCAACCAAAGAATTGTAGTTCAGTGCTAAACATATAAAGATGGTCATTTGCTATTTATATTTAATACATATTTTGCTGCTGCCTATCTGAAACTGCATAGATCTAACAAAGATATTAAAAGATTTACATTAATATGTGTTTTCTTTCCATTTGTTTTACAAATAACCAATTTTAAACACTTGTTTATATTTATGTCATACTTGCATATTTGCTACAAGCTAATTAATGTAGATAATTAACTCCACTAAGTGTTGCCAGGACGATTCTATATTTACTGCAAAATAAGTATTTTAAATGTTGTATTAAACATTTTCAAAATAATAAACCAATCACAATAACTTAAAAGGAATAAAATAGGTCCCCCATATAAAGAAATATCATTTTTCATTTAAATATATTCTATGTAATTTCATTGGTGAGGTCGGACAGAGGGAAATTACACCAAACCAATATTTAATTTAAGCTTTGCAAATGGAATAGTACAAGAGAATTTAAAATTAAATTATAACTTTAATAATTGTTTATATATATCAGGAATGATGTCTGAAATAATTATTAAAGTATGGGTATGCAGAAGCAAAATATAAAAATAGCTACAGCAAATAAAATGTATTTTGATTGAATAGTATTGCACTCTTTTGTAAGTTGACCTAAAATAACTACAATTTTTTCAATGATAGTCAATATGATCATTACTAAAACTCAAATAACCATTAAATACTTGAAATTTTTATTACAATTTATGTTTCATATGTATTCATAAATTGATTTAATTTTTTAACTATACTCCAAAATTTATTGGCTTGCATGAAAATTAGTTTCAAATGCTATGAGATTCCTAAAAGTGATCGAAAAGTTTTAGATGTATTCACACTGAATTTCAAAAATTTACTTAGAAATATAAAAAATTTTAATTCTTTAGCATGCACATTCAACTTATAGATCAAATGCATTTGCAGATGTAAAAATGACAGCACTAAGTTTGTATTTAAAGCAAACAGCACTAATAAACAAACAGACTATTAATCAAACAAATGTTTAACTTAACTAACCTGTAATACTATCTAAAGTTGTAAATAATGACAAATATGCTTATGCAGTATTCCAAATTGGTGTTTCTTGTATTTAAACAGTTTGGTAACTTTATAAAAAATTAAATGAATGTATTGTTTATAATAGATTGTATTGCCTCTTTTAAATGAGGAAGTTTGTATTACCTGTGATGTCCACCTTCTTCATTTGTTCATTAATAATGCTTTTCTAAAATAAAAATTTTTCTATTAAAAATGTATGCTTAGAGAAGACGAATTCAAATTTCACTTTTGATGAATCGGTGCATAGAAATCAGGCGCATCTTGCAAAATGTGTGGTGAGCTCGTGCTTGCTAAGTTCTGGAAGAAGAAGAAGAAATATCTATATTCAGATATTTTTTGAGCAATAATGAATACTGATAACAAATCGGAAAGCGTCAGGAAATAGAGTTATCAGGATTGTAAAATGTACAACCTCGCCATTTCAGTCTTTTTATATTAAAAATTTAAAGGCATTTTTTAATATATTTTAAACCTATATATGTGTTTGATATATTTTGGTAATTTATTCGATACATTTAAGGCTGTGTTTAAAAATAAGTTTTTCATTACTCTCTTCTTATCCATAATTGGTTCAATTAAATGCGTTTTTTGTTTTGTTTATTAATTATTTTTGCAAGAAGAAAGTCAATTTTGTTATATGGGAAAGTATTATTAATTATTTTCAAGAATGTATTCAGGACATTCATATAGATATAACATTGTGGATGTAGAAATATGTTTGACATTTTTCTCTATTCATTTTTCTTAAGGCTATGAATATTTATTGCTACTTTGATAGCAACATTTAGTTGGGCATGAAATTTCCTGAGAAATTTTTGGTTTATATCTGTGTAGAGTATATTGGCATAGTTAAAATAACTTAATTTTTTGAGCATATATTAATTGGATTTTTGCTTTAGTTGGAAGTTTTTGAGAAATTCAGTTAATTGCTTCAGTCGATATGGCGATTTTTCTAATATTTAGTTGCTTGTAAAAATTTAAATGTGAATCATTTTAAAGGACTCAACGTGTTTAATAGGAGCGCCGTTAAAATTAAATTTATATCGTGAAGTATCATTAGATGCAGAATTTGACTTAATTATGCAAAATTGAGTTTCTTAAAGGATTTTCTCTTAGTCTTAAACAAACAAAATATTTAATGAAATTAAATGAAATATCTACATTTAGAAGAGAAGTACAATTTTTTTCGAAAGTTTGAATAACTTTTTCGGGACATTTATTAGAATTTAATAACATTGTAATATCTGTATGTTGTATAACGTCATATGAAGAAGAAAATTCTATATTTGTTTTAACAATAAATAGAAATATTGATAGCAAATTCTGAAAGCGTCAAGAAAGTAATACAAAATTAAACAAAAAAAAAGAAAACAACGAATATTTACAAATAAAAATTGGTTAACTTGGGCTATGACGATTGCTAGTTTCTATTAATAGAGTAATCAAGATTTTAAAATTTATAACCTCGCCATTTCAGTTTCTTATATTATAACTGCAAAAATATTTTTGATATCCATTTTAAAGTTTTTTAATCTTGTTATTTGTTTAATATATTTTGGTAATTCATTCCACATATTTATAGTTGTGTTTAAAAATGATTTTTTCATTATTCGCTTCTTATACCTAATAGGTTCAATTACGTGTGTTCTTTTATTTTGTTTATTGACTAATTTCGCAGGAAGAAAGTCATTTTTGTAGTATGGGAAAGTATTGTTAACTATTTTGATGAGCGTCGTTAAGACATTTATATGGATGTAACATTGTGGATGTAGAAATAATTTTGAAATTTTTCTATATTAGTCTTATTAAAGCTACGATTATTTACTGTTTCTTTGATAGCCCAATTTAGTTGCACTTGGAATTTGCTAAGAAATTTTTGGTTTATATCTGTGTAGAGAATATTGGCATAGTTAAAATGCCTTAATATTAGAGCATATATTTATTGGATTTTTGCTTTAGTTGGAAGTTTTTGTAAAATTAAGTTAATTGCTTTAATAGATATGGCCATTTTTCTAATAACATCATTTAGTTGCTCTTCAAAATTTAGAATTATTTCAAAACTTATTCCGAGGTACTTAAAAGACTCAACCTGTTTTATTTGAATGACGTTGAAATTAAGTTTGTATTTTGAAGTATCAGTAAATTTGGTTTTTGATTTAACAATACAGAATTGAGTTTTTAGTGGATTTACTCTTAGTTTTATAGAAGCAAAATATTTAGCAAGAGAAGCACAGTTTGTTTCGAGAGCTTAAACCGATTTTTCGGGAAATTTATTAGAATGAAATAATATTGTGTCATCTGCATATTGTATTACGTCACATGTTACTTGTCGGACAAATCATTTATGTAAATATTAAATAATAAGGGACCCAAAATTGTACCCTGAGGAACCCCATTTTTAATGCATACCCAATCTGAAAAAGATTCATTAATTTTAACTCTTTGCATGCGATTGTATAAGTAACTGGAGATAAGACCTATGCTTTTATTAGAAAAACCTAGAAATTTTAAATTTTTGTAGTAAGATACTGCGGTCTATGGAATCGAAAGCTTTCTAGAGGTCTAAGCAAGCAATTGCTGAGTATTCATTATCATTTATTGTTGATCGCCATTTTTCTGTAGCTTGTATTAAAGCGTCGATCTTAGAAATACCTTTACGAAAACCATATTGTGTGTGTGAGTAGAGATCATGTTTACAAAGATGCTCGTTAATTTGATTAAAAAGAATTCGTTCAAAAATTTTGCTGATTGGAGAAGTGATCGAAATGGGTCTATAATTTTCGCAATCTTCGGGATCATTTCTTTTAAATAATGGTGTTATATTTGCCAATTTTAATTCATCTGGAAAAAAGGAGTGTTTTATACAATTATTTAAAATGTAGCATATTGGTTCAGCTATTAAGTCACCTGAGAGTTTTAGGAACCACGTTGGTATTAGAGAGGGTCCACTGGATTTATTTTTTAAACATTGTATCGACTTTATGATTTCATATTTTGTTGCAAAACGAAAAGAGAAAGAGGTTGGAGTTCCTTTGGGTTTATTAAGGCAAAAAGGTACATTCATACCGTTGTAGTTTCCTAAATTTAGGAAAACTTCATTGAAAGCATTGCAGAATTCCTTCTTATTTGTAATGGATTTATCTTTATAGTATATTCTTTCTATTTCTTCGGTTCGCATGTTTTTTCTATTTAGCAAATTGTTAACAAATTCCCATTTATTTTTTTGGGAAGAAAGACTTTGATACTGAAAACGGGAATAATTATTACTTGCTTTTCTTATAGCAATGTTACATAAATTTCGTGCAGATTTATAAGCATTATGATTTTCCAGTGTTTGGGAATTTAAGTATTTTTTCAATTTCTGTTTTTTATTTCGATTAAATCGAGGCATTTAGAATCCAATCCATGGTTTTGAAACATTATTCTGAGTTTTTTTGGTATTTTCGGATGAAAGAATATATTTTTCTGGGCAGCATATATCCAAATAGAAAAGTAAAGTTTTTGTAAAATGTGATAGCATTTCATTAGGTGTTAATGATGAATATATCGAATTCCAGTTTTCGATTTTTAAATACTGTCGAAGTTTTCGACATTTTCTGTTGATTTTTTTCGTATTTTTATCCAAAATTTAGAGGGTTTACAAACTTTTAGAATATTCGAATAAGTAGCTTTAAGGCAGTGATCTGGAGTATGGAAATTCAAAACAAAAATAATTATAAGACGAAGCATTTTCTGATATCATGAAATAGTCAATAAGCGTTTTACTATTAGCAGAAATTCTAGAAGGAATTTTTTTATTTATTAATGAAATATTGAAAGTATTGAGAAAATTGCCAAGCTTACTTTTTTCGTTATTGTTTAGAAGATTTACATTCCAGTCTCCCATTACCATTATATTCGTGTTATAACTCAGCGCAGTAGAAAATTCATCTTCCATTTGTAAGAAAAAATTATTTATATAAGTTTTATTTTGACAATAAGAGATATTTAATAATTGACTATTAAAATTTTTGTCTGGGTTTCGAACTTGAACCCAAAGACTTTCATAAATTGAATCTTTTGCTAAATCTGTCCTAAGTTTAGGTTTGAGTATTTTAGGTATTAAAAACATTACACCACCTCCTTTAGTCTTTTTAAAATGAAATGTTGGATTTCTAAATATTTTAAATTTAGAGTTATCGATTGTCCAGGACGAATTGTAATTATCATTTGTAAACCAGGTTTCACTTATGCCCAGAATAAAGTTTGAATCCAGTTCAGAAATGAACTGTCTAAATTCCGAATTTTTTATTGAGAGATTCTGAAAATTTATGTGAATATATTTAAAAAATGAGTTGAATGCATTATGTTTGATAATTCTGAGTATTCATAAATATTATCGGCTTTGGAAGACCCGCGAGTAATCTCGATGCCGGATATAAGTAACATTATTGTTAGTACTAGAAAGTAGAATAAAGAATGTTTTGTTGTTTTAATGAAAATCCATTTCTTAAATATCTTGCATGTATTCATGCTGTTTCTTAAATTATGTTTATATATAGGTAAGGTTTCTCTAATACAGATAATATTGAATTTTGAGTTAAGATAAGATAAGATAAGATAAGAGATTCTATATTCAGATAAATGTTTACAATTCAATAACTGATAATTTATCTGAATAGCGTCATAAATTACATAAAAGTAACCAATCTACAAATCAACATACATTACAAAAAGTAACAATTCTTACAGGCTATGGATGAATTACTTTATATTGCTATTTTAATGACGATTATCGTATAGTCATTGTTGTAAAATTTAAATCCTAACCATGATGTTCCTAAAATATATTTTTGCTTAAGGAAGTAAATAAGATGTTTGCATAATTANTATTTTTACAAGGGTGCATATGTCGATGCAGATCTATTTACACGAGGAGGAATTCATTTCTCTGAATCTGGATATGCTATATTAGCACCATGCTTTAAAAGCTATTTTGCAAATGNAATAACTGATAATTTATCTGAATAGCGTCATAAATTACATAAAAGTAACCAATCTACAAATCAACATACATTACAAAAAGTAACAATTCTTACAGGCTATGGATGAATTACTTTATATTGCTATTTTAATGACGATTATCGTATAGTCATTGTTGTAAAATTTAAATCCTAACCATGATGTTCCTAAAATATATTTTTGCTTAAGGAAGTAAATAAGATGTTTGCATAATTAAGGTGGCTCACGATAAAAGCATGGAAGACAACCAATCATGCTTCTCACAACCAATCATGCTTCTTTCACAACCAATCCTGCTTCTCTCTGAGATAGTCGGGTCTAGCGAGGGCGCTCTAGTCGATACAATTAACAGTTCTCAGTTTATTGGAGATTTCGATTCGCAAAAACGCATCACCGCCGCTAAGTTAGCTGCACCTTTTGCCTCATTATCAAGGGATGAACTACTCAAACTACACTACGTACTTTGGAAAATCTCAAATATTAAAGAATCGCCATCCCCTTCAGAAGAAACACGCTCACCACTAGAAACATCAAACACTAAATGCATGAACAGCGACAATGTTTCCGAAACAAATGCTCCAGAAAAAAGTGAAACAAACCAACGAAAAGTCAAACATATCAAAGAAACTTCGGATACATTGATCATTGGAACATCAATGTATCGCAATTTGAGGGCAAATAAACTTGTGAAAGATCACGACGTCACTATTCATTCATATCC
>CABFPE010000008.1:2840257-2858326 GCA_900660155.1 Hofstenia miamia | reverse complement strand
TTTAGATTGCTTATAATTTGTGATTTCTTTTATTAGTTTCCATTTTGACTTTTCATTTGGAAGACGCGTATACTCATTTTTGATAAATTCATTGAATGCCCTACGAGATGCAATATTCGAGGCATTTCAGGCCTTTTTATAGGCAGCAAAGTTCTTGTTAGTTCGAGAATTTATAAAATGTTTATATGCTTTGTTCTTTTCGCGAATTAAAGCTTTACAAGTGTCAGATATCCAGGGTTTGTTAGAAAAAGTATTGTTTGCTTTGGATTTGGTTGTGGATTTAACCATTAATTGTGGATTTAACCATTTATAATGGTTAATTAGAATTAAATATATGAAAAAAGTCAGTTATTAGCGATAGCATAAATTAGGTGAAAAATTCGCCATAACCCAATGAAAGTAAAAAATATAAAAATAAAATTTACCATCATCAGAAAAGTCTAAGAAAGTTTCTAATCTCGGCTGGTGATAACTGCGGTGGTGTTGAGAGAATGTCGGAATAACTTCGTCGCATGTTTATTGGCGGTGAAAGTAAGGCATGTTTTGGCAGGGATTGTTCAAAGGTGTTGGGCGGCGTTTGTAAAAATGGTTGGCGGGCGTTTGAGAATCGTTGTTGAGGCGGAAACGGTAAGATAAAAGATTTCGAGCTGGCGGTGTAGGGCTTTTTGTCATGTAACGCAATGAGCGAAGTAGCGTTAAGTGTGGAAAGCACAGCTCGCTCACAAGGACCGTCTGCTGGCGGTGAAAGCATCGTTAATTACCTTCAAAACTTTTTTTCTGTTACCCTTTAAATTTAAGCTAGGATAAATAAAGACCAGCCCGGGTTTTCGAAAAAATGTTCTATCTTTAAAGTTAACGCCTTAGCAACATTTTTTCCATGAAAATTCAAACAATATGCAAATTGCAGATCAAAATAGTGAAAAACCGCAAGATTTTAGCGAAAAAATATTTTTAATGTAAATTGCATAATTCAGCCTAATTTAGAAAACTGCTAATGTTAGGAATTTGCAAAAACGTTTAATTTTAAAATTCAAATGCCAACTTTTTTCGTAGACTCTCCAAATAACAAAAAAATTTATTCTACGGCTAGATGGGGCAATTTTGATAAAAAATCTCTAAGCCTTCACAATTTGGTTTTCATGCTCCAATATTGACAGAGCAACGGACAAAGATGTATTTTTCAAGAAATTTAGAGGATCTATAGAAAGCAACTAAAGCTGCTTAACAAGACGATACAACCAATCAATAACTTAAGTAGATATAATTTATACTGTAATTTTTCATAAGTTTGGGTCCATTAATCTAATTGAGACGTTTAGTTGAAATTATTAATTCCTTGGTAAACTAAGTAAATTTCTTGTAATAGCCCTTCACGTTTTATGAAATTATTAGCTTTCTGGAAGTTGTTACAATAAATTGTTCAACAAACTTGCAATTTAAAAACCTAGTTTAGAGCTGCACGTATATCTGAGAAATAAGCAAAAGTGTAATCTTCGCATTAGCATGAGTTAATATATTGACACATGAACGAAAGAAACTCATTTAGTAGTTTTTGTAATTCCGTTGCATGCAAATGATCATTTCAGAAAATTGCAAACATTATTTTAACAAAATTATGACAGCCTTTATTTTATATTGATGTAAAAAGATGCTAAAAATTCACTACTGTTATCTCACATACAAATAAATTGATAATCATACAACTAATACCCACTAAGCAAGTTAAATTTAATAGCACCATGATTTAAAGCAATGGAGACGGCAATCTCTCAGGAAGGTTTTATTTCTTTATTCCAACTGTTATTAAATGAATGGAGGTTGGAGAGATTCTCTACAGTGACATTTTCCTCAACATCGCCAGTTCTGACATTGTGGATTTGTTCAATACAATGTGATTGGTCGCCTAGAGTGCGTTTCAATGAACAGGAGTGAACGTCACCAGTGACGGAATGAGTCTGCGTTTGTAGTTTATCTCCTTGACATTC
Organism: Hofstenia miamia; assembly: GCA_900660155.1. NCBI lineage: Eukaryota > Metazoa > Xenacoelomorpha > Acoela > Hofsteniidae > Hofstenia > Hofstenia miamia. Next base: position 2,856,341 of record CABFPE010000008.1, on the reverse strand, counting down.
AGTGAGAACTGTGGCATGATGGACAACTCGAGAACTCTAAATAGCAAATTTATTTTTAAAAGTTTAAGATACTTCGAAACAAGACCCGGACTAGAACAAAAAAGTTCAGGGAATGAAGTTAGATGGAGAAGCACAATTTTGGTAGCTGAAATGTCATCTCTATTTTAAAGTGACAATCAGCATTTTCCTATACCAATGACGTAAGCAGGTCCAGAAGAATTATTTATTCTCTTCCAGTCCTCTCTGAACATAGCAATGCATTTCACAACATAGATAAATTTTCATCTTTTTTGCAGCTGCTTAGACAAAAATATTTCTACTAAGTACAGAAAAAATATACAAAATTCTAAATAAGGAGCAGATAATATTAAGGAACAACATGTTTTAATAAACTTTTTGCGGTATTTGACTATTAAGCCTAAACTGTCTACAATTTCATCATAGTTTTCTTTTTACTAATGTAACTCCATATGTAAATAAGTAATTGCTCGAAAAGTTATTCGCTCATCATTGAACACCCGACGAACTCAGGCTGTGCGGGTAGACCCACAGAAAACGAAATTCCTAATGTTAGTTATCATTAGTGCCATGGGCTTTACACTCATTTTAATTAAATACTAGATATGTGAAAAATTTGAATGTTTTTTTAAAATGGATTTATACTTTCACGTACTTTAGGCATATTAATTATTTACATAAATGTTCACCATTTACATCACCGTTCACCAAGAAGTGTGCCAATATTCAAAGATTGGAAATAATTGTTCGAAAATGTGGACAAAATGCTTTCAATATTTAAAGTCGGCATGTATAAATAATTTAACTATTAAATCAATCTGCATTATGAAAGATATCTAATTCAAACACATTTATGACCAAAGATTTGAAATTTCACAAGAAACAAATCAAGGATTATATACATGTTATAACGTAAAGGCGGGAACGTGAATGCCAATATTATTTTTGATTTATAAAAATTACTGGCAATAAGATTTCCATACACCGAGTATGGTTGGCCTTGGCTTCTCCAGGCACGAAAAGTTTTATTCAAAAGAGTCTAGAGGGAGCTCCCTTACCTCTTGGCCAGTCTGAACCCGTTCGAGATTCAGTATAGACTGAAACACTGCGATAATTTTAGAAAAATTAAAAATAAATTAACAGAGAATGTTAACCATTTGCATAAAAAATGTTTGAACAATTCTTATCAATAAATATTGAAAGAATTATGAATGACAATAAAGTTTATTTGAAGCATAATTTCATCAGAGAATAGTATGCACAGCAAAAACCATTCTTATATATAAATAATGCTAATAAGGCAAATTTATCATCCCTAATGCTGTTACGTTTCAAATCATCATTTATTTTGGGAAAGACATTTCCGTAAATTGAAATCTATCACAACCTTGAGGGGTTTAAGATAAAATAATTTATAACCTACAAGTCAAAAGTTTGAATAGCCAAAAAATAATTCAAGGAATCTGAAATTTATCATGAAATTAGGGTTGCCACACTAGAAGGATAGTATACCACCCACAGAAAAAATATCAAAAATGATTTCAAAACCATTCGCCAACAATTTCGAGCATGATACAGCGACTTCTCTAGCGATAAAACAAGATTAAACCATGCAATATAAGCTCATATTGACTTTTTCAATTAGTAAGAGTCGAGTGCTACCACGCAAACAATCATCAAAAGCATTATTCAAGTGGATTATAATCTTAACGCACGCATTTGTGTAAAATATTTTATTGCAAACAAATGCGCACTGTTGCTTCAGCAGCAGATGCCATAAACAACACTAAATCCTTCCCAAAATTTGTTTCTTCGAGTGATAATAATGAATTTATTACCTCCTATATTAGAACTATTGAAACGACTTGCTCTAGCTAGATAATGAAGTAATTTTACAGTTGATATACTAAACTTCACGAATATGCAATAGATTTATGCACCTCCTACTTAGTAAAATCCAACCGGGGATAGGCTACCTGAGTGCATTAGCTATTTTTATATAACAATTAAAGAGACTTTTATAGCACTAGTTCAATATGCTAAATGTTTATTGTAATTTTGTAACACATTCATGTGAATACTAAGCATTCGGCTCAATATGAGTGCTTCGAATGAAACTTAACTTGAGTATAATCAAATTGGAGCATACTGTTGAAATAGTGTAGTGTCCAAACGTTAAACTTTTAAGAAATCAATAAAATTTAGGACACAGAACTATATTTTTAAAAGAATAACATATGCAGAAAATGGTAAAAAAGAAAAATAAAAACTTTGCAGTTAAAAATGGTGTACACTAATGACGCAATTGATTTGAGATAAGCTCATTGGTATTGATAGAAAGCATCAAATACGAACACCGAAAAGAATTTGTTTTCAGAACAAATATTGCACAAAACAGCAAGGATAAAACTAAATTACTTTCTGTACCTTTAGCCTGAATTATTAATTTGATTAAGCTGTATTTAAGAGAGAAAATGCAATTGGCTCTCTAAAAATCTAGCTCCTAAAGAAAAACGGACTAAATAGTACGTCCTCATACCTTTTCAGGTATCTATAGTGTCATAATTTTTCTCTCACTACAAATGCATAACAATATTCAATATACTAAGAAAATCACATACCCCTATTTGAGAACCGATCTGTGTGCTGACCGTTTTACGTGTATACGACCCGGATTTGGAAGAATTGGATATTGGAACAAACTGATTAGCAAGGCGACGTTTACTTTCGCCAACCATACCTAAAACATACATAACATTTAAGGGATCTAACGGATTAAATTTTCAAACATATTCTAGATTTTGGATAACAGTGACACAACTGTCGAATTACTAACCGTTATTGTATCATAATATTAAAATTTTGCAGATAAACGACTACAACCATACGACGCTTTAGGAAGAATTGGGAGAAGTACATTTCAATGTCAACCAATGTTTAAATTATCGCCATATGAAATTGTCAGTCACTAGTTAATTGATTGAATCTACAGACCGATAGCTAAATAAATTTTACAAAAAAAACTTTTTAAGCTCATAAAATACTACTTCTTTGATGAAATGCTGTGATTCCATTATTCTAAAAAATATTAATCGAATTTTTATTACAAAATTAAATTCGATTTCTGGCCCTAACGAAATGAGAATACAAGATTAGCTAGCATTGCAAAGTACCGAGAGATTAATTGCATAGCATGATCGATGACAAACATGATAATAGTGAGCAACTACGGGCCAACATAAAGTCAAAATTTTATAATGAACACTGCACGTCTACCGCTTTCTGATCGCACACAGTATCACGACGAATTTACAGGTTTGTCCTTTAAAACAATTTAATACGAATTAGCACACAAACTCAAAATCAAAAATTTAAATACTTCCGTAACAATAATCGAATAATGGCATCGATACCTAAACATCTGCATCCCAATACGTTTAAAAATAGTATATGAAGTTTATGACTATACAGGCCTAAACTTTATATGCATAATTCAACAAATTAAAATAGAAATTTTGATTGGAAATCAAAGCTAAAATCGTAAATTGCTTCTAGCAAAACCCATAAACTAGTAATTAATGTATTTAGATTGTATTTCACGTCCAGAATATGAGAAATTGAAACATACGCCGAAGCATATAACAACGAGTGAGGAACACAATCTCTACAGATCACTCACACAGAAAAACGTACGTCTCTTCAACTTCAAAATATTATATAAAAATTACATTACAGTGGAGTCAGGTGATACACTCGATAAATATTTTGACACTAAAACAGAAGGACCCCACAAGAAAGTTGAATTTGAAATCTCTAGTGGCATAATCTATGAAACCAAGTGCAAAATACTAGATTTCTAAATATATCAATCAAATTTGACACTGGAATTCTAAACAAACGTTGTAATCACTGAATTGTCTTTGGTATCCACTCATTACTCACAGCGGCTTCCACTCAAATTATTAAATTTCCATATTAATCAGTAAAATATGATGAACAACATTCTACTATCTTATTCTCGCGTTTAGATAATATTATTAAACACCCAGTCATTAAACTAACCTATACCCATCAATGTTGGCTGAAAAAACCCGGGAGTTTAAAACAAGATTAAAACAGCGTTTAAAATATATTTTTCAATGTTTTTTTTCAAGGATGTTCGAAATAGCCATGGACCAGAAAGGGCCAAAAACTTTTGCATTTTCTAAAAATGCTAAAGAAGCTTGAAAATTCAATTGAGGCTCCATTTATTCCTTAAGCATTTAACCGTAGTTCTTTAGCATTTTCTTTTGTTTCTGTTCAGTATATTTATTGAAAACGATTTTCTAATAAAAATTGCCCAATCCTATTACTCACACTATAAGCTATGGGTTTTTGTGGAACCTCAAAACGATAGCTCAAAGCATAAAATAATTTAACGAATGGTTCACTTACTGCCTTTTAATAATTGTAAATATTTGAACAGTGAAAACGGGGTAGGCATTTTCAACTTAGTAAGCAAATACTCAAAACTTTTCAACCATTTCCCAGTCCACAGCTATTCCATGATTGAATTGAAAGTATTTTATAACTCATTAAAACTGATTGTTAACGAAATTATAAACAATTTCGCATTAGATGAAATTTGATCTGAAAACAAAACTGAGCATCCAACTGTTGAAAGTAACTGAAAAATAATATTGATAATTGACAAGCGAAATAGAAATGAAAGTGGAGCATTGAATAAGATCAGGGATCGGATGAAATTTAATAGATTTCTTAATTGAAAAATATATTAAAATTCAGTCAAAGATTAAATTATCTCACGTTCATTGAGGAGGAGATCTTTCAAATGCACAAAGCCGACAAATTGACATATAGCCCAACCTTTCTAAATAACCAGATAGCGATGAAAACACGTCATATGAGCAAAACGTCGACTCTTTTCAAATTATGATTCGTATAAAAACGAACCCATATCATATTTAATTCCATAAAAACACTTTACAAAATGGCATAAAGAGGGCGAAAATAAAGAATACAGCAAGATAATTGCACATATGAAAAAAAAATAAATCACATAAAGAGCCACCTCTCTACGAAACATGTCACACATGTCAACGATTATCAGAAACTTAAAATATTTTCAAACCTAAGCCCAAAAGGTATTTGTTCAAATTAGAAATTAATTAATTCAGTTTGTGCATTTGAATGCTAATTTACAATATAAACCGTCCATATCATAAACAATCATTTCCTTTATATATATATATATATATATATATATATATATATATGTAATTGAAAAATGATAACAATATGAGTATTCATATAGTCTATGATGCACTATTCATATAGAAAATAATAATTTTAGTTTTGAACATTACAATTCTATTTAAAAAGGGCCTAACAAACTCGTAAAATTTAAATCTCCTTTTTAGACAAATTTCTCTAACAGTGGAGTAGCGGTGCATCTCGGATATCAACATGAAGACATTAGAAAACAGCTTAGACTGGTGCCCACTCCATAGCTCACAGAATTATTGTACGAATTAAGCAAAAATTAAAGCGTAATAAATAAATTGTATTTTTAAACTTTTAATAGTGCATGAAACTGCAAGAAATAATTATAATTGTGAAAGTGGTCTAAATACAATCCAAAACCACAGCTTCTATTCTTAAGACTTAGAGTGATTTTATGTGTTCACAATAAAAATGCATCTTTAGATATATTCCTTTTTTCAGGTAACAATATTATGTATTTACGAAAATCATATTTTGAGAGAATAAAAACACACTGCATCAAATCCGCAGCCTACTCTGATTACAAGATATTTATATTTTTCTAAATTATTAGTTTTAACATGAGATTCATAAAAATATGTATGTAGATTGAAACATAAATCAATAATAAATGAAATCAATAGTAGTAATATCACTCATTGCTTCGTGCATTGCAATTTCGAATTTTACAAGAAAGGGACAATAAACAATCAACAGTTATTAGTAAACACCGACCATAGAGGTCAAACACGCAAACATTTATATTGAAAATCGTTCCGCACCAAACTAGAGGATGAAATAAGAGGTGTATCTAGAAGTGGGGTCCCATACGCAGAAATGTCTTTACAAGAGTATAACTCATTTTTATAATATTAGAGTAAATGGGAGGTGATAACATGTACAAGGAAATATCTAACATTTGCATTCTACATTGCGAATTTCTTTCATCTTAATGAACACTACCGTTAATGAATTTTTTTTGGCAGTAGGCTTTTTGCATTGTGAATTCAAGTTTTCTCATATTTGTTGTATCAATACTATCTCCATAAATATACATGTTATGCAAAATTCATTAAAAATTGAATTCAGCATAGAAAGTTGTGTAATCGCAAATGTTTATGTTTCGGAGAAATTGAATATTCACAACTTGACAAAATTCCTGTAATTTATCGAAATTTACAACAAAACTAGCAATCAAATGACTAAGCCTCATTGGTACGGTCATTTATATAGTATTTAGTACGCGTGTAAAATTGGTTATAATAAAGCAAAATTCAGAAAATGAGGTTTGTATAAAAAATTCAAAGAAATACAGTATAAAAAAAGTTCTCAAAATAAATACAAATGTTGTTTAAGTTTAATTTCGAATGTTGTGGGCACATGATATTTGAGCATTTATTGCAAAACGTTGGATGCAATTTTGGTCTACGAAGAGGTAATCTGGGGAATCATCCCGAGGCAAAGCCCAACTCTACGGCTTAAACAGTATTGATTAGTTGTTTGGTGCAATGCCCAAAACAAACCCAAAGACCAAAAGCTGTCTGTTCAGCATATAATATTCTAGCCGTACAATATATTCAATGTATGCGTCAAAATCCTGGATGCTATCACTTGATCAGAGCAGAAAGGGTACAACCTCAACAGAATAAGGATATGTAATGTAGAAAAGCCTATTTACGTGTATGAAATTAATAATTATTTTCTTAATACAAAATCTATAATTTCAGACAATGTGTAGTGCATGTTAATAATGCACTATATATATATATATAGACCAAAAGATATGTCTATTATGTAGCGCCACCTTGCCATTATATTATATGACGGTCTTAATTTTTCAAGTATCATCAAGCTGCTCTTCAGATGGTGAATATAAAAGCTAATACATTCATTGAAAGACTTCCAAAGAGATCAAACTGCTGCTAATTTTTCACTTTGGAGACTCTCTGAGTGGCTCAGATATCAAATCGTATGCAGCAAATGAAAGTTGAACATTTGGAAACCCGTAAGAGCTTTGTACAAAGTTTAGTATCATATGGTTTTCTTCATCTGATGAATAAACGTAATTGTGTGAAAAACCATCCATATCAGTGCTTATTAAATTTTCTACAGTGGAAGCAGAATGTGCTTCATTGTCACTTATTGCTAATTTATTGTTGCTATATGTTTTCATTATTATATATGATACATGTAACATCATTTGTATAACTGTCTGCATCAAATGCTAAGGCCTTAAACATATGAGAAGCAAATAAAAATGCTTTATGCTTGGGCATATTACTAGAGTATATAATATTGTAACAAAATGTTACACCCGTACTTTAAAGGAATATTTAGTAATTTTGATGGGAAAATGAGAGGAGTGCAATTCAAAACATGTCATGAAAGAACATAAGTATTGTAAATATATTGTGCACAAATGAGATGCCAAAGTACATCGTTTTGTAACAAAGTGTTGCGCCCGTACCAATAGGGGGTAATAACTCTGAAACATCGAAGTGCAGTCATACAAACATTTATGATTAAACTTAATTTTTACGCTGAATTAGATATTATTGACGAATTTTGTATGTTTTGTATATTTGTGGTGATTATTATCATGATGCCCCATTACAGGGGCACATGCTAAAGATTTGAATTCACAATGCAAAATCATCCCTAGTGGTAAGGATCAAAGTTACATAAATATTTTGTGAACAGGGTTGGCCAAAAAGTGTTTTACGGTTTTTGAGGAAGAAAATTGGTTATGAAAGTACGAATGGACGAAAGCTAAAAATTGAAAAAAAAACATTGCCAAAGAACAGTTGTTTTAAACAGTGTTTAAAATATGTTTTAAACAGATAGTGTTTAAAACATGCCAACCTTGTTTGTGAAGAAGGGCGTGTCAAAACGTTTGTCATGGATATTTAACTAGAATAACGTTGTGGAGAACAGAATAGAAATTTTGAGTTTTGACTTTCATTTTCTCGAGTTTAATAAGTTTTACATCGTAAGTAAAAAAACCCTTGGGTTCTAAATACGCGCCTTAATGAAATAAAACCGATATGAGACACGGTTGCACTTTTAGAAAATAGATAACAATATAATACTTCAAAGACTGCAGTACAAGCTGGTCTGAAAGATGAAAGAATAAACGTATTTTTCAACACTAACGCTTTGAAATTTAATTATTGATTATTGTATGAGAGTTGATCGGTTCATTTAGCGAGATAAAACGGCCACTACACAGCTGCCTAATGAGAAATAGAATGGTCAAAGCATGGATGATAAAATCCTCATTGTTTGCTATTAACTCAAACGGAAGTTCAATTTGAGTTTGTATTAGTCGCAATTTAACACCTACAAAACACAGATGGCTCTTAGGCGCGGTGCTAACAAATAAAACAGAACAAGAAAATTATATTGACTCCCTCGAAATAAGAAACAAACTTTACGTTGAAAATAGGTTAAATACATTTAACAAGTTGCAGTTTTGACTCGCATGGAGACGCCGCTGGGACAGTTCCATGCTTCCATACTTAATCTACAGGAAACGCAAAGTAGAACGGGAAAACAAGAATGATCTGAATTTTAGTAATTTTGCCAAAAACAATGGAGAAGCGGTTCTAATTGATCAGTAAGATTAATACTCAACAAAATGAATTCAGACCAATTATAAAATTCTTGAAAAATGCAGTAATGTTTTTTGAACAAAACTGGTATGCGATCTCAAAGGCGGAAATCTGCTTTGTTATGCGAGTTCACCTGCTATGATCCAAACAGCGAACCAACCGTGAACATAGTCTTAACTTCATTAGCGTGACATTTTTTAAATGGCTCAATCTTAGTTCCTCTGCTTTTCCTGATGTACATTAATTTACCTAAAACGTGATATATTTTCGTCCTACTTGTATGCTGACTATCCAACTTGTTTTCTGCGCATGGCAGAAATACATTCTATCCAAAATTGTCAAAGTTAAAACAAATTAGGGTTGAATATATAAAAATCCCAAACAATATTTATGGTAGGACTGCTTCTAATTTTCAAATTAGCACGCATAATGTCGAGTTAGAACAATCATAAAATGTTAAATGTCTACTTGGTTTGAATTCCACGTAAACCAACACGTCATTTTCAAAACCCATGGGGAAAGACATTGGATAAAATATTTTCTAAAGTTAAACACCTCTCTAACTATATTGCCTAATTTAGGGGACTATCACGACTTGTAGATTTTTTGAGGTTCTATCCATTTACCTCCCAAACCAACAAATATCGTTGTACGATGTAAGATTCAACATAGTTTTATCCGTTTGGCAGAATTATTGCCTCACAACAAGATATAATAGGAGAACATTCGTCACAACCATGGATGGTGCCATCGATCAATTGCTTCCATTACAAACGTATGCAATGGTAAATTGTAGATTAATAGTAATATAATTAAATTACGACAGAAGATCCTAAATATAAAAAACTGGAAACTCCTCATGCTATTGCGCAATAAAGTTAATCACGAAATTAAGTAAGCTAAAATAAGGTTTACCCGCCGAAACCTTGATAAGCTACAATATAGCCACCCAATAAATTATGCGGAGAACAATCAAAGATTTAAGGCTAAAACAAAAAATCTGTCCCTTCGAGGTGATTATTATTAACAAGATGCAAAGAACTAACTGCATCGATTCTGAAGAATTTCTAGTCCCCACTGAAATAAAAACAGAGGAAGCTACCTTTTGAGGAAATCCGAGGTGTCAATAATGTGAGTAACTACACAAATCAAATAAAAAACTTCGATATTAAGTTCACAAAACAGCAAGCATGTTGAAAAGTTTCAAAAGTGGGCTCTAAAAACAACTTAGCCTAACGACCATTATGAAAAAAGCTCTAAACAGAGTTAATCTGAAATCACTAAGCGAACGCCATTAAAATCTGTGTGACAAAATGTGGCAACAAATGAAAAATCTTAGCTTCAATAATTTAGTCCTAAAACACCATGATTTTGTAAGTAATATTAGAAATTCGAAATTCGAGAGACTAGAATTAACCAGGCATTAGCACACCTACTCAAAAATAGTATATCACAGATGTTTAAGAGATTCACCCGTAGGATACACCTTAATTTTTAAAGATAGGAAACATATAAATGCGAATTTCTCAAAATATTGTTTTAGGCTGATAAGACCATTTGATACAAGGGTGTCGAAACATTCTGAAAAAAAAATGTTCAAAAACAATGAAAAAGCAGGGGTTTAAAACACCGTTCAAACGTGCTTAAAACATTACATACCCTATATAAACATTCATTCAGAAAGAACATTTAGGCCCGAGGGGCCAATGGGACAGCTTCCTTATCCCATTCTACAACACGTCCCATGACAACCCTGGTAAAAAAGCTACTCCCCTTCTCGTTAAAAACATTTCATACGCCTCATAGGCGCTTAACTGTTTAATCAATGATTGATACAAATTATAATAGAAAAAACCCTCCTCTTAAATTTTCTAACACTTTGGTAATCAAAAAGTGTGATCTGTAGATATAAGGGTTTTACGTTAAAAAACTTAAAGAGTCCTTCTTGAGGCATGTATGGTACTTAAGGTGGCATTTTTAAAATTTAGATAATTTTGCATGTACTAATAGAATTAATTTCTATTTCGAATACATTTAAATTTACCTAAATCATGCGGTTTGGTTTTTCCTATACATATGAGATCATACTCGACAGTGATTGGATTCCAAAATAGTCTACAAATATAAGAAAACTTCGATACAAACACAAATGAATTAATCCGAAAACATTAACTAAACCGTTAAAACAACAAATGTAAAACTGATTTAATTTGGGAATCTCCAGCTGTCGAAATGAACGTGGTATTTGGCCTCTCTCATAAATTATAAACGTCGAATACACATCCCTGTATTTATAACAGCAGCAAGACTTTGCATTGATGTCAATAGTTTTTCTGTTAACACACAATATCGATAAATCAGATGTCATATTAAGAAATCACACATCTAATTGCAACTACATCGTACAATAAAATATTGAACATCCAAATTTAGAAAAAAATTAAATTATATCGAACCAGCACTAGACGAAATTTCAAATCACGAAATTCAATTTGGCAGTTTATATAATAAAAGGCAGGTCGAATTTTGGAGCTTTTGCCTTTCAAAATTGATAAATAACAATTGAAATGTATGTAGATTAAATTTAGGTATGTAGTATCAGTTACCTAAACACCGTATGTTTCAGAGTTAACCGCCAGCGATAGCGATGTTTATAAAGTGAACAAACAAAGTTTGATAGCACAAAAGTCAATAAAACGGCCTACCTCAAGACTAACAGACAGTTTGGTCTGAAAACTTATAGCCGCAATAATGACATTCCCCTGTAATGTGATTGGCTTGTGTCCAAGTGCGATGAGTAATGGTTTAAAATACACTCAGAGACGAATCCATTTGTTAGTCTGAATGGAAAACGAGAGGACATGGAAAACTACGCGCCATATTAATTTAGTAGAAAACGCCTTAAATAATTGGAGAATTTGTATTTATTAAATACAAGGGGAGGGGGCAATCATATCATTTTAATGCATGTAGTAAACTGAAACCGTTAGTTGAAAAAATGTTTTATTCATGCAATTTCTTCTTTACCACAATTGCAAAAATAAGCTGTCTTATCGGCTCACGCGAACACAAAGTAATTTATTAATATCATTTTATATTAATGTATTAATTTTGAACAATGCAACCAAATTTCCAAATGAAGATTCCGTCTGTTTGAAACTTGGGATTTCTGATAGAGATAAATTAACAATAGTTTTCCATCAACATTATTTCCATATAAAAGCTAATTTACCAATTTCTTTTGAAATAGTTTTACATAAAATCTTGTCTAATAGACGACATTGGATGCTTCTAAAGACACACAATTTTTAACCAGCTAAAGATATATTCATCCCCTTGTTAATTTTCAGTGATGACAATGAAATGAATAAATGAATGAGATACCTACAAACCAAGAACCTAAGGTAAAAAAGAAAATGAGAAACTTTGTCCCTCTCCGCTTCATTGATTGATATATTTTGTATTGCATTGTATTGTGTTCATCACTAGAGAACGGATATTTAGGTAGCAAGAATTGTCAATTTAGGTGGATACAATTACTGATTTGGGTCGATATTTTAAGATTGACATAAGTGCATTATAGTAAAATAATCAGTCAATATATGTTTCACATGATCAATGCTAATCGATTTTGTATGCAAAGTAACTCCGTTTGACTGAAACCACCACATCAGAGAGTGGTAAGTCAAGCAACAGTTTGAACTAGTGCTGAATTTCCCAGTATACTTTGACCGGATGTCTTGCTACCTTAACCGGTTTCCACCAGATCTTTAAAAATTAGCGGGTACTTGGTTACATAGACCTATATTCATATTAAAGTTAAGAAAAATATTTTATTCATAGTTCTATGAATCCAAATCAAATGTCTATATCCATATTGAACTTGAAACTTATTATTGTCGAAATTTATATAAATATGCTTCGTAATTTTAGATAAGAGGTTTTTATAAGCGAAGCATTAATGAGTATGACGGTCAAGTGTATCAGAAATTTAGATCAATATTAATGAGTTTGTTTAATTGAAATATAGTGTAGCAAAAATAATGCGAATTTAAACATGTTTGAGTTAATGTATCATGTCCAACAAATAATATTTTTGAAATTGGGCGCACAGTATTGTAATAAATACAATTCCATAATTTGAATAGTAAAAACTGTAAATTAAGGCCAGAATTACTACTATTGGTAGCACCCTTTTCATTTTTAATAATCAATACATTTTGAAAAGCAAAAATAGAAATATTTACTCAGATTTGAGCCTGATTAACCGGCTCCTGTAGCTTAACCTGATTTATAGGAATATATATATATATATATATATATATATATATATAAAGCACAAAATTTTGTGATTGCTTTCTCTTAGGCGTCATAACGTGAAAGCAAAATATGCCAATGAAAGTAGTGTTTCAGTCAGTAAGTAAAAAATCTAGTTAGCAAACATAATAGGCCCACATTGTGTCACAATTAGTGTGTTCAACTGGAAAAGATATTGAAACTGAAACCGAGTACATTGCAAATTGCAAATGAGTAGGGCGATCTAGTGAAAACGCACGAAAACAACATTTAGGACATTATTATTGCTAAGCACTCCCAAAATAAAAAAATTCTTAGATTTTTCTTGTTTGTTAAGTTATATTAATTGAGGGAAGGGTTTTCTAATACGCGTATTCGCTCGTAAGTGGTTCATATGTGTCCTTCCCCGGAAAAGTTATGCCCGTACTCACCCAAATATCCGTGCGTTCAATTTACAAAAATTTACAACATTAATAACTCCACGCAAACATAATTAGCAAAACTATGAAAAACTAAAAATCAATTGCATTGCCATAAATGATCAGTAAGTTTTTGACGTTGGTACCTAACAGCCTATTCCGTTTTGCAGTGATGATTGTGATTGTGTTCTTAGTAGCTTTAGTAATAGTATTGTGATTGAATTGCTTGAAGTTTAAATAATACGTTTCAGACGGTTTATCAGCACTTGAAGGGAAATTGCTAATAAAGTTCCATAATCTAAAGCAATTCATCATTACAGTTAGTAATTGTATTTAATTATAAATAGGCTTAAAAAATTCTTGGCAAAAACTTAACTATAAAACTGAAACTGAAATGAGTGAACGCTTTGAACTGAATTTGAAACAGAAATTACTCGAAATCCAATTTATAACTGAAACTGAAATGATCCGGATGTTAATTCAGTAACAATGCATATTAAATGGATAACTGTTGCAAATTTTTAGATTGACGGACAAATAATTACAATCAACAAACAAATTTATGTTATAATCAAACGCGAAATTAATCAATTTAATGAATTTTTCAATATTTTCTAGAATTTTAATGTTTATTATTGTTTATACGACTTCTAAAAAATACAAAAATATATAAAAAGTTTTTAACTTGTACTTATATACACTATATATATATAATAAATAATAATAATGAATTACTTTATTTAGTCGCTGAAGGCATACACTACAAAAAAATAAAACCAAGACAAGCTTTACGGCAGCGAGGACAGCCACAGCAGATAAAATAGGAGCAGATGGAAGTGTAGGCGAAGATGGAGAAGGGCTCAGCAAAGAAGAAAAACATCAAAGATTTCTTGAAGGTCGGCGGCGGGGAAAAGAAATCAATCGCTGTTGGAGGGTTGAGAGTCAAGATGTAATTAGCAGCAGTACAAGCACGATTGAAAAACGAGTGAAGCGTGTGATGTTTCTTTGTACGACGAATGGAGAAAGTGACAACATCATCAGAGCGAGTGGAGCGCGAATTAGAGAACTTAATGAAATCAAAATGATCAAACTTTAATTTGCGAGTGAACAGTCGATTGAACAGGAGGAGGTCACAGGCATGGAAGTAGAGTGAAAGCAGGAGAGTGGAGAATTTGAGAAGGGCGTCTTTGTATGGCAAGGGAGAGATCCATTTGAAGGCACCCTTCTGGAAACGTTCAATAGAGTGGAACAAGGAGCGGGAAGGCCACCAACAGGGAGAAGCATACAGAAGAATGGCGCGAGGAATGGACTTGAACGAAGAATTTCACAGCAGCCGTGGAATTAAAGGGAACATTGCGGAAGAGGGCAAAGAGTGAGGTATTAGCTTTGCGAAGACGTAAGGACACATGACCAGACCAATTTAAGTTGCCAGCAAGTTGAACTCCAAGATGAGTATGATGAGGGGGAAAGTTCACAAGAAGAGGAAGATCAGAAGAAGATACAGAAAAGGAAATACCACATGTCTTGGTTGGGCTAAAATCAAGACGGTTAACATATGCCCAAGTAGATAAAAGCTAAAGATGAGAGGTAATATATATATATATATATATATATATATATATATATATATATCCATAAAAACGAACACATTGATGAATTACATATTTGATTTGAAGTAATTTGGGCTATATTGTTAGCCTTCATCAGCAAGAATAAAAGCGATTAAAAATAAGGTTTAGATATACTGCAGTGAAATGATTGATTGATTGGCAGGATGATTGATTGCTTAGAAGAGGTGAAGTTTGATTTCTACTTGATTGTTAACTGACGAGTGAATTTCTTTGATTGCAATGGTCAGGTACTGGTCACCTGTGAACAGGAAAGAAAATTGGACCATTCTGGATAAATGATACTATGGACCAGTATGTTTATAATGATCTACTAAAAGACAAGATTTGGCCAGCTGTGAGATCTATTGCTACCAAAAATCAGATATATTTCATGCAGGATAGTGCCAAACCCCACACAACCTTACTCAACCTATCCTTTTTAAAGAGTAAGTTCAATGGGCGTGTCATCAGTAATAAGTCAGACATATTATGGCCCCCTGTTCACCTGATTGTAATCCCCTACATTTTTTTCTGGGGTATTCCATTCAGCATGTGTATAGATGTAAGCCTCAGAGTGTACAAGAGCTTAAGAAAATCGTTTTTGACTTTGCTGAACATCTGTCTGAAGATATGATAAAGAGAGCCTGCAGATCAGCACGAGTCAGATTCGAGAAATATAAGTCGGCAAATGGAGGTCACCTGAAGGTTGTAAGTTAAATAAATTGCAAATTTATATTTGAAACATAAAATATCACATATTCAGTTTTAAAATGAATCATTAGTTGTTAGAATCGGATGATATTTAGTGCCTTTTTAAAGCATTTAGTTTTTTGCAATCAATTTGATCACACTATATAACACATATATA